>CM050165.1:352257848-352650977 GCA_027410445.1 Discoglossus pictus
GATGCATTGTGTTTTTTTCGCTTATGGCTCCAGATTGTCAATATATGACCCTAGTTATAAACCGTTTTTTTTTTGTCAGCCCTTAATTTCTGTCTCCATGGCACAAAATGCCAAGGCTTATATGCATTGCTCTTAAAGGGTTAAATCTCAATATTGTAATTTTTTTATTACACTTATCGATATTGGCTCAAATATCTGAATTACATTGTATGCATAAAAACAAATATTAAATATTAAAATACAATTTGAACAGACACTCAAGCAGTAGTAGACTAATGTACATATTTAGTATAATATTAACCATTGTTTAGAATGACTATTGTTTTTTGTCTGCTCATTTGTTAAAGTAACCTGTACCACATGTATACTTTGAAACTGACATGAAAGAAATGGAAGTAATTATTTTGATATAATGTAATGCCCTGAGGCAGCTATTTGATGAGTTTCATGAATAATATATCCATAGAAAACTGACTGACAAGCACTTAATAATTTCAACATTCTATGGATATAACTTGGAGTGAAAAAGACATAAAGAATGTAACTACCCCCTGTACAAAAATCCTCAGATTTATTTTTATTTAATAAGGTGAAGAATTCAATGATCTATGTAAACGGATTATTATAGCAGTCACTCAACTAAGTGGGAACACTGTGGATACCCTTGCTGCAGTAACTAGGTTGCAGTATATCATGGTATGTTCCCTACTGAAGTACCATGCCATAGATTGCTGGGCTGTTATGTGCTTCATTCAATGATGGAATGTAGGAGTCCAATTCAATTGAGCAGTCGTAAGTTCCTGGAGCACGTAAGTTATGGGCTTGAAAACTCTGCGATGGTTAAACCCAGAATTTACAGCCTCCCGAAGCATTTGATCTTTCAATTCCGCAAGAGTTACGATCGCTAAAATCGCAAATCGCTATTCAATTGCTCCAATTCCCCAAGGCCTCAAATGGTTTCACACCCGTAAATGGCAATGGTAGGAGTGCTAGAGAGGACCAGCAAGGGGGTTTAAAACCTGTTTGTAGCACTGTAAATGCAAATAAAAAATCAACACTGCACTGTTAATAACAGGGAAAGCGATGATAGACATTATAATTAATTGCACAACAGTCTCAAGCTCGCAAATCTGCAGTAAATAAAATGTATTTTTATGTTTCAGTTCGGGGGTTATATCGGTCTCGAGAATCAATGAGTTAATACATACCAGGACACCCACATGGACTAGAACAGTATTGGAATACATTTTCATAATTCTGTATTTTGAGGGTTTGTGAGTCCTATCGCATATCGGATCCCCGAACCTAATTGATTGACATGTAACCTCCATGTTTTACTGCCGTAATAATGACAGTCTCATTTTCTATTGGCTGTTTTGAAATGGGAGGTTACGGTCTTGCTTAAATGATCATATTCCTGCCCTGAACTGCTACAAACCAGTGCATGGTTTACGGAGTTGGCTTTGGGCCCGTAACTTGCCTACTTGATCAATTGAATAGCTCTGGAATCGGAGACGAGTGGGGCCCGCAGCACACCCGCAGACATACGGCCTGGATCCCGTAAGATGCGGGTTTGCAATTGAATCTGGCTCTATGTTTCCAATAGGGAAAATTACCATTATAGCTCTTTGTGGCCCAACACAGCTCCTGTGAATGTTTTGTTTAACTACCCTTATTTGCTACTGGAAAAGCAAATTACTATTTGGAAGATGCTGCTATTCCTATTACTTAAACAGTAACTGAGAGTGAATAAATACACAGAAGCATTACAGTCACATTTCTAAATCTCCTCTGATACGTGTTCTAATTATGCTATTATGCTAATTAAAGGGTGTCAAACTGAGGTTCTGAGTTTGACACTCTGAAACAGTAGTGGGTTTCAAGATATATCTCGACAGGTGTAACTGTCTCCTTTAAGTTCCTGAGATATTGATTGAGCTGCCTGTGCTCAAACACAGAGATAATGAAACTCTGGGTTGCTTAAGACTCCTGTCTCCTGGACTTCTACACCTGTGAGTTATTGTATAAATGGGCTGGAAAAGGGTTCTTGAACAGTGACCAACAACCAAAAATTCTGTGCAGCTTTATATGCTGGTATATGCTTTCCAGGGACATAAGTCTAAGCAGTCCCCGAGATAAGCTTTAACCAAGTTCATAAAAAATGACCCATAAAGTGCTTTTATCTGGATCTATAGAACTGGTCCACTAATGTCTCAGAGAGTTTTTACTCAGAATTTAATATGTTATTTGTATGGTATCAAAGTAAAATACGTAGAAGGCTTGACAAATACATTACGATTACATACTGTTTTAAAAGTAGATTTTTTTTCTTAGCAATGCTAATTTCTGTTCTCATGTCTCTCTAGGGGTTAAACATGTCACTGAGATGATGAAGTTGTGCTGTGTATGACCAAACCAGGGCTACGCAGCAACCAGTTAAAATGATTGCCAAGACAATGCAAAAGTGATTCTCAGCATGTAGACATAATAATAGTTTGAGTTCAACATTCTGAGGATATGCTATAAAACAGTTTTGCAGATGGATGATGGTATATGTCAAATCAATAAAGAAGAAACTGTTCCAATGATCTTTTACTATTTTAGAAAAGGACAACAAAAAAAATGTTGTATATGCTCTGGTTCTACTATCATTATTACCAACAAGCCTCACAATGTTGAACTGATGCAACTGTCAGTGCTCAAATCATCATACTTAGATGAGTAACAGCAGTTTCTGAAGTTGATCCAAGTGAATATGCTGAAACCATAACAGAGTCTGAATCCCTAAGTAATGGTCATATGGCTAGCAGAAGTGGATGGTTCTGAGGATGGGGTACTACCAGACATGCTTGGTCCTGCTGATCTGTCCCCTGTTTCTCTTATCGTGATCAACTTGTCCCCCGACTAATGATAGCAGCTTGAGGGTGTGATGAGTAGCCACCCAGGCTTGTTCTCAACCCAACCATGTAGAACAGACCTACCACTGACACTCCTCCCCAGAAGTGGCCTCAACACTATGAAGGGGAATATAAAGAGGGAGCTGGATGAGATCTTAGAGCTAGGCATCCATGAACCATTCGATGGTGTACCCTGTAATGAAGTTCAGGACTGCTAGTTTTGTGTGGACTATAGATGGCTAAACCGAGGGCAGATGATTTGCTCGTTAGGTTAGCATGAGCAACTTACTTGACCACTCTTGATTGTCTGAGGGCTACTTTTAGATCACACTTGCTGAGACCGCTAGAGAGAATTTGGCGTTCACCACCTCATTTGGGCTATACCACTTCACGATAGGTAAAAATACTGAACATAAATGGACAACATGTAAATCATTATTAAAAATATATCCCTATTACCGTATACCACTTGGGAATAAAAGCAGTAAATCACATCCAATGTGGCTTTAAAATGATTTAAAGATCAAGATACGGAGTAAAAAACAAGCATTTAAATTATACAAACAAGAGGGGACAGAGACTGCTTTATGGGAGTACAAGGAAATCAACAAGGCTTGCAAAAGGGCTATTAGACTGGCTAAAATAGAAAATGAAAAATTTGTTGCAAAAGAGAATAAGGCTAACCCTAAAATATTTTTTTTAAATATATTAATGGGAAGAAGGCCAGGAAGGAAGCTATAGGAACATTACAATGTGACACAGGCCGTGTTATTTTCTTCGGTATACACAAGGGAGGTACCAGGGGTTGGGACACCGCAACATAATGGGGCAAGAGCAAATCTAGGGAATTATAGGCGAATAAGCCTCACGTCTGTAGTGGGAAAGCATTTACAAGGGTTAATAAGGAATAATATACAAGAATATGTCTATTTAAACAGGATTATAAGTAGTGAGTAGAGTCAATATGGATTTATGAGGGATAGATTGTGTCAAATAAATCTAATTAGTTTCTATGAGGAGGTTAGTAGGAACAAGGCAACTCAGTGGATGTAGTCTTTTTGGATTTTGCAAAGGCTTTTGATACAGTGCCACATGGAAGATGATTGAGCAAACTAAGGGATACAGGAATTTCAGTAAATATCTTCTCATGGACTGAGAGCTGGCTAAAAGACATGAAGCAAAGGGTTGTGGTAAATGGAACATACGCCGATTGGACTAATGTAGTATGTGGGGTTTCTCAGTATTAGGTCCTCTACTTTTTAACATATTTATTAATGACTTAGAATTTGGACTGGAAAGTACTGTCTCTATTTTTGCTGATGACACAAAGTTGTGCAAGGTAATTCAAGCAGATAATGAGGTACTTCCGCTCCAAATTAATGAACATAAATTAGAGGAATGGGCATCTAAATGGCAGATAAGATTTAATATGAATAAATTTAAAGTTATGCATCTTATCAATGCAATTTATAATCTTAATGGAGAAAATCTAGGGGTATCTGATATTGAAAAGGATTTGGGAGTGCTTGTCGACAACCACCTAGGTAACAGTTCTCAATGCCAAGCAGCAGCTGCAAAGGCAAATAAAATATTAGCATGCATTAAGAAGGGCATAGAAGCAAGGGAGGTAAATATAATTCAGCCACTAGAAATATCGCTAGTACACCCGCATTAAGAATATGGAGTACAATTTTGGGCACCACTTCATAGAAAGGACATTTTAGAGCTGGAAATGGTACAGAGAAGGGCTACAAAACTAATAACAGGAATGGAGGGACTAAGTTATGAAGAAAGATTAACCAAATTAAACATATTTTCTCTAGAAAAAAAAAGCATCTAAGAGGCGATATGATTATATTATATAATTACATCCAGGGTCAGTATAAAGCTTTGTCAATGGAGCTTTTTGTGCCAAGAGGTTTTTAACTGACAAGAGGACATCCTTTAAGGTTAGAAGTAAAAAGATGTCACGTTAAAGAAAGAAAAGGGTTCTTCACAGTAAGGGTGGTTAATCTGTGGAATTCTCTACCAAAGGAGGTGGTGACAGCGTATTCAATAGATAACTTTAAAAAGGCAATAGATATATTTTTGATTAAAATGGGCATTCAGGGTTATCCTGGATAATTAGAGATAGAGTATTGATCCAGGGAGGAATCTGATCGCCAGTATCTGGAGTCAGGAAGGAATTCATTTTTTTTTCTCTTTTGAGTCGATTGGCTAAGTTTTACTTGGTTTTTCTTTGTGTTTGCCTTCCTCTGGATCAATTAACAACTATTCCGCATATTTCAGATCAGAGGAGATCTTAATAGGTTGTACTTGGTGGACTAAAAGTCTTTTTTCGACCTTAATTACTATGTAATCCCTATCTCTGCTGTAATAATTTGTTCCAGTCCAGCTACCAGGGGAGACATCATCCCTGCTCTCCACAGATCTTGAAGCAAGCCTCCTTTCAGGGGAATCCCTAGCACATATACACAAAAACCTGCAGAGGAGAGGACCTAACTGATGGGATACATTAATAGGCCTATTCAGCTAGTCTTTCCTGATGACAATGATAATTATTATTTTTATAGTTTATTTGTAATGGGCCAACATATTCCGTAGTGCTAATTCAATAAAATAGGTATTATTAAATTCTACAAAAAATAAATGTTCTGAACCCTAGACTTTTGACTTCAAAAGAATATAAGATAAAATATTTAGAATTTAAATTACTGTATATACTCGAGTATAAGCCGACTCGAGTATAAACCGAGGCACCTATTTTACCACAAAATACTGGGAAAACTTAGTGACTCGAGTATAAGCCGAGGGTGGGAAATGTTCTGCCACCTGTGTCCCTCTTGTGCGCCTCTATGTCCCCCTCTTGGGTGCCCTCTGTGCCCCTTTCTTGTGTCTCCCCTCTCTCTCCCCTGTGTCTCTTCCCCTCTCTCTCTCCCCTGTGTCTCTCCCCCCTCTCCCTCCCCTGTGGCTCTTCCCTTCCGCTCCCTCCCCTGTGTCTCTTGCCCCTCTCCCTTCCCTGTGTCTCTTCCCCCCTCTCTCTTCCCTGTGTCTCTTCCCCCTCTCCCTTCCCTATGTCTCTTTCCCTCCCCCTCCCTTCCCTGTGTCTCCTTCCCTCCTCCTCCCTTATCACCCTCCTCAACCCCCCTCCTCAACCCCCCTCCTCATCCTCCCTCCTCAATCCCCCTCCTCAACCTCCCTCCTCAACCTCCCTCTTCAACATCCCTCCTCAACCCCCTCCTCATCCTCAACCCCCATCCTCATTCTCAACCCCCCATCCTCATTCTCAACTCCCCATCCTCAACCCCCTCCTCATCCTCAACCTCCCTCTTCAACCCCCCTCCTCATCCTCAACCTCCCTCCTCAACCCCCTCCTCAACCCCACTCCTCAACTCAACCTCCCTCCTCAACCTTACCCCCTCCTCATCTTCAACCCCCATCCTAATCCTCAACCCCCCTCCTCATCCTCAACAACCCATCCTCATCCTTATCTTCACCCCCCATCCTCAACCCCCCATCCTGAACCCCCTCCTCACCCTAAACCCCCCTCCTCATCCTAAACCCCCTTCTCATCCTCAACCTGCCTCCTCAACCCCCCTTCTCAACCTCCCTCCTCAACCCCCCTCCTCAATCTCTCTCCTCAAACCCCCTACTCAACCTCAACCCCCCTCCTCAACCGCAACCCCCATCCTCATCCTCAACCCCCCATCCTCAACCCCCCTCCTCATCCTCAACCCCCCATCTTCATCCTCAACCCCCCTCCTCCAACAGCGCTACTTCCGTCTGCGTCGGGACCCAGCATATGCTAATGACGTGACGTCACATGCGCTTCACATCATTAGCATTGGCCGGGTCAAGACGTAGCCGGAAGGTGCATGGAGGAGGAGAGGAGCAGCTACAGATGGAAGGTAAGTGAGGTGAAAGGGAGAGAGGGAGGTAATTAGAGGGGTAAAGTGAGGAAGGGGGTTTAGGATGAGGATGGGGGATTGAGGATGGGGGTTGAGGATGAGGATGGGGGATTGAGGATGGGGGTTGAGGATGAGGATGGGGGGTTTAGGATGGGGTGGATGAGGATGGGGGGTTGAGGATGGGGGGTTGAGGATGATAAGGGAGGGGGAGGGAAAGAGCCACAGGGGGGAAAGAGAGACACGGGGGGGGGGGGGGAAGAGAGACACAAGGGGGAAAGAGAGACACGGGGGAAAGAGAGACAAGGGGGAAAGAGAGACACAGGGGTGGTGACTCGAGTATAAACCGAGGCACCTATTTTACCACAAAATACTGGGAAAACTTAGTGACTCGAGTATAAGCCGAGGGTGGGAAATGTTCTGCCACCTGTGTCCCTCTTGTGCGCCTCTATGTCCCCCTCTTGGGTGCCCTCTGTGCCCCTTTCTTGTGTCTCCCCTCTCTCTCCCCTGTGTCTCTTCCCCTCTCTCTCTCCCCTGTGTCTCTCCCCCCTCTCCCTCCCCTGTGGCTCTTCCCTTCCGCTCCCTCCCCTGTGTCTCTTCCCCCTCTCCCTTCCCTGTGTCTCTTCCCCCCTCTCTCTTCCCTGTGTCTCTTCCCCCTCTCCCTTCCCTATGTCTCTTTCCCTCCCCCTCCCTTCCCTGTGTCTCCTTCCCTCCTCCTCCCTTATCACCCTCCTCAACCCCCCTCCTCAACCCCCCTCCTCATCCTCCCTCCTCAATCCCCCTCCTCAACCTCCCTCCTCAACCTCCCTCTTCAACATCCCTCCTCAACCCCCTCCTCATCCTCAACCCCCATCCTCATTCTCAACCCCCCATCCTCATTCTCAACTCCCCATCCTCAACCCCCTCCTCATCCTCAACCTCCCTCTTCCAGCCCCCTCCTCATCCTCAACCTCCCTCCTCAACCCCCTCCTCAACCCCACTCCTCAACTCAACCTCCCTCCTCAACCTTACCCCCTCCTCATCTTCAACCCCCATCCTAATCCTCAACCCCCCTCCTCATCCTCAACAACCCATCCTCATCCTTATCTTCACCCCCCATCCTCAACCCCCCATCCTGAACCCCCTCCTCACCCTAAACCCCCCTCCTCATCCTAAACCCCCTTCTCATCCTCAACCTGCCTCCTCAACCCCCCTTCTCAACCTCCCTCCTCAACCCCCCTCCTCAATCTCTCTCCTCAAACCCCCTACTCAACCTCAACCCCCCTCCTCAACCGCAACCCCCATCCTCATCCTCAACCCCCCATCCTCAACCCCCCTCCTCATCCTCAACCCCCCATCTTCATCCTCAACCCCCCTCCTCCAACAGCGCTACTTCCGTCTGCGTCGGGACCCAGCATATGCTAATGACGTGACGTCACATGCGCTTCACATCATTAGCATTGGCCGGGTCAAGACGTAGCCGGAAGGTGCATGGAGGAGGAGAGGAGCAGCTACAGATGGAAGGTAAGTGAGGTGAAAGGGAGAGAGGGAGGTAATTAGAGGGGTAAAGTGAGGAAGGGGGTTTAGGATGAGGATGGGGGATTGAGGATGGGGGTTGAGGATGAGGATGGGGGATTGAGGATGGGGGTTGAGGATGAGGATGGGGGGTTTAGGATGGGGTGGATGAGGATGGGGGGTTGAGGATGATAAGGGAGGGGGAGGGAAAGAGCCACAGGGGGGAAAGAGAGACACGGGGGGGGGAAGAGAGACACAAGGGGGAAAGAGAGACACGGGGGAAAGAGAGACAAGGGGGAAAGAGAGACACAGGGGTGGTGACTCGAGTATAAGCCGAGGGACCCTTTTCAGCCAAAAGGGCTGAAAAACTCAGCTTATACTTGAGTATATACGGTAATCAAAATATAAGTTTCTTACCGCGACTTTACTGTGGTAGTAAAACCAAAGAAGCATATAGATGTTTATATCAACTAAGGAAACAACATATAGCAATATCTGGAAACAGAAAAAAAAGCTTTGACAAGTGTGTAACAACTCAGGGTTCTATAGACTCAAGGTCACCTGCAAATAGTCAGCCTTATTAAATTGCGATTCAGCCAATTGAATAGGGCTCTATTTAAGCACATAGCATATTTTTTTTACAGAATATTTTAGTTCGTGAAGATCTTGCTTTTGGATAGAAGTTCACTAACTAAAAACTTCTGTAAAAAAATATGCTATGTGCTTAAATAGAGCCCTATTCAATTGGCCGAATTGCAATTTAATAAGGCTGAGTGTTTCCAACTTTTAGTGTGAACTTTTAGCAGCTACTTACCAGATTTCAGTGTTGGTCTGCATGGTAATTGTAGACTCCAATCCCTCCAGTTTTCTTGCAATAATATAAAAGTAACTAAGAAGAATAGAGATGATTCCTTACCAACTCTAATTAAGGTGCAAGGACAGGCTAGATATGTATATGCAGAGTCAGTGGCCCCCCTGAGGGGGGTTTGTAAAAATGTGTTTGTGGTTGGCCACCTGGTACCAATTCACTTAGTGCCCCTCCCCAAGACTCCTTTCCAAAACCGCTCCCCTCCCTAAGACCTCTTGGCACAACAGCTGCCCTTCCCTTACCTACCTTGCAGCATCCTCCCAGGGGAGGGACTGGTGTGGCCAAGGGGGCCCAGGGGTGCAAGGTGAGCCCCGACTCTACACTGCACTACACACACAAACACACACACACATATATATATATATATATATATATATATATATATATATAGCACACACCGGGAACCAGCCCCACACTGATGAGATCCATTAGTATATAAATAGTGCTGTCTGTGGGTAGGTCTCCTTGTTTATGCATAATCCATCCTGTGCTTTGGTTAAAGATGTGTTATACAGCGAGCATATGCCTAAAAGGAGCCATGTATAAAGTTGTTTTGGATTAATAGAGTAAGGGTGCATTGTGGTCTCATTTGCATGTCCCCACCCAGTTTCCCATGGTGCAGTGCAACTACTGTATTTCTGAAAAACTTGATGAGGAAATAAGTGTATTAACTGTATTTTAGGCATTCATATAGAATCATAAATGTACTATTGATTTTTTGTACTACTGTACGGTGGAGGGCCTCTATCACTCTTCATCCCACCATAAGTTTTTAATGATTGTTTTATATATATATATATATATATATATATATATATATATATATATATATATATATATATACACACTATCTCTACATAGCACCCACTTCTCATAGCATCCATCCTAGTCCTTGTCAGCAGCCATCCTGTCTCGGCATCCATCCCAACACAGCATACATGCTTTTTTCCTGAGCTCCCCCTCAAAGAACCCATTTCCCTGTACTATGCTGTCACTTTGCAGCCCTTGCTTTCTTACCTTCTTCCCTGATACACATTCCTAGATTGCTGAACTGCACACTACCACCTCTTGGAGCTTCAGTAGAAATGCCCTGTGCACTGCACCAACTGCACCACTGGTAGCTCCACCTCTGAGTGTTGATGTTCATAATATTTAAAGGACCAATGCAGTCGTCCCATGGTAGGACATAGTTTCTTTATGTAATAATTGGTGAGCAATAGTATTTGCCCTACAATTTCCTACAGACTGGTCAGTGACAAATGCAGGGATAGAGACACAGATATCATTTTATTAGAAGAGTCTCCTTGGCAATCAATAGGGGGTGCAAAAAAACAGATCTTCATAAGCAATGCTTATGTTCAGATGTAAGTGATACCATTTTGTTTTATTCTACAGTGGCCTTTTCATTTTGCAGTGTTTAAATGATGTAACATTGTATTGTATTAATGAAGAATAAAAAGCTCTTTAAGTCCCTTCTGGGAGAAAAACACTATATAAATGAATTATTATTCATAATAATAATAATAATAATAAAAGCGAATGAGAAATATAGTTATAGCTGGAATTGTGAGGCAAGGCTTTGACCTAAAGCTTGGTTTGAGGGCTTTAAGCACATATCTGTCTGAATGGGGTCATCATGGTAGGGTGGCCATGAACTCCAGGGTGGAACTAATGTCCTTGTCACTATTTTCATGTACATTTAATACATATGTCTGTCCAATTTCTCTCCTGAAAAGTTGTTCCTTTTTTAAATATTCTTAAAGGGATTCCCTTTCCATGCAGCTTTCCTTAGTTGTATAAAGATGATGTAGGTCAAATCCAACTCAATCATATATCTAATCTAAAAAATAACTAGTTCTGTTTCAAATGTGGGAATGAAAAGGGTCTACCACGTATCCCTCGTATTATCAAAGCTTGATTTAAAAATAATGATTATCATTTGTGACAGTGTTACATTACCAAGGCTACACAGGTGAGCAATGTGAGTCATATCCATGAAGATGAAGGAATAGTGTGATTAGTCTTCTCCGGCTCCTACTGTGTGCTTTCCAGGAAAACAGCTTTAAAACCAAATTATTTCACACAAAGCATTGGACTTCATTTGCAGATCTTTTCAAATGGGCATACCTAAGAAGTGTTCTTATTTATATGCATGAAAAAATTTTCATCTACATGGCTACAACTAAGACATTAGTATGTGATATATATGGCTGTAAGTAGTGTTTAATTTAAACTGCCTCTAAGATAATTATTGGAATAAAGCTGTATTAAAAAAAAAATCATATACTCCATTTTCAAGCAAAAAATATCTCCAACAAATTAAAAATAAAATCTATTACGTGTTACTGAAGATGAGGGAAAGTTGTAACATTTGGGGCAAGTGTTGATGTAGTACAATAGGTGAACAGAAATGTCAGAACTCAAAAATAAGCCATGTCCAAATGCTTATTATGCCCTGCTCCCTTCAACTTTTTTTCCTGTAATATTACTTGTGATAGGAGGCAAAGTCAATATGAAATTCATAATGTAAATGAGAGAGAGCAGTGGGTGGAGCAAGTATTTTGTCATTTTTATCAGGCAGCTTTAAGGTTCATTTTTATAACCTTCAAGAATCATTTTATTTGTCTATTTTGATGCGTGTTCTGATTCCATGGGGAATTCTGTAAAAGGACAAAATAATGCAGGAAATAGATGGTCTATATCAATGCAGATGGTGTGATGATCTACAACCCCTCCTCCACACCACATTCTCCTGCCCAGACCTTGCTGCTTCACACTACAATCACTCACTATCTCCAACCCTTTCTGAGCCCCCGACCTCCCCCTCTGTTGCCCAGCTTCACACACAAGACCTTGCCAACCACTTCAGAAATAAAATAGACACAATTAGACATGACATCTCTACATCTCACAACAGACACATTTCCTCTACCCCTCTTTCTTCCAAAAGACACAATCTACTTCTTCACACTCGCTATGGAGGTATCCAAACTTCTATCTTCCTCTCATATCATGATCTGCTCCCTTGATCCTACTCCCTCACATTTTGTCCTCTGTTTCTACCACCCTTGTGCCTTTGACACAGTGTACCATACACTTCTCCTGCACATCCCCCATTCCCTGTGCCTCCATGGCACCACCCTCTTATGGTTTGAGTCTTATCTCTCTAACTGTTCATTCACCATAGTACATACTCCCTTCCACAAAGCTTTCTGTTGAAGTTCACAAAGGCTCAGTGTTAGGTCCATTGTTTTTTATTTATCTTTATGTTGATGATAAACCAAATCTCTATACCCTCTCCAGACCTATCGCTCACCTTACTAACTCACTTCAAAACATGTCTTCCACACATATCCTCCTGGATGGACTCCCGAAATGTAAGTATCAACTATTCCAGGAAGGGAAATGTGTCCCTTCCTCACTAATAAAACATGAATCCATGCTCTCCTCATGTCACTACTTCCCGGGGCATCATTGGTGACTATTGCAGTTCTATCCTAATTGGCCTTCTATTAATCTTGCTATCCCCACTCCAATCCTGATTTCTTCATCCAGACTCATCCACCTCACCCAACACTCATCATCTGCTGCCCCCCACCTGATAGTAACTAAACTGGCTCCCCATTTCATCAAGAATGATTTTCAAAATCCTTAGTCAGACTTACATCTCAACTCTTTTCTGCAGATACACTTCAAACTGCCTTCTCCGCTCTTCCCAAGATTTACACCTCTTATCCCATTACCTCTTCAAATGCTCACCAGCAGGAGTTCTCAAGATCAGACCCATTCTTTGGAATTCCGTACCCTGCTCTATAAGACTATCCCCTAGTCTTCAAATATATAAACACTAGCGACTTGCCCGACAAAAATGACGGGGCAATAAAATTTTAAGCCAAGGGAATGCTGTTTGACACACAATGTAAAAATGTTTGTACTGTGAGGGCCTTCAGCGCTCATGGCGAGCCTCTTGTCTCGTCTACTTTTGGTCCTCTGAGCACCTTCGGCACTCATTATAAAGAGAGATATTTATTCATCTATATTTACTTCATCAATAATTAATTAATTATTTCTTGAATAAATTAATATACTTTACCTATTTATAATTAATATATTCAGCAATCAATAGCCTGAAGAGCTAACAATCTGTTTATATTTTCCGGCACCAGACAATGTACAGTGAGTGTTGGTGCTCTGATGATAAAGTGTAATGAATGTGCCAACTGTGTATTCTAAATGGTTTGTGTGCGCGAGGGAAATCCGTTGGTGTAGTTGTGTAAACCGCCATTGTAGATTGGTAATGTTATTAATGTGTTATGCGGCTCGCAAGCATTTTCCGTATTTTGTAACAGTGTATTTTGTATTTTGGTCATTGGTGTGTGAAAGTGCTACGCGTTTGGTATTGTTTTGCGTGGTCCGGGGTCTTGAAGCCTCATTTAAATTTTTTGCGGTGGCCATTTTTTTCTTACTTAGGCGACTTTCGTGTGGTGAAAGTCCTCAAAATCGCATTTAAATTGCATCGCACCTCACTCCCAGACGTCCTGCCTGTTCCCCCGTGCTGTGGATTATATTTTTGTTGTATTTATTTGTATTTTCTTTGTGGTTTTTGGATGTTCACGGTTGGGCCGTTAACCTCGTATTTTTGCTATCTCGTATTTTTTTTTCTAAGTCCCGCATTTGTCAAGTGCTTGAAGGCTAATGCGATTGCACATTTACTACATGTTTTGTGGCTAAGTGCTACGTGTTAACGGCTTTCTTCGGAGGCTCGCAAGCGATGAGCGCCTGTGGCGCTCATCGCCTATCTCGTGGGCACCACGCAAAGTGTAACAACGTCTCGCAGTTTGACAACTATTATATGTGATTCTCTGAAAACTCACCTGTTCAGAGAAGCTTACGACTTTCTACCTTAACTAAATCATCCACAACTTGTTTGCATACCTCCCTCATCAACCAATTCAGCAGTCGCCTTATCTCATGTTTCTATCACATATAACCTCCCGAGAGCAGGGCCCTTATCTCCTCATGTAACATTGTGTATGTTCACATGTACTGTCTTGTTTTATCTTCTAATGTATGTAAATAAATCTAGCCACTGTTTACTCATAGAGCTGTGGAATCGGCTGACTCTCTAAAAATAAAACAATAATAAAAATAATCTATTTTAATGCTTGGTCTGATTCCATGGGAATTCTGTAAAGGGACACAGTAATGCAGGAAAGAGATCCATAGTGATGGTATGATAATATAAGTGTTTCCTAAAATACATTATGCTTTTGTTTTTTACACTAGCTTAAAGAGAAGAAGATAATAAGAACATCTCACAGGCTAAATTCTTATCAATTAAGTTGACTAGTTAACTTTTAAAACACGCTGAAAAGCAGATATTTGACTCTTTTTTAACTCGGGTAACAGATGTTTGTTTTTTTAAGAACTCACATAGCAATGTAAGCGGCGTCTATTTTTACAGTCCTGTATATATTTATATTGTTACTTTAAATTCCTAGTGAAAATCAGCGAATGTTACAAAATTATCAAAAAGTTGTAATTTCAAATATATTGTTTTATGTCTAGGTAATGGTCATTCAACATTTTGGAATTAAAATCAATATAAAAAAGAAACCATTATTTTAGCACCTGGAGTTAAAACAGATCAATCCGTTTTAGATTACTTCTTGTGAAGGTCTGTGTTTGTAATTTGAATGTAGGAAGGAGATATATGAAATATGAAGAAGAAAGTGTTCTGGGGCCATCCCCTTGCTGCTTCTATCACAGCCATTTTTTATAAAAGCTAGGAATGCACGGAGTTGATAACGGCTGTACAATTTGTTTCCTTCACGTAGTAACTTCCAGTATAAGGTATGGAGTTTGTCTTTGATCTTTTGTTGCCTGGGTTTTCTGGTGTGTAATTGCCTGCAGGAGCCCTTGTTAAGAAAAGGTTGGAACTGGGGAAGCTCTGCTTACAGTTACAGACAGAAAACCAGATGGCTTCTGGCTGAGATTACATGTTTGCAAAGGTTTTCCCGAATTTAACAGATGTGATACAAATGCAAACTACAGCCTACAAAGAAGAAACATTTTGGTTATTTTCATTTTCCTAATACAATAACAAAATACGTACCTCCCACAGAATTAACTCTATCTTGGG
This sequence comes from Discoglossus pictus, assembly GCA_027410445.1. Classification (NCBI taxonomy): domain Eukaryota; kingdom Metazoa; phylum Chordata; class Amphibia; order Anura; family Alytidae; genus Discoglossus; species Discoglossus pictus. The sequence goes on from CM050165.1 coordinate 352,273,155, forward strand.
ATGTAGAAAGGTCAAAGAGGTGAAAGACCTGTCTCTCATAAACTCATATTCAATATATTTCAACATTTACTCCAAATGTACAGGGAAAATAATCAGATTGTTTGTTTTCTGTTGGATTCCAATGAATAGAAGACACAAAGGAAAGCGCTCACACAAGTATATATATATATATATATATATATATATATATATATATATATATATATATATCACATATAATAGTTGTCAAACTGTGATTCGTCGTCACTCTTGAGACAAATCGCAGTTTGACAACTACAATCTATCACAAAGCCCTACACATGCGCATTGTGTCCAGGCACGCGCATTGCGTCAGCTGCGCATGCTCACTGCGTTGGGGCACGCATGCGCATTGCACGGCTGACAGGGGAGTGAGGGGGGGGAGAGACACATGAGGGAAATAGACACAAGGGAGTAAGAGGAGGGGGAAAATACACAGGGGAGGGAGGAAAGGCACAGGGGAGGGAAATGGGGGGGAAGAGACATAAGGGAGGGGGAAGAGACACGGGGGGCAGGGGGAAAGAGACACAGGGGAGGGGGAAGAGACACAGGGAAGGGGGGGGAGAGACACAGGAGGGAAAGAGAGACAGGGGAGGGAGAGAAGGGGGATAAGACAGAGGAGTGAGAGGAGCGGGAAGAGATTCAGGGGAGGAAGAGGAGGGAGAAGATACACAGGGGAGGGGGTAAGACACAGCGGAGGGAAATGGGGGGAAGAGACAGGAGGGAGGGGGTGAAGAGAAATGGGGGGGCAGGGGGAAAGAGACACAAGGGAGGGGGAAGAGACACAGGGGAGGGAGAGAGGGGGAAAGAGACATAGGGGAAGGGGAAAGAGACACAGGGGAGGGAGAAAGAGATGCATGGGAGCGAGAGGAAAGAGATACAGGAGGGAAAGAGACACAGGGGAGGTGGTTAGAGACACAAGAGGGAGAGGGGGGTAAAACACATGAGGAAGGAGACACAAGGGAGGGAGAGGAGGGGGGAAATGAGACACAAGGGAGGAAGTAGACAGAGGGAGAGACCAGCAATGAGCGTTAAAGCGCCTAACACAGAAATCAGACATAAAATTTTGTTGGGATATTAATTCCTAACATCACTTTCCCTGTTAATAAATGTACAGTAGTGTGTATATGTGCATTTAAAGTGCTACGGATTGGACTTTACCTCCCTTGCGAGTCCTCTCTAGCACTCATTGGCCTTGGGGCTCCATTTGCGTGTTACGGGGTTGAACGCAAGTGAAATCGTTTCATTTGAATAGCATGACTGGAATTGTAGCAGTTACGGGCTTGAGATTTTTCTCACTCTGCCAAACCGGATGAAGTTGTGCCACCTTAAAACTGGGCTGCCTCCTCTTCGTATTTTTAATACTTTCCCTTCTAACTGTGACTTGTCGACTTCCTTGGGCATCGTTGATTGACTCAAGACTGCTCCAAGAACTAGGCTCCATTCAAATCGAGCTTTGGAACACGATTGCAGACAGCTGAATGTCTGCAAGTGAGTTGCGACCTCCCTTTGGTCTCTGATTGCTATTCAATTGCTCAAGCTCGCAAGTTCCGGGTCCGTAGGCCAAAACCGTAAACTATACACTGAGACTGAGAATTACGGCAGAAAAACATGGAGGTTACATGTCATTCCATTAGGTTTGGGGGTCCAATATGCAATCAGACTTGCAAAACATGCAAATTAAAGAATTATGAATGCCAGTACTGTTCTAGTCCATGTAGGTGGCCTTATATGCATTAACTCTTCGATACCCAAGATATCGATATAACCCGGATCTGACACATAAAAATAACTTTTAGGTCCTGCCGATTTGCGGGCTTGAGACTGTTGTGCAATTAATTCTAATGTCTATCATCACTTTTCCCGTTATCTACAGTGCAGGATTGATCTTTTATTTGCATTTACAGTGATACGAATAGGTGTTTAACCACTTTGCGGGTCCTCTCTAGCACATGTAGGATTTTCTCCTTCTTTTGCCATTTACAGGTGTTAAAACACTTGCGGGCTTGGGGAAATTGAGCAATTGAATAGCAATGTGCAATTTTAGCCTTGCGAAAGTGACAGATCAATGGCTTCTGGAGGCTGTTAGTTATGAGTTTAACCATCACCATTTTTTCAAGTCCATAACTCGGAAGTCGATCAGAGCCTGCAAAAAGACGCCAATTGAATAGCAAAGTAGCTTGCGACCTCATTTACGGGCCTCTGGATCTAAAAAATGCTCAATTGAATGGAGCTCAATGACTTCTCTGTCTCCACCTGTTCTTGCTTTGTGAAATACTGTAACATTTGTTTATATACTGTATATACACAATGTTTCATTACATCTGTGTATGGTACATTATGGGATGAGGACATATCAAGGGGAAAGGAAGTTACATATCGAGGTATGTCCTAGGTCCTAGGACATAATAAAAAAAAAATTACAATTGTATGTGAAACTTTAGGGACATATTTTACATATTCTGTTGATTTTTGAAGTAAAAAGAAGTAAACACAATTACTGCTGCAAAATAATTAAAAAATATTTTTTTTTCTGCATGTGCTAATTTACAGTGACTTTTTATTTGATGAACTTAAAAAATAGAAAAAAATAAAAAAGTAATTGTGGCATTGTGCAAAAGTTAGGGCACCTAAGGTCTCAAAACTTAATTAACTTATTAGGGCTTAGGCAAGTCAAGATTTTTTTTTTAGGAAATGTCAGGTGATGATAGTTCCAGAGCCCTAATACATCTCTGACTCTTCAAATCTTGTGCTAACACTGAACAGCAATGGGCTCCTCTAATCAACTGAATATGGTTCTGAATATTGAGTTAACTGATTCCTACAAAGCAGGAGAATTCCATAAAAAAAACATATCAAAGTGCTTCCAGCCTGCAATTTCCCCTGTCTGAAATGTCATTAAGAAATGGTAGTTAAGGGGAGATGATGGGCAGAAAGGAAAGCAAATCCCTCATATGACTGCAAAATGGTGTAGCTGACACGTGTGTGGTGGTGCAGCATTACTTGCACAAATATGATCTGAATATAATATCAACATTTTATCAGAAGGGAATCTTACCTGCAGTAATATCACACGATAAACCAGAGGAATTTTGGAAACAAGTGCTCTGGACTGGTGAAGTAAAAATGTTACTTTTTGACCACTATCAAGGTATGGTTGTAGAAAAAAATGAGCAGTATTTGAAGTAAAGGACAACTTGCCAACTATTAAGTATGTAGGAGGATCTATTATGCTTTAGACTTGTGTGGCAGCCAATGGAACAGGAAACATTGTACGAGTAGAGGTAAACATGAATGCCAGCTACTTTAAAAGTAATATTGAAAGAACTCTCATCTCAACATGCCTCAAACACACCCTCTTCTCAATAAACCGTAAACACCAGCTTTTACCCTTCCCTAGTCCCACATCCACTATGGACTCCATTGACCGTGCAACTTACTTGTCCACAATATCCTATTCTATCACACTAATCCCTCCCCTCTCTACCACACTGATCCAAGCTCTCACACATATATTCAACCTTTCTCTAATCACAGGCAAGTTTCCATCATAATAACACCCATTCTTAAGAAAGCTTTATCTGACTTAGCTTCAGCATCTAACTGTCTCAGTATGTCCCTACTTCCCCTGGCTTCAAACAATTGCCTTAGGCAATTTATTTTCTTAAACTCCCTTCTTGACCTCTTCCAATCTGGCTTCCGACTTGAACACTCCGCAGAGACAGCTCTTACAAAAGTCACTAATGACTTGCTCACTGCCAATTCAAAAGGTCACTTCTTTATTTTAATTCTCCTGGATCTTTCTTCTGCCTTTGATACAGTCGACCATCCTCTTTGAATCCAAATTATCTGCTCTCTTGGCATGCATGATACAGCTCTCTTATGGTTCACATATTATCGAGAAAACATTTAGTGTCTTCTTCTTTGGCACCTCTTATTTGCCCCACCCTCTGTCTGTTGGCATTCTCAAATACTACCCCAACCGCCAACCACACTCTTTTAATGACCATCTTCTTTCCTCCTCTCTTATGTCATCTCACCCTTTCTCGTGCTGCCCCTACTCACCATATCAACTTCAGCCTTAATATGCACAACTGCATACTCTACAGCACAATATCAGTCATGCCCACAATCTAGAGTGCAATACACAGTTTGCTTGAGACTTTTGCTTTTTACACTGCCATTTTGCATCTAGCAACCTCCTGTATCACACAAAACCCTTTTGATTCGAAGTTTGTGAGTTTTCAATTTTGTAAGGTGCTTTGTGAAAAGTTTAGATTCTAAGCTCATAGACAAAGGCCTCCATTCTTTTGCAATGTGTTAATATTGTATTTTGCCTTAACCCCTGTATATCAACAAATTTTGGAAGCGAAGGTCACACAGTCAAGAAACTGAAGCTGAAAAGTGTCTTGCTACTACAGCAAGACAAGGTTCTAAAATACTCCTTGAAATACAACATGGATTACTTCAATAAATGCAAGTCATAACTTTTTGGAATGGTCCTCACAGTTACCAGTATTGAACATCATTGATCTGGGTACGTCTGAAACATGCAGTGCATGCAAGACAACCCAAGACAATAATAGAGCTATAGGCAAAATACAATGCAAGGAAGAGTAGGTGGAAATTCCAAAACATGAATAGAAATAGTATTACCTGGCTACAAAATGTATTTACAAGCTGTGATATCTGTCAAAGGGGATGTTACTAAGTAAACCTTTTGCACATGACAGAATATTTTTTTTTAATATGCATCAAATAAAAATTCTGCAAATTAGAATTTGCATGGAAAATTTTAATTGGTTTCCTGCAGAGATTGTGTTTTGTTAACTTCTTTCTCCTTCAAAATCATCGGGCCAGGGGTACCAAAACCAATTTTCTTATAACTGTATTAAAAAACATAAACAAATAACTGGGACATTATGTTTATCAAGATCCATGTCTCTTTAATTATCAAATGTTACAGACCGCTTTCACATGGCCCTATCCTGGATGCTAGTTTATTTTTAAACTGATAAATATAAAAAAAAAATGTGAACGTCAACTAATCGTATTTAAACAAAATATAAAATATACATACATAGACTGTTTTTAAACTCACATACTTTTTATGCAAGCAGCTTTTATCAATCGAAACTAGCAATCATGAATTGATCTAATTAATTCTAGATTAGCTGCCTCTGATCCTAATTTTTTGTCTATAATATTTTAAATTATACCAAAAAGGACATTTTATTAATGCAGTAATATCTTCAAAAATATTTGTGGTAATAAAAACACAAGAAAATATTTTTTTAAATCTTTTTTTTATTTCCCTTTACAAATATGAAAGAGGCCACTTGGCAGGAAAAACATAATTTCCCGTAAGAGGCACATCGCTTCAACAATGAAAGGCTTATAAATATTGAGATCAACAAATATATTTCTTTAATAAGTGAATCCTGACCTATGTACGTGTGGCAGATTTCATTTAAGTATGTGTTTGCTTGGCCTTTAAGTCTGAACTGTGAATTTTATTAGGTATAGTAATACTGATTGCAATTAATTTTAATATTAGTAAAAGAAATAGGCTATAATGATTTCATTTTCACGGTTCCTTTTTCTATCCTGTTGGTCTTGTAATATCTTACAAAAAGAAGGGTAAAAACTCTAAATATTTGGCTTTATTTTGAAGCTGATTTGGACTTGAACTTGAAACACACCGGGGGTGGAGGAGGTAAGCTATCACATCCCATCTTATACATCACATTCCTTCAATGTATTTACTAAGTTCTGTTACCTAGTAAATTATCATCCTATTGCAAGCCATCATGATCGGGTCATTTTATTGGCCTGTGTGTTGGACATGAAAACACTGCAATCACCATCGCCGTATTCACTAAGCATTACTTCTTCTCTACACCCACCAGAAAACAGTTTTTTAACATCACAATCTGAAAAATGGTGATGTGCCTATTGCTGAAATTATAATTAATGTTATAACTAGTTATTCACATTGATATACAAATAAAATGTTATTAATATAATTAATACGTTATTGTATTCACCATTTGTTGCATGATTCCACTGTTCATAGAAGCCACATAATTTAAATATCTATATGCTGTCACTTTCCTTTTTTTTTAAAAACATCAATCATTTAAGATCACTTCCACTCAAAAATGTTAACAACAACGAGTTATAATTATATTATTAGTGTACTTTTACTTTAACTAACTGTACTAATTTTTCTAACAAATATAGGTCTGGTAATGTAGGCTCTTCCCAGACTTCTGAAAATTGCTATTTTTTATGGTAATTCATTGAATTCTACCTAATCATTATAATAAAATCTGCATTTTATACTGCTTGTTGCACATGCAACATTTACTACTTTGTGGGTTTTTTTCTAATGTATTTGTTTTATAGATGTTAGTATAAGTTGTAAGCATGCAGAAATAAATTACATTTTATAATAATGTTTTATAAATCATAACAACACAGCAGAGTGCAGTTTTGAATTTGACAATGTAATTGCATGCTGCATTTAATATTGATCTCTGTATCTTATTTACTTACAAAATGACAATACATTCTTCGGTCTGTCACTATTATCTTCCTTCTCTAGTTATTATGGAAATTATTTATGGGATGTCTTTTGCAAACACAGTTTTAATTTATTATATTGGTAGGTATCTAAAAATACCTGTCTGATTTACATTTCTGAAATGTATCATACCTGTGAAAAATGTACATTAAAACATTCTCTCTCATATACATCTAGGGTGAAAGACTGAAGGCAAATTCATGAATTTTAAAAGTATACACTTTTAATTTTCTATTTGCTATGTATTGTTATATTCCTGAATTATCTTCAATAAAAAGATTGAAACAAAAATGTGAAACTTTGAACCTTGGGAAAGTCTAAAAAGCTGAAACACATCGGTGGTCGGTGATGGAGGAGGACGAGTTAGATCCTTAGTCCAGAAAGGTAAAAGTGACAAGTGTGTAAATATTTAAACCGAACCCTGGAGTGAGAGTCCGAGGGAAGGAGAGATATTATCCTTTTCCCCTGACCAGCTATGTCAGGGAAATTGACTTGATCAATCATAAGGGCTCTTACAGTAACCATTGTGACTGTGAATTTAGATATATACAAAAAAGTTAAATGTTAACCCATTGACTGCTGCAATGGTCTGCAACTCTTGGTATCCAACTACTTAAAGTGGCCCTGCAAGTTGATATTGGAAGGTTGTGTACAAATTCACCGTGTGTAACAAAACTCGTTTAGCTTTTATTCCTTTCAAATATGTGGCTATGGTTTCTTAATTAGAAATTGTTTACTTATTGCTATTTCACTGATAAAAAAGCATTTACACTTATATATATATATATATTTTCTCCTTTTAAAAAACATGTCCCACTGGCTGGAGCCATTTTGAAAAGATATGTTGTTGATATAATGTGACCTGGAATTTGAATTACTCTATATAAGCACTTGTTCTATTTACATTATTATTAGTTTTTTTGGTTTGTTGACTATAATCGTTGCTCATGATTTAAGTACAGGTTTGGCTTAAATACACTATCTTCGTCTTCCCATATTTTTAGAACTCCGTCACTTTTGGTTAGTTAAGAAATGTATCATTGATTAGTATTCTTCATTAATAGTATATTTAAGGGATTAGAGATTTAACAATTTATTATTTTAGGAATCTCCCACCTCATGTTTATAATATTGATTATCAAAAAACCTAGAAGTGAAATTATAGGGCCTGTTTTATAAACCGATCTTAATTTAGATCAAGTACTGGAATACAATATTTTATGTCAATGTATTATAAATGTATAATTGTTTATATTTTTTTTATTAGGAGGCCACATAAATTGTAAAGATATTGATTTTGTTCAATATTAAATGAGAATAATTGAAAGAAGGAAAAAAAATGGCAACGACAAGGAAGAGACATGCTATGCAATGGAAAAAGAGACAGGGTAATGACAGACACTCTAGACAAGAGGGAAGAGATATTCAAGGCAAAGAGAAAAGGAACATGCAAGGCAAGGAAAGGGACATATGGACATTGAAAAAATATATTCAAGGAAAAAAAGAGGGAAGAGACATACAGGGCAAGGAGAGAATTATTAAAGGTAGACATGAGACATCTAAATCAACAAAGAAATGGGGCTTACCACAAGAACAAAATAAATGAAAAAAACAGGCCAAGTAAGAGTAACAAGCAGAACACTGGTAAAAAAACACAAGCTAGGGAAGGAGTGAGTTATGCAGATGAAATAATAGACATGCATATCACAGGAGACAGACACATGAAAAGCTATGATGGGAGAGACAAGCAAACAAAGGTGAAGAGACATAAACATTCTGGAAATTGGGGCAAGAAAATGCAGAGAAACACAGAAAGATAGAGGCAGAGAGACATTCACACTTGTGTAATGTAGTAAGTAAAAGGTAGAAGAATAGGCCACGTCAAGGGGAATGAGAGACAGCAAGGTCAAGGGAAAAGAGAAACGTTTTATCTTGGGCAATGAATAGGGCAAATTGCTTACTGAACAAATTTGTATAATATAATTTTTGACGGTATAATCGCTGCAACAGAATCTCATTAACTCCGTAAAGCAGCTAGAACTTTCCACTACGTTTGAAATCTCGAAACCGATCTTAAAAACACACACAAAAGCACACACACACAAGGCAATGCCTCAGAAACCCTTCAAAGAGCTTTAAATTTATGTTACTCAGCTTCAGCTCCTCCTAGTTAACCACAAGTGAGATTATATCTTCCAATCTCGTATGGTTTGCTACCAACTGAGAAGTAAATGATGGTGTGGTGGAGCCTCAGACTTTCTCTGTAGACTCTTGGTCTAACAGATATTTATTATAAACAACATTCAAACACAGTTAACTCTGTTTGTATAAACATCTAGTGGTTATTTATTGAAAGCAGATTTTATGTAAGGCTATTGAAGGTATGTTTTTGGCAGTGGATGGTCCTGTGAAGAAATGTGTCTGCATCAACATTTAACCGCTGTTGTGTCACTTCTTATGGCATGTGGTCAACTTCAGCATTTTCCTTTCCGTTATTGGCTTTTAATGCAATTTTTCTTCACTATCATGATCAACAGAACCACATTTGAGCATGTCAAACTTCCAACACTTTTATGTAGTAAAGTTATTATAACCTTTTAAATGTCAGATGGATGAAACAACCATTGTATGGTCATAGCAGCAATTAAATGAGTCTATTATGGCCACAACTGAAATGTGTGCCGCAACTTAAACAGAGTCTTGTTAACACTTTTGATTTCTTTGTTTCGGGATTACTGCATTCATTTTAGTATTTGATATAGCATAGCAGATCGAGTCATAGTAGAAGGATTAAGGGGATTATAAGTTAATGTGAAACACAGAAATATACCTTAGAAGATTATGGAATGTTTAACCCAGAAATATAACTTTAATATGTGGTTATAATCTTGAGGATTCATACAACCAGGCTTTTCAGGTAGATAGAACTGGTAGAGCAGATTGGTCTGTTGGCTCCCTACTCTTTGTCTTTTAGCTTCTTTTTGGAATTCCATAACCAAGAACCAAGTGCTGGTGGAGACCCTTAACCTACCGAAAAGAAATAGTGGGAAGTATGTTCAACACATTTTAAGAGTTTTACGGATGGCTGTAATGCTTTTCTACACTCCTCCAGAACTAAAATAATAAACTTTCAAGAATATGGATGAGTATATTCTCCTTACATATCTCCTTTGCTTTTTATGTATTTGTTCTTTTCTGCCATCAAATCTTTTTATATATGTCTCTATATCATAATTTTAATGTAACCGCAGCTGAGATTCACTGCCCTTCTCAAAAGTTATTATAATAAAGTCTGCAGCTGTAGAGATATTCGATCCTCAGCAACACTTCATTTACTGCCATTCAAACTTTAGACTCTATGAAATAGGGACCTCAACTCTGATACGCCAAATTTCCCTTGCTGTAACGTATTATATTTTACATACCATATAACTTATTTTGTAGTTGGCTTGTTGTATCCAATCTGCTATTTTTGTACATTTGTAAATAGAGCTACGGAAAATGTTGGTGCTAAATAAAGTGTAATAGTAATAATACAATTGTCTCTATATTATATAACTATTTGCAAAGTATTTGCCTGCAACGTCTCCATCTGTGGGTGCACCAGGACTGTATGCAAAAGTGGTTGACAGAAAGAAGAACACAATGCTAGTGGACAACAAATATAGCTTTTACCGAACAAGCAAAAGAAATGTAGCCTTTAAAAAAACACATTTCACCATTTACTCCACTTACACAGTGCATGATTAATCCTTCATGTCATATCAAACACATTAAAATAACAAACATCTCATTCTAGTATGGTAGTAGAATATGAATAACCCTCTATTTTCTATGGCTAAATTATATACTACAAGTATAACCTTGGGCAATGTTTATTAAGTGCAAATGCTTAATGTTCTATATTAATACAGTGACGTGTTCATCTTGTTTCCGTAGCAATGAACTTGATGCACAGAATAAAAATTATACACTTTTAGTTTATTGGTTTATTTAGCTTTAAAAAAATAAATTGCATCAACAAAGCACTAATACATTGAACAAAACAGCTTTATATAAGGATTCTAAGAAGTCATTCGCAATTCTGTAAGCAGTACAGACTTTGGTAAGGAAGCCTTCATGATGGATCCTTTTGAAAGACAAGATATGACCAGGTTTCTTTCAGTCTTGCTGTGTTAGGAATGGTTTTCTAATTTAATCAATCCACTAAAAATCTGTATAGATTTACCCTGTAACAGTGTATCCCAAACTGTTTTAGATGGAACCATGGGGTTCCATTTTTTGTGAGCAGGGCTTCCACTAGATAATCACTTCAACACATTTTCTCTGTAAAAAGTTATGTGTATTCTTTTTAATCTGGGTCCTGACTGGTTACCTTCCATCACTTATCTGGACCACATTTAAGAGTCTAAAACAGCCTTTCACTTTCTTGGGGATCCCTCTGCCATGGTGAAATTAAATGTTATGTTAGAATTTAATTATATATTTAGTTTACTTATTAGTTATTGATATTATGATTAAAATAATCCTCTGTATAGTAATTTAAACTTTTTGGCTAATTCAAATTTATACTCAGTTTATTATCTGTTGATGATGTTATAAGTAAATATTTTTGTATAAATGTAATTAAGAAAATAAGCAAATATGTTAATCAATTGTTTGTGTAGAACTATGACTAATGGTGCTGGTATTTCTAATTCGTTTTTATTGTTAGGATCTCCCCATCTCTCTTTGTTCCTGAGAGTCGGCCTATGAGATCACCATATCTAAGTCGTTCCATCACGAACGCTTCCTTACCAAAGCGTTGAGAAACGCTGCTTTAAAGGATCCAGCAGAGGGTTATCATAGATAAGGGGAGATATTTTCAACACAGAGTATAGGTATTAACTCTGTGCACACCAAGTTTTTTAGGTGCCATTGGAGTCTTAATAGACCCCAACGTTTATCCTTAGGGTTCCCTTCCCTGTGCAGGAGGAGGGAATCCCCAGGATGTTCTCCAGTGTGTCAAGGGAGAATCCCTGGGGTTCCCCCATTAACTGCATTGTAAATGGGTGAATCCTGAGAACTCTTGCTCATAGGAGGAAGGCTTTTAGGGATGAGTTAGTGTAATGTTTAGTGCACTTTTAACCCTGTAATTGTGTCAGAAATAAGGAATCAAGATTTATGTCTGATAAGGGGTTATCGTGTTTTCAGCATCATATATGACGCTTGATTCTTTTTAAGAGGCATGTATACTTGTGTAAAGTATATATACATATATTTAAAGAAGAAAATGTTTTCCTTAGAAAACGCTTTAGCATTGTTTGTTAAGTCTGATGTGTTAAATGCATGCTAAATGAATATGTGAGCTTTAAATCCCTTTAAGACATATTTAATAGAAAAAGGAATATAGTCTTCAGTGTCAATTTAGGCATTACCAGATTTACTCTTTATGGACTTTCTGGAGATAAACAGCCTTATTAAATTGCGATTCTGCCAATTGAAAGGGCTCTATATAAGCACAGAGCATATTTTTTTACATAAGTTTTTAGTTAGTGAAGACCTTGCTTTTGGATAGAAGTTCACTAACTAAAAACTTCTGTAAAAAAAAAATGCTATGTGCTTATATGGAGCCCTTTTCAATTGTCCGAATCTCAATTTAATAAGGCTGAAAATGTTGTTTCTTCCATGGTCAGACTGACAAGTAGAAAGCTAACCTAATGTTTGGAAGGAACTTATCTTGTTAGTCAAATAAGGAAAGCTCCACAGAGCGTCCCATAGCTCAATGACATATTTATTCAGGACTGTAAAACGTGTGTGTAAAAGTATATAATAGGAAGTTATAATTGGATACATCTTTTCTAGTACATATCAAAAGCCTACAATGCCTACCTTTTTTTGTAATGACTGGACACGGACAATGTGGATATGTACAGTCCTTTTATAGTCTTCTACATTCAACTGTATTGGAAAATGTTTTTAATATTTCAATTTCCATATATCCATGTTCAGAACTGTATTTACTAATTACAATGATCACACAATTATAGCAAAGTAGGGGTGGAAGAAATGTATATAGAAGACACATGAACTATTATGACACTCCCCTTCTGGATCGCTACCTTCTGTACTTCAATGAAGCTGTGAGCTGTACCATGTAGGGTCACCCAAGATGAGCAGGTAATAGCAGAGATGTCAGACAAATTGCAGTCCACTGGAGAAGAAGCAGGCAACCCACTTCAGTATCTTTGCCATGACAACTTTATGTATTAGCAGAACCAGACACAATATTTGCCTGGTGTGCTGTCGATAGGGTCACGGAGAGTCGCATATGACTGAACACAAACATGAAACTAGACAAGATTACCAGCTTTTTGATGCTTGATAATTGATGAGGTCATGGCAACTAGAACCTCCACAGTCAGATATATTAGTAAGAGGGAGGCAAAAGAATGGATATTATAGGAAAATATTATGTTATGCTAGAAAAAACGTTATGTAAATTACTAATACTGTTATTTGTATTTGATACAAATAACAAAAGACTTTAAAAAATACCAATTTACAAGAGAGTTCAAACTGATTTGATAATCTGCCACGTGTAGGCGATAAAGAATAAAGTGTAAGAGTATATATTTATTGAGAAATGAAGCACAACATTTTACTGGAAAAAAAATGTTCTAAAAAGTTATTGATAGTAGATTTCAAAATAAGACAACAGACTGAAAGTTTGTTAGCTTCAGGTACCACCGTATAACATCCTTTATTTTCTTATCTGTGCTGTCAGCCAATCATGTTTCAGTCATGCCACTATTGTAAAGATATATGATTGTGCATATAAGAAAATAAAGGACGTGTAGGAGAGGTTCAACAAAATATAATCAAAGTTATTTAAAGCAACAGAAAATATGGGCACATAAAACATTTTAAGCTATTATTTCTGAAATGTAGATCTTCTATATCAGATAGTTTTGGAACTATAGTACTGAACAATGTATCATGGGGCATTTACACCTCCTCTTATACCACACTACTGTTGTGCATGAAGGAAACTATTAATGCCATTATACAATTTCCCATGTTATTACTGTACTACATTATTAGTCAGATTGCTAGGTGGCTATGCATATTGTGCCTTTACAGTATTTTAAAGTATACAAAAACGCTTCAAAATGCTCAACTAAAAAAATCAATACATTTTTTCCACTGCTTGCGCAGAAGGTCTGTTAATATTTAAGGCAAAGTACCATGAATGACTGCACGCACTGACTGATGTGGAAAGCTGTATTTTTTCTTTCCTATTTTTTTTTACAAAAGAACATCTGTTTGCACACTGCTAGATTACATGTAAATACTTGTTCAGATGTTTTTCATCACTTAGTTCAAATAGCAAACAACAGAGGTATCGTTGATGAAGAGTCAAGAAACCATTGTACTCGGTACATCTTCACAAACTGGAGTAGAACATAATTCACTCATGGATGAAGTGCACCAAGCGGTCAGTAGTCTTTGAACTTAGACTACAGATATTTATGTCATAAATATTTTAACAATACACGCTACCATGAATCCTTGAGTAATCCATTCATTGATCATCTGTAAACTTGACATATACTATTATGTCTGATCACCTTGCCAAATTGTATTGTATACATGTTAAATACATAGCTCAACACCATGACCTCTTCCAAGCTACAATACTGTATGTATTGTAATTACCCATGTTTTCGGGTCTAGTACTGCCTAATACGATTATATATCCTTACTTGTGGATACAATTCTTAACGCAGAAACCTAGATTTTTCCCATAAGATGCAGCCTCAAAATACTTTGCAGTGTTTTTTATATTAATCGTATATACAGATTGTATATGTTAGGCGTGTAAAGTTGAATCTTTAGTGAGCTATTGAAAACTTTGAAACAAAGGGAAAGTTTGACAGAGTGAAGCAAGGAGTTCCATGGGAGCAGGGTGTAGGAACTGGGTGACATGGGGGGGGGGGGGGGGACAAATCCCCCCAGATTAAGAGCCTCATTCAATCCTCAGCTGCTGCAAGGTAATGTGCTATTCAATTGGCGAGGTCGCAAGTGCCGGCCCTATAGTGCACATCGCAACCCATGCTATCTAAAGTAGCATTTGCAGGCTTGAACTTGATCGCTGACGCAATGCCGTATCTCCCATTTACAAACGGCCAATGGGATTTGGGTCAGTTCGTGACTCATGGTTCAAGCCCGTAGGACTTTGAAATCCAACCTCCATTTTTCATTGAAGTCTGGGTTTGAATTATGAGTTACAATCGGACCCACATTCCAGATATAAGGCAATATTGCTAAATCCGTAAATATGATATTCTATAACATGCGAATTTCATTATATGTATTCACACATTGATTGCCGGGATGATCGTCAATATAACACAGAAAATAAACATAAAATCAAGTATTTTGATGGGCCGATTTGCGATATATACATTTATTTATATATATATATATATATATATATATATATATATATATATATATATATATATAATTTTTTAATTATATTGGGGAGCATTTCAAATTTAAACAAGTATATATTTAAAAAATATATATTTTTGAGGGGCAATGCAGCAATGGAGCCCCTTATAGCAGTGCCCATGGTGCATTGCACCAACGGTAGATCCGCACCTGCTTCCTGTTCTGGGAGTAGAGTTGAATTATCCCCCCCAGATTTTTGGGGGCTCCTACGCCCTAACATGGGATTGAACACAAATAGCTGCAGAAGTGCTTTTTTTGTTAAAATCTAGAGCAAGGAGGGGATGTTAAGGATGAAGGTGGACATAATAGTAGTGAAGGTGTAATAGGGCTTAGAAAGTCTGAGTCAGAGGCAAGAGGTTGTGAAAAGAAAGTTTGAAAGTTTGTATAGAAGCATGACGATGAGACTACAGAGAGTGTAAAGATAAAATTGCTTGTCTTGGTTGCTGATCTCAGGAGAGTAGAGTGTTGAAGCAATAGCGTATTAAGTATGGTCAAGTATGTTATAAAATTTGAGAAGTGGTGATTGTATCCATAAGAAGTAAGAAACCAAGAAAAACATAATGTCAAGAAACATGTTGTTGTTGTTTAGTCTTTCAGTTTTGTCCTACTCTCTGTGACCCTGATTTGTATAAAACTAATACAACAGTGTCAAAAATAGAAGTAGACAAGTATCATTGTCAGAATGGCTTAAGTACCCTTGCTGCTTTTTAAACTTTTATATTTTGTATCAGGCTTTTGGTTACATACTACTGTAAACCACAACTGATGCCATTTTAATATTCATACCCCTTTGCATTCAGTATATGACTATGGAGTATCAAATATGCAAGATTGTGGAGTTAGGTATTTAGAACATGCAGCAATTCAGGCAGATGTCACTATACCCATTTTGGGGGTGCCTTCAGTATACTTATTTGAGTAAAGTATTACACATGGAGGTTTTTTTTAAAGGACTATGGGCCATGTGCATATAAGTTATAATTTCTACTAGGACTTGTTATAAATAGTATTATGTTTCTGATTGTGCTATCACAGTATCTGATTATATTGTACATAGCTCTTGAGTAACCCACTTTAAAAAACAAATCCTTATTGTGATGTCATGTTAACAAATTTGAACCTGTTATAAAAGTGCTCCTTTAAAATAAATGGCATTAGCAATTGCCAGTGTCTTGTTAAGCTTACAAATATCCTCTGGTACCAATAATTAGATGCCAGGATGTAGTATAGTTTCATCCTTCTATCCTCCACATAAATGGGCTATCTTACAATCCATGCTTCAAATCATCTTTCTCGCCACAGGTATCCCATCAGTGAAATATAATGTTCCTGTGGTGTTAGTAGATTTACAGTATATGCACTTGGATGGCTAGGATTGACTGACCATTTCAGCTTTCTTTGTCAGCACCATATGTCTTTACCTCAGCAAACAGAGATGTGCTAAGTTTTATTTTTAATTATATTAAATAAGTCATTGGATATGGTCATCAGATTGAAATATCCATACCAGGGACAAAATGGTGAATGAGCTTTTGCATATTTGCATGTCTGCACTTTCTGCAGAACAACATTGTTTTTAACTTGCCATACATCACATTATTAGCCTTCTATTAACTCTTCCACCTCAATATCATTTATTTTCTCAAACACAGATATATATATATATATATATATATATATATATATATATTTATATATATATATATGTATATATGTCCTGGGAAAACAGGAAATCAACAAAGGTAAATAAACACATTCCCATATTTTGGCCACACAGTACAGAGAGAGAGAACAATAGTTGCGGTCACATCACACATCTCCCGGTGCCTAGCTGGCTACTTTTACACAATAACAGGCATTACCATATAGTACAGAGATTGATAGGATCATCCCTCTCTTTGCCCTATCTGTCTCTACAAGGTCTACCAGATAGCTACCAAGTAATCCCTCATGACTCTGGCATACCCTCTAGCTCTGTGTATTACACCCTGCTCTCTGTATATTAACACATATCAATAACACAATGTATTTGTAATAAGACTAGGTGGCTGTTTTTTGCAGATCACTTTTCCAGTTCAGTTTGTCTGGATAACCCGTCGGCGTTGCTGTTTTGCTTTCCAGGGCGGTAGTGTATTGTAAAGTCAAAGGGCTGCAGCGCTAGACTCCAGCGAAGCAGTCTGGCATTGTCTCCTGTTGAGCCACACTAAGGGGTTGTGATCTGTGAGTAAGGAAAAGGTTTGCCCATACAAATATGGCTTGATGGCCCAAACCACGACCAGGCATTCTTTTTCGATGGATACTTCTCAGGGTAATCATAAGCCACCGGGTGTTTCCCACCATCTGCTCCGACTTGGCTCAATACAGGCCACAATCCAAACATAGAAGAGTCTGTATGAACAATAAAGCGTTTGGTAAGATCAGGAGCAGCTAGTACAGGGACCGTGGTTAGAGCAGTTTTCAGTTGCTGAAATGCCTGTTCACACTCTGGGGCCCAGACTACCTGTTTAGGAAGGTTCTTACGGGTCAAATCAGTAAGGGTCTTGTCCAGGGCACTATAGTTGGGCACAAATATGCGATAATACACTGTTGTTCCCAAGAAAGCTAAGTACAGGGAGTCGGCCATTTGGCTACAACCTCTATCTTGGCTGGATCTGGTTTCTGTTGACCACTACCTACCTGCACTTCAGCCATCCCTATCTGACACTTACTATTTTTGAGGGTCAACCCTGCATCCCTGGTACGATCTAACACTGCTCCTACGTGGGTCAGGTGTTCTGACCAAGTGTCACTGTAAATAGCTATATTGTCCAGGTAGGCACAAGCGTACTCCTGGAACCTGTCCAATAGCCAATCTACCATCCGCTGGAAAGTTGTTGGAGCGTTTTTCATCCCAAAGGGCATAACTCAAAACTGGTACAGGCCAAATGGAGTGACAAACGCTAACTTGGGTATGGCTTTTTTGGCTAGTGGAATTTGCCAGTACCCCTTACAAAGATCTATTGTAGCGAGGTACCGCCCTCGGGCCATTTTGTCTAAAAGTTCATCTATCCTGGGCATTGGATAAGCATCAGATACTATTGTGTCATTTAGCCTCCTATAGTCCACACAGAATCGGGTTGTTCCATCCCACTTTGGTACTAGCACTACCGGGGATGCCCAGGGACTATCAGAATGTTCAATAACCCCGAGCTGAAGCATCTCTTTACGCATATTCTCCTTTACAGATTCAGTGATGCGGTCAGGAGTTTGGGGTAGTGGTAATTGGCAGCGGGTGTCTATGCAGTGAGTGGCCAGAGGCGTGTACCCAGGTAGATTGGAAAAGGTGGCCCTGATCAACTTCTGTGCCTGGGTACACTCCTGTGGGCTCAGCCACTCTCTTAGCTGTACCCCTCCGAGGCCCTCTGTCTGGTCTCCTTTTCCTAATAGACGCCTCGTTTTAGCATATTCACATGGAGCATGCATCTTCCCCCTACTCCTGAGCATGGACCAATCACATAGGTGGTATCGCATTTTTGTTCTACCACCCGGTTTGGGCCCTGCCTGCTGGCCTGCAGCTTGTCATTATGGACGAGTTTCAAAATCAATACTTTTTGTCGCTCTTGAAAGCTGCGGTCCCTGGCTCCCCTATCGTACCATTGGCACTGATGCTGTTGGAGGTTGGATCGTACTGTCTGGGTCAACTCCTCCAGGCAGTCTCTAAACTCCAACACATATGGGATGATAGGGGTATCATCTGCGCTTACCTCTCTCTCCCAATGCTCTCTTATTAAGTCTAACAGGCCTCTCACCCTTCTACCGAACAGTAGTTCAAAGAGGGAGAATTCGGTGTATTCTTGGGGCACCTTCCTGTACGCAAATAGAAGGTGGGGCAGAAATATTTCCCAGTATTTCCTAGTGTCTGCCAACATCTGGAGCATTTGTTTTAGCTTCCCATTAAAACATTCGCAGAGACCATTGGACTGGGAGTGGTATGCCAAGTTTACTATGGGCTCAATTCTGCATAGTCTCCAGAGTTGGTGGGTGACTTCAGTGATAAATTGGGTGCCCTGATCCGAAATAATCTCTCTGGCAAATCCCATGCGAGAGAAAATCTGCATCAGGGCATCTGCGACATCAGGGCTCTCAGCGTGGACATTGGTCAGCGCCACCGCATCTGAGTATCTAGTGGCATAATCTACTAGGGTCAGGATGTATTTCTTGCCGGAAGGGCTTGGTCTAGTTAGGGGCCCTACCAAGTCTAAGGCTACCCTGCTAAAAGGTTCTTCGATAATGAGAAGGGGGTGAATTTTTGCTTTATGGCGGTCTCCTCTCTTACCTACCCTCTGTGTCACTCACAAGTCTGACAGTACTGACGAATATCTTTAGAAATCCCTGGCCAGAAAAAGTTCTGAGTTAGCCAATATTTAGTTTGGCTAACTTCCAGATGTCTGGATAGTTCTGGGCTATCCGGAGTGATTCCTGCCTATATTTCTGGGGTACTACCAACTGTTTCATGGGGATCGGTACGACCCAGCCTCTATCCTCTCTGAGTTCCTGTATAGTAATCCCTTGTCCCACGAGTACCTCTCCCCCTCTAATCCTGCCTGACTGAAGGTGTCCCGATCTTTGTATACTTGCAATGTGGGGTCTACTGCTACCGCTTTCCCAATTTCTACGGGGGCATCCCAAGGCAAGTTCACTAGAGATGGAGACTGGTTGTTTACCTGAGCCTCAGAGTGGGCTGGTGGGTCCATGGCGCGAGCCTGCTGCCATGTGGTCACAAGGTAAATGTATTGGGTAGAAGTTTGGGGAACAAATTCGGAAGTTAGCTGGCCCAAGTCATTCCTGAGTAGTACATCTGCTGGTAAGTTCTGCATCAATCCTACTTCCACAACCCCTGACCCCCCACACCCCAGTACAAATGAACCTTGGCAGTGGGTAAGCGGAGTACTGCTCCCCCTGCTACCCATACTGCCACAGAGCCTCCGGTAAATGCTTTGTCTGGGACAAGTAGTGCTTGACCAGGATTAACGTGATTTTGGTGTCCCCTAGCCCTTAGCTACATTCTTCCCCTCCGACGCAGCCTGTATGTGGTCAACTTCATATAAAACCCCTAGTTGTTCCTCCTGGTAGTGGGCTTCGGCATCGTTGGTACTGGTCTCGGTGCGGTAGTAATGGGCCACTGCTCTGTTTGGTGGTGGTTGGCCCAGATGAACCCATGTGTTACGGTTATGGATCTGGGGGCATTCCCTCTGTACATGTCCCAACTGCTGGCATGGGTGACACCGGATATTGTCACAAGGTTGGTACCTGGGAGCGGAGGTGTTGAATCATTGCCCTTACCCTGACAGGGTGCGGTTATGGTCGGGGGTGCGGCGGTCGGCACTGCAGGCCTATACGATGGGCGCCGTGCATCATAGTGTTCATCGACCAGCCGAGCAGCGTTTTAGAGGGTCCCTTATACATACTTGCACCTTTGGCGTCAGTCCACTGAAGAACTGCTCTAGCAGAATCAATTGCAGCAGTTCTTCCATGGTTGTGGCTCGGTTAGCCTGAACCCACCCCATGGCAGCTCTCTGCAGTCGATAAGCCCACTCGGCATGGGAGTCCTTCTCCTGTTTGTTGAGCTCCCGAAATCACTGTCGGTATGCCTCTGGGGTAATAGCATATTGCGTTAAGATGGCCTGCTTCACCCGGTGGTAATCTTTGCTGTCCTCATCTGATACTGCCCGATATGGCTCTGTGGCACAGCCAGACAATTTGTCTGCCAACAGAGGTACCCAGTCTGCTCGTCCAATGTCATGTAAGTGGCATAGTTTTTCAAAATCTTGAAGGCACCCATCAATATTCTCTTCTGTGTCTGTGATGGCTTTATATGCATTGTATGGGAGCTTCTCTTTTGCGTGGTGAGCGATACTGCTGGTGACCCCTCTCTGGGTCACTGATCTGCTAGTTGTAGCTGTGTGGCCTGTTGTCTGTTGGCCAATATGTAATCTTGTACCTCCGTCATCATTCTTGTTACAGTTTCTCCTGATGTTGGTTCCTGGTAAAATGCCAGCCTTATCCTTAGTTCCCTTGCGACTTCGCTTTCTTCCATCTCTGGTGAAGGTACAGCTCTGCTGACTCGGTCTTCCTCCATCAGTTCGGCAATAAGAATAGTTTTCGCTTTATTGCTGGCTATCTTGCCACTTGCTTACAAAAGTTCTTTTAAAGTTGTTTGTTTTAGGGCTGCATAGTTTGTCTCCATTCATTCGTATAGACAAACTGTATGCGAACCGCTGCTTGTATCCCGTCACTTGCCACCAATGTAGCGGAGGTGCAATATTACACTATCTCCGCTGATAGACTGTAAAATATCCAATAAGAGTCTCATAATCCAGATCTCCCCATACTGGACGATACACAGTTGGCAGTAAAGA
The DNA here is from genome assembly GCA_027410445.1 of Discoglossus pictus. Lineage (NCBI taxonomy): Eukaryota > Metazoa > Chordata > Amphibia > Anura > Alytidae > Discoglossus > Discoglossus pictus. Next base: position 352,294,653 of record CM050165.1, read on the forward strand.
AAACACACCTTTATTTCCTCAACATCCTCAACCCCCCATCCTCAACCCCCATCCTCAACCCCACTCCTCAACCCCTCCTCCTCATCCTCAACCTCCCTCCTCCACCCCCCATCCTCAACCCCTTCCTCAACCTCCCTCCTCAACCCCCCCATCCTCAACCCCCTCCTCAAGCCCCCCATCCTCATCCTCCCTCCTCAACCCCTCATCCTCATCCTCAACCCCCTCCTCAACCCCCCCATCCTCATCCTCTCTCCTCAACCCCCTCATCCTCAACCTCCCTCCTCATTCTCAACCTCCCTCCTCATCCTCAACCTCAATCCCAGGCTTCCTTAGTTTGTAATACTGTGTATTGCCCCCTTTAGCATCAATGACAGCGTGCAGTCTTTTGTAATAGTTGTTTATGAGGCCCCTAATTCTTGCAGGTGGTATAGCTGCCCGTCTTGGTATAAAATGCCTCCAGGTCATGCAAAGTCTTTATTCGTCTTGCATGAACCGCACGTTTGAGATCTCAGGAGACTGTGATCGCCACTCCACAACCTTCACCTTTTTCAGCTGTAACCACTGTTGGGTCAACTTGTCCTTGTGCTAAAGGTCATTGTTATCCTGGACAGTCCAAGAGCGTCCCATGCGCAGCCTTCGTGCAGAATAATGCCAATTGTCTGCCAGTATTTTCCACATAACATGCTGCATTCATCTTGCCATCAATTTTTACAAAATTCCCTGTGCCTTTAGAGCTCAATGAGCCAGCCACCACCATGCTTCACAGTGGGGATGGTATTCTTTTCACTATAGGCCTTGTTGACCCCTCTCCCCTATGGTTGTGGCCATAAAGCTCTATTTTGGTCTTATCACTCCAAATTACAGTGTGCCAGAAGCTGGGAGGCGTGTCAAGGTGTTGTCGTGCATATTGTAACCAGGCTTTTTGGTGGCATTGACGCAGTAAAGGCTTCTTTCTGGCAACTCGACCATGCAGCTCATTTTTGTTCAAGTATCATTGTATTGTAATCCTTGAAATGAATGCAGCCTGTATTTCTCCTGAGGTTACCTGTGGGTTTTATTTGTATTCCGAACAATTCTTCTGGCAGTTATGGCTGAAATTTATGTTGGGTCTTTGGCTTGGTATCAAGAGATGCCCACATTTTCCACTTCTTAATAAGTGATTGAACAGTACTGACGGGCATTTTCAAGGCTTTGGATTTCTTTTTATATCCTTTTCCATCTTTATGAAGTTCCATTACCTTGTTACGCAGGTCTTTTGACAGTTCTTTTCTGTTCCCCATGGATCAGTATCTAGCCTGCTCAGTGTATCCATCTGGTTAGTGAGAGAACTGATCTAGTAAATAGGGAGCTAAGACTGTTATTTTCATTTTTTTGTGTTTTTGTGTTCATTCTTTCGTGTAACACTGGTTGTAGATTCAGTAAAATTTGAGAACATATTGAAGCCTCCTGTTGAAGATGGTAGTGTGTGAGACTCTAGGCCTGGAGGTAAAAGAACTGGAAATGCAGTTAGTGAGTAATTCTGTTTGCTGGATGATATAGGGCTCAGTGTTACTGGCTTAGCTCCTGCAGAAATACCTGCCTGAATCCTACTGGTGAATGGAATTGGAAAGTTGTCACTTGGTGAGTGCTTCTACCTATCTGTATGGTATGAAGCCCAGTGCCATTGGATGAGCCCTGGCATAAGTGGCTGCCTCAGTCCTGGAGGAGAATGGAATAAATAAAAAAAGTTATTATTTTTTTACATTTGTTGGAGCATAGCTTCTTTTCTGCACCTCCCTGTGCCTTATCAGGGGTTATGATTAGCTCTAATCAAACTAAAGCGAAAAGACACTCATATATCTGTAGAGCTTCCCCCTAATGGATAGTTAATTGAATCCCGTGGTTTTTAGGCGTATACGTTTCCAATTATATGTGAGACTACATAGTTAAAATTCAATGCTCTTTATTAATACAATTGAAAATAAAGTTTGACGATTAAAACACAAAAAATCACAAAATCTGTCCCTGCAGTCAATGACTGTATCAAGATTAACATATATAGTTTGATTATAAATTAATTGTAAATATATATATAGTACCTTTACTCAATTTAAAATCATAATCACCTATAGCAATTCCACTTGTGGGTATATAATTATACAAAAATCAATTATCATAATATATTAAATCAATGATCATTAATAAGTAACTGGGTGTCTAATACTCACACTAGTAAATATATATGCATAATGTGCTAATGAAATAAAGTGCTTAAGTGGACAGTTCCATGATCTCATTGGTGGTAGTGGAGCCTGTGCTCTTCCTATAACAGTTCTGTCCCTGTGTCTAGTGGCAGAAATGGGGATCCACCAATTACCCCCATAAATGATGATGTACTCCTCTAAACTACTCTAATATATAATAAAAGTGACAAGTGCTATTAATAGTGAAATTGCAATGGTTTTAAATTGTACAGATATACCTGCCTATCATCAATGTACAACCTAAAATTGTACACATACATATATATACCTAATTGCTTGCATTGTAATAATGTGATGGCTACGCCAGGGGATCTGTATAAGGTCAACAATATAGAAGCAACATCCTATAAGTTTAAACAATGTTAGCAAGCCTCTTTGCAATGTCTGTACAGCTGTAATGAGGTATATATTCCTATACAGTCAATACAATAAGAGATGAAGGCACATATCTTATTATGGAGCGCATGGAGAGTTCATAACACTGTGCCAATGTGGGACGCCGATAACATCAATGCGGGACAGTACAGGTCGACGTGCGCTTTTCGCGTTGACGCTTCTTCCCGGACCTGATCAGCTCTGACTGGCCACTGGCTCCCATTTACCGAGCATGCCCAGTCTGTACCAGAACCTAGATTTGCCAGACTTTTTGTGCAGTCTTCTGAGTTGGCCACAGAAAAAGCAGCATTTTTTTTGGAGTACTGACACATTCAAAAGTAAGAAAATATATTAACTTTAATTTATTTTAAACTGCATATAGCAACAAACAAGCATATAGACTTTGATTGGCTAAGTGTGTGTGTCTATAAAAGAGTTCACAAATCATACAAAATGGAGATAACGCTACATCATAGTTCATATGTTCTCAAGAATATGCTTCCCTCTGGCAGTTTGAAATATTGTGAAGTTTTCTGTAATGCTGTAGTGCTTATCATTTTATGAACCTATCATCCATTATGTGTTCCTGTCACATTAGCAGTGTGCATCCTTAACTCACTGATTATACATGCAACCCTAACACTTCAACATAATCTAACACTTACTCACTTCTACCATAAGCCCTAAATGATTAAAAGTCCATAAATGTCCAAGGGCAGCACAATTAAAACTGCGACTGTATTACAATGTGTCAGTCACACACAACCCCAACTGAGGTAGCTATAGAGAAATTAATTTTGTTGTCATCTGATTTTTCTATTTTCTTAATTACATTTGTTCCCATGAGCACATTAAAGCAACAATTAAAATCATATGAAAGCAAAATCTGAAGGAAATAAATACCAGCTTCCCTCAAACGTGAATAAAAGTCCAAGGATTACAAGCTTAGGGACAACTGCTAATGTATTGTCCCCAAAGGACTACTTGTATGATGTCATAGTAATAACTCAAATCATTACCTGTCAACAGCATGGGCTGTTTGTTTAGATGAAATATAAGCATAGTAAAATGTTAGCTTTTTTACTAAATAGGTAATGAGCACATAAAACGACTTCACTGTTTTTCAGAAAAGAAACACTGCTTATTTGTTAAACAAACAAAGAATGTGATGACAGACAAGAACCAATTAGCCTTCCCACTCTGCCTTTAGCTTAATCTCTATAATACAAAATATAAGGTGGGGTTACTTAAAGAGACACTGTAATTGGAGCACTTTTTTATCTGAATTTAGAGTAATGAGAATTAAAAAGTGATATAATTCTCTATTCCAAAAAAAAGATCTCATTATTTTACTCCATCACTAGTTATTTAGTGGTTTACCTATAGGGTTAACCCATTATTGGTATCAATTGGTATCTATTTGTTTCAATCACCACCTCTTAGTGTGTCATATTTGGCAGCATTGTTTATTTGTAGGGGCAGACAGTGCTCCTTATGATCTATGCTCACTGTGCTAGAACAAACAAGTACTGAATTAAAATGCATACAACCATTTGTGCTGTAGTCATTTCCATTTGCAATATTATGTTTTTATTCAAGTGTATTTTTTTTATGTAGCTCATAACTGAACATAAATGAGTGTTATAATACCACCCCACTGGAACCTGAAGATGCAATATCAGGTACCTTATACGCATCCGAAGATAACCAATATTTGCTATGAAAATATCGCAACAACTAGCTATAAGTACATACAGTGCCTTCCAAAAGTATTCACCCCCCTTGGCATTTTTCATGTTTTCTTGCCTCACAACCTGGAATTAACATGGATTGTTTGAGGATTTGCATAATTTAATTTACAGAACATGCCCACAACTTTGAAGATGTTTTTTTTTTTTTTTTTTATTATGAAGCAAACAACAAATAGGACAAAATAACAGAGAAAGTCAATGTGCATAACTATTCACCACCATAAGTCAATACTTTGTAGAGCCGCCTTTTGTGGCAAACACAGCTTCAAGTTGCTTTGGATAACTCTATATGAGTTTGCTACATCTTGCCACTGGGATTTTTGCCCATTCCTCCTTGCAAAACTGCTCCAGCTCCTTCAAGTTAGATGGTTTGCGCTTGTGAACAGCAATCTTTAAGTCTGACCACATATTTTCTATTGTGACTAGGCCATTCCAACACATTTATATGTTTCCCCTTAAACCACTCAAGTGTTGCTTTAGCAGTGTGTTTGGTGTCTTTGTCCTGCTGGAAGGTGAACCTCCCTCCTAGCCTCAAATCACGCACAGAGTGGTACAGGTTTTGCTCAATAATATCCCTGTATTTATCACCATCCATCTTTCCCTCAACTCTGTCCAGTTTCCCAGTCCTGGCTGCTGAAAAACATCCCCACAGCATGATGATGCCACCACCATGTTTAACTATGGGGATGGGTGATGTGTTATCAAACCAGAGCATCAGACCAGAGCACCTTCCTCCATATATTGTGGGAGTCTCCCACAGGCCTTTTCGCAAACTCAAAACGTGCCATTTTGTTTTTTGCTGAAAGTAATGGCTTTCTTCTGGCCACTCTGCCATGAAACCCAAATCTATGGAGCATACGGCTTATTGTCGTCCTATGTACAGATACTCCAGTCTCTGCTGTGGAACTCTGCAGCTCCTCCAGGGTTACCATAGGTCTCTGTGCTGCCTCTCTAATTAATGCCCTCCTTGCCCGGTCCGTCAATTTTGGTAGGACGGCCGTCTCTTGGCAGGTTTGCTGTTGTGCCATGTTCTTTCCATTTGGTTATGATAGATTTGATGGTCATCCAGAGGATCATCAAAGATTTGCATATTTTTTTTATAACCTAACCCTGACTTATGCTATTCAACAACATTGTCCCTTACTTGTTTGGAGAGTTATTTGGTCTTCATGGCAGTGCTTTTAGTTAGGTGTTGCAGCCTCTGCTGCTTTTAAAAAAAAGGTGTGTATATGTAATGACAGATCATGTGACACTTAGATTGCACACAGGTGGACATCATTTTACTAATTATGTGACTTCTGAAGGTAATTGGTTGCACCCGAGCTTTTCATGGGCTTCATAACAAAGGGGGTGAATACATACACACATGCCAATTTTCTGTTTTCTATTTCTAAAAAATAGTTTTATGTACCGTATATACCCGAGTATAAGCCGACCCAAGTATAAGCCGAGGCACCTATTTTACCACAAAATACTGGGAAAACTTAGTGACTCGAGTATAAGCCAAGGGTGGGAACTGTGCTGCCCCCTGTGTCCCTCTTGTGCCCTCTGTGTCCCCCTCTTGTGTTCCCTCTGTGCCCCTTTTTTGTGTCCCCCTCTCTCTCCCCTGTGTCTCTTTCCCCCTCTTCCTCCCCTCTATCTCTTCCCTACTCTCCCTTCCCTGTGTCTCTCCCCATCCCTCCCCTGTGTCTCTTCTCCCCTCTCCCTCCCCTGTGTCTCTTCCCCCTCCCTCCCTCCCCTGTGTCTCTTCCCCCCTCTCCCTTGTGTCTCTTTCCCTCCCCCTCCCTTATCATCCTCCTCATCCTCCCTCCGCAACAGCCCTTCTCCTCCTCACTTCTCATTCTCAATGCCACTCCTCATCCTCCCTCCTTATCCTCTCTCTTCAACCCCCCTCCTCAACCCCCTTCTCAACCTCCCTCCTCAACCCCCTCCACAACCTCTCTCTCCTCATCCTCAACCCCCCTCCTCAACCTCTCTCCTTTACCCACTCCTTAACTCCCCTCCTCAACACCCCACCTCTCTCCTCAACCCCCCTCTTAAACCTCTCTCCTCAACCCCCTCCTCAACCCCCCTCCTCAACAGCCCTCTTCATCCTCCCTTCTCATCCTCAACCCCCCTCCACATCCTCCCTCCTCATCCTCTCTCCTCAACCCCCTTCCTCAACCCCCTCCTCAACCCCCCTCTGCAACCTCCCTCCTCAACCCCCCTCCTCATCCTCAACCCCCTCCTCAACCTCTCTCCTCAACCCCCCTCCTCCGCTCTTTCGCTCCTCCGCATGTCTTCCGGGCCCCGGCCAATGCTAATGACGTGAAGCGCATGTGACGTCACGTCATTAGCATATGCCGGGTCCCGACACAGCCGTAAGATGCGCGGAGGAGCGGAGGAGCAGCTGCTGATGGAAGGTAAGTGAGGGAAAGGGGGGGGGGTAATTAGAGAGGGGTAAAGTGAGGAGGGGGTTGAGGTTTAGGAGGGTTGTTGAGGATGAGGAGAGGGTTGAGGAGGAGGGGGGGGGTTGAGGATGAGGAGGGGGATTGAGGATGAGGAGGGAGGATGAGGAGGATCATAAGGGAGGGGCAGGGAAAGAGACACGAGGCAGAGGGGTGAAAGAGACACAGGGGAGGGAGAGGGGCTGAAAAACTCGGCTTATACATGAGTATATATGGTATATATTTTTCTCATTTCATTTCACCAACTTATACTATTGTGTTCTGATCCATCACATAAAATTCAGATTAACAAAACATTGAATTTAAGACTGTAACGTAACAAAGTAGGAAAAAAGTCAAGGGGGTGAATACTTTTGCAAGGCACTGTATAGTTTATGATTCTTAAACTATTGAGAGACTGGGAGGGAATCGGTAGAGGTGAAAAAAAAATGTGTAATAGCAAATTGATGGTGTAATAGATTAGTATCTAACAATACTAATGTATGTTACAGTCACATTTTCTTCCAGGTTTATCCTTATAAAGAGTAATGACTACAATATTTCCAAAATTGTTTATTTTACATGAAAAAAATATTCATTAAAGTCTAGTGGACTTCTTTCAGGTAAGACTGATGATAAATTAATGGGATCCAAAACTTAAATAGATCAGATCATATAGCATCATATTCTATTTACATCTTCTTTCCTTGCTGTTCTCTGCCCCTTTCTTTAATTAATTAAATTCATTACTGATTAAATATTTTGACTTTGGGGGAGTTTACTAGATTGTATAAGTTTTTTTCCTTAGTTTGCTAATTCCTCTAGTCTTTCAGACATTTTAATTGAGGAAAACATCACATTGTCCTTTTAATGATAAATTATAATACTTCAGTGTCACCAGTGTCACCAATGTTACCAACTTTAAACAGATTGCCTTAGTATATATTGCAATAACATAGAAAAGATAGAAGGCTGTAGGAAAAGTCAAAAAATCTTCAATGAGTAAAAAAAGAACATTGCACAAATTCAATGTGGTTTTCATAACAAATGAACAGACAGAAATATTTTCTAACATCCAACTACAGTGTAACAGATGTCAAAACAAAAGACACTACTGTTTCTAAATGATTTCAAAGCTGCAGCAGAAATTCTGAGATTTTATTGTTGCTTTAAGCAGACATTTTTTTGCTGCATCCTTTGGAGCTGAGTATAACTGTGTTAAAGGCTATAGTTCTTATAGAGCTGACACAAGTCATCTCTTCTATATTCGCAATGAACTACTCACAGATTTTCTGTACTCTTGATCACAAATATAGTTCTCAGGAGCGAGGACTTGCCAAAAAACGTTGGTAACACAACGTTAAACGGTTGCGGCCAGGCAAGGAGCACCAAAGGTGCTCCTTGAGCTGGTTGAGATGAGCGCCATAGGCACTCATCCCTACGGCCCCGTACGAATTAGGCAGGAAGCGCCAAAGGCGTTCACTGCACTGGTGGAGATGAGCACTATAGGTGCTCATCCCTAAGACCCTGCACGCATTAAGTATCATACCTACGACCCTGGGACCACAGAGCAACAAAAAACTCAAATACACAATTCACAGTGCCCAACCCGTAGCACTTTGAAAAAATCTCCAAAAAAAAGTATGCACGACCCGCGGAATTACAGAACAACAGAAGACTCAAATATACAATTCATATTGCAAGACCTGTATCACTTAAAAAAAATACGAACTTAACGGCCGAACCGCGCACATCCAAAAACACGACAAATACCAAAAAAATAAAAAATACCAAAAACATCACAAACAGCACGAGGGAAAGCCAGGATGACTGGAAGTGAGGTTGCACGCGAATTTCAGCCAGGACGTCTGGGAGTGAGGTTGCACGCGAATTTAAGTCAAATTTGCAGTGTTTCGCCACTGGAAAATCGCCAAATCAAGAGAAAAAATGTCCGCCAGGCACATCTGACTTTTACACAGGAATGTACGTAGTGCAAAATACACTATTAGGAAGGACGCAAAATCCTTGAGACCCGCCTAACACATACACACTCGCATTATACAACACTACCTTAAAACTAATAACATTACCAATCTAAAATAACGCATTACACAACTAAACAAACGGTTTAGCCTCGTGCACGCAGCCTATTTACGCTGCACACTTGCTACATTGCTGACACTTTCTCTTCAGATCAACAACAGTCCAAATGTACATTGTATGCTGCAGAAAAACAACAGCGATTGTTAGCTCTTCAGCATATTGATTCCTGGATATATTCATTACAAATAGGTATATTAATTTATTATTTAATTAATGAATTAATTATTATAAAAAAATATTTTTATATTAGATTTTTTTTTAAATGGAGTAGAGGAGAGACTCGCTTTGCCAAAGGCACTCAGCGCAGAGCTCACAATGAACGCCCAGGGTGCTCAGAGGAGCAAAAGTACACAAGGGGAGAGGCTCGCAATGAGCCCCAAAGGCGCTCAGTGCGGGGCTTGCAATGAGCCCGAAGATACCCAGATGATTAAAAGCCTTACATTGTGTGGCAAATAGCATTACTTGCCTTGCAATTTTATTGCCGTCATTTTTTGGCGGGCAAGTCGCTAGTATATAATAACCCCAGGGAGAATCTGCTATTAAGGTAACAGTTTAAGTGCAGGTTTCTGTCAAGATTCACACCTGGGTTGCTATTACATATTGGCCCTGCCTAATGTGGTTTGGAGGCTTTTAACACCTTAACTCGTGGGACCTGTAGTATTATTATTCTGCTCTGAGACATACTCAATTTAATATGCCATATATTGACAATACCAGTGATAAAGTAAAGGACTGTGGTTACATTCTTACTATATGGTCTTTCATTTAACTAAGTGTGATAGAGTGGGAAATGTTATTCAAAAAACATAAAAAATAAACACAATTTATACATTTTCCACTTTTTAATGTAATGTTACTTTACTGCTCACTTTTTTTTTTCTTGTTCTTACCTGCTGCTCTCTGTCACTTCCTGGGATGGGTATGTCTTTGTAAACTTCCAAGCTCCCTATTAGTGTAGTCTGACCACAGTGGCCCTATTAAGGCTGGCATCACAGTACTTTAGGAATACCTTCACATTTGTGAAGTATGTAGAAGTATATAAAAATATGTAACAAACTTACATTAGCAACTCTTAGCCAAAAGCAAAAATTGATTTTTAGGGAATATGTTCATATTAAAGATTCTGTGTATAGAAAGGCCCATCTTGTCTGGCTTCAGCACCTCTTGGTAGCTTGGTGCATGTGGATATGTGCTCATTTTGCAATTTTTTCAGCTAATCCTTACAACTTCATTGCCAATTAACAGTGTAAGTAGGGCACTTATGCACTTGCTGTACAGGTATAAATACGTATATTCATATGTTTTGTGGTGATGAGGGAAAAGGAAAAATAATAATTGGGGAAGGGGAGGTTGGGCGTGTACAAAACTGAATATGTTTTTGTCCTTTTTCCTTCTTGGAATATTTTATTTGTACCCACAGAAATATTTAGTGTTTGTTTGCTATTTATTTCCTGTTGGATAATTTTACACTGTGGAAGTGTCTAGTATGGTAAATGGTGCCGGTGGTATAGATCCAGCACACTGTGAATTCTTTTTTTCATTTCCTTTCAAAAATCTAACAAGGCATCTGCTAAAGGATCCCAATGCCCCTGTCCACAAGGCTAATATATAAATGCCTTTGTTGTTATTCATAGTGGCATTGTACTTAACTGTCTGAATGAACCGTATTATATTCATTCAACATATTTCTTGAAGGAACAGGAAAATGTTTCTATGCTCACGCAGTAGCTAAACCTTCATATATAAATATACAGTGCATAAAGAGCTAATGTATTGTTTCTTCTCTCAGTAATCACTAACTAGGAAAATGCACAACATAACATTATATGCATAAACATTTTCATTTTGTCTTAAAGCGCCACTGCAGCTCAAGAGAAAAAAAGTCACTTTTTTATAAGCACAGAAATCCATTTTGTGTTTGTTAAATTACATCCTGGGAGCTGTATCGTGGGGGTGGGCAAATTCCCCAACTCCCCATGATGAAGACTCCCTTGACCTTATTTTTAATAATCTCTGTAAAAAAACTCCACCCCCTGTCTTCTGTCCAATCCCTCTATCACTCCTCTCACTGCCGTTCTTCTACTCCAGCCACCATATCCTGAAGAAACCTGCAAGGACTTGACCCACACTGTATTACAACCCCTTCTCAGCCCCCTCACCAACCTCACCTGCCCCAACATTGCCACATTACTGTACAACTCTACTCTCTCTTCCACCCTTAACACTCTTGCTCCCCTAACCACTCACATGCACCCTCACTCTCATCCACAACCATGGCACACTACACAAACATGATACATCCAGTGGTGCTCCCACAGCGCTGAACAGCTATGGTGGAAATCTTGCACTTCAGCAGACTTCCTTCATTACAAGTTTATTCTGTGCTCCTATGTCTCTGCACTTAACCTTGCCAAACACGATTTCACATAATTTATAACATCTCTGTCCTCCAATTCCAAACCTTTGTTCGCCACATTCAACACTCTCCTCTGCCCACCACCACCTCCCGCCCCTTCCTGTCTCATGGTTGAAGACTTTGCCAGCGATTGCAAACATAAAATCGAAAACAACGGCAACAAATTCTCCACTCACAGCCACACAAACACTCCACTAAATGACAACACCCTACCTCCACTGATCCCAAATCCAATAGCCGCTATGCACTCCTTTGACCCTGTATTAGAGGATGAAATGTCCAGTCTCCTTTCAACCTCCCACCTCACTCCCTGTCCTCTGGATCCTATTCCAGCACAGTTTATCTCTCTCCTCCCTAATATACTTATTCCAGCTCTCACACATCTATTCAACCTTTCCATAAACACTGGCAGGTTTCGCGGCACTTTAAAAAACACCACAATTACACAGATTCTTATGAAACCCTTATCTGATCCAGCTTCTGCTTCTATTGCCCCCTATATCTCTATTTCCCCTGGCCTCAAAACTTCTCAGACGACTTATCTACAATCACCTTACCCAATTTATTTCCTCCAACTCCCTTCTTGACACCTTCCAATCCGGTTTCCAGCCCCAACGGTAGAACGTCCTTTACGCGCTGGAGAACAGTGAGCCGTCATCAGCGCACCGACACATGCGCTCGCCCACATCTGCGCGACAGAAAAGAACGAGCCCGACAGCTGCGCGCCAAACTGCATCCCATCTGCCAGAGACACTGCGACTGCAGGTTAGAAGGCAGAATGGCAGATAGTGAGTGGATTGCAGGGGAAAGAGAGTGGGGATGAGTGCAGGAGACAGAGCGAGAGGATGGGTGCAGGGGAGAGAGGGGATGGGGTGAGGAGACAGACTGAGGGGTTGGGGTGCGGGAGGGAGGGGGAGGATGGGTGCAGGGGATAGTGAGAGAGGATGGGTGCAGGGAGCACAGTGTGGAGATGGAGTGCCAAGGGTGCAGGTGATGGGGTGCACAAGAGGAGAATTGATGCTTTCCAACCTGCAGTCTCTCACGCAGATGGGATGCAGGGTGGTGCGCAGTTGTTGGGCGCGCTCTTTTCTGGCGCTTAGATGTGGGCGCGTGCATTTGTCGGCACCCTGATGATGGCGCACTGTTCTCCACAGCGCAAAGGTCGGTGTGACGGCCCAACACTTCCCAGAGACAGCTCTCATTAAAGTAACTAATGATTTGCTCACTGCCAAGTCGAAGGGAAACTTTTCTATTCTAATTCTTCTGGATCTCTCTGCTGCCTTTGATACAGTTGACCACCCCCTACTAATCCACATTCTCCACTCCCTCTGTATCGATGACACTGATCTCTCGTGGTTCACATTTTGCCCAGAAGACTGAACTTTTAGTGTCTCCTTCTCTGATACCACTAATTCTCCTCGCTCTCTGTCTGTTGACATATCCCAAGACTCAGTCCTAGGCCCCCTCCTCTTTTCTATCCATACATCTTCACTTGGTACCCTAATCAAATAATTTGGGTTTCAGTATCATCTCTATGCAGATGACACCCAAATCTACCTCTCAGCACCAGATCTATCCCCTACTCTTCTAGCACAAATTTCCAAATGCCTCTCTAGCATATCCTCCTGAATATCTGCCCATCAACTCAAACTCAACAAGAACAAACTACTATAGCCTCCATTCCTAATATATCTCTCACTATCGACAATGTCGTCATTACCCTCACCTCACAGGCCCGCCGTCTTGGAGTTCTATTGGACCCTGCCCTCGCCTTCATTCCTCATATACAATAATTAACTAAATCTTGTCTCTTCCATCTAAAAAACATCTCAAAAATACCTCACTTCTTTACCTATGACACAACTAAAATCCTAATTCACTCTCTCATCATATTTTGTCTCGATTACTGTAACTCTCTCTTTGCCTACCTCCCCATCACCCGTCTGTCTCCAATCCATAATTAACGCCTCCGCCAGACTCATCTTTCATACTCATCACTCAGTATCTGCTGAACCTCTCTGCCAGTCACTCCACTGGCTTCCCGTAACCTCCAGAAAAAAAAATGTAAAATCATGTCCCTATCTTACAAAGCCCTCAACAATACACTTTTATCTTTGCTCTCATCTCAAAATATTCCCCCACCTGTCCTCTTTGTTCTGCTAACGACCTTCTTCTCTCCTCCTCTCTTATCACCTCGCTCCACAAAACTATATTCATGCTTCAAAACCTCACACAAACACATGTGTTTAAAGTAGTCTATCACCTGCTGCCTTAACATGCACGCTCACCCTCCCCACAATACCCAACTCATTAGATTGTAAGTTTGCGAGTTTTCAATCTTGTAAAATGTTTCAGTGAAAGCTCCACACACACACTAGATTCTAAACTTAAAGACAGGGCTCTACATTATTTGCTATGTGTCAAATTTTGTTTTGCCTCATACTTAACCCTTGTTCATAGCTACAGAATATGTTGGCGCATTACAAATAAATATAATAATAATAATAATAATAATTCTACATTTTATGTTCAGTGTATTCTACCATTCTACCATATATTTGTGTTGCATACACTGACCACTCCAGGTTATATGTAACCTCTCTCCCGTAGAAGGCAGATTTACAGTCTTTAAACAACATATTCTGGTTCCAATCTTTAATATCCCCCCCCCCCCCCCACTAATACTGAACAAACAGTTTTCAATCAAATACCCATCAAAATAATATATACAATTCTGTCTGACATTCTTCTGTCCTGCTTCTTTTTCACTTCTTTATAAGAACTTTATAACAATTATTGCACAATTACCATACTTGCTATTCAAGATAAATGTAATTATACCAGAATTCATTCTGACTGCAATAAAAAAAAAAGAAGAAAGGTTTCCTCCTTTATTCTCTGTCATTTGACTGAGGATTTCCTTGATATTATCTATGTATTACATAGGAAAAAAACAAACTATTAAGAATTTAATTCTGCTAAACACAAAATTCAAACAGATTCCACTGTTTTACATGATGTGTTTGCCCTTTGTAGAAGTGATCTGTTTAGTTTAAGATACATATGCTAATTTTAATCTATGTCATGCCCAGACTTTAAGGGGCAAGGGGGGACCCTTCTGAACCCCACTTTTAACTGCTTTGGCCAGCCTAAAGCCACCCTAAAGAGTATTACAGTAAAAAGCAACCATTTAAACCTAACAGGGACTATTACAATGAAAGTCTATAGGAAGGATTTTCCAATGTTATTTCCCATAGACTTAAGAACTGTTTGTCTGCATTTCCCAGGTTCGTAGGCATTCATGTGATTGGCTGACTTGGAAGCCAGAGGAGAATTCAAGCTGGAGCTACAGTTTTCATAAATGGATTGACTTTCAGCCAATCAGCAGGCTGCTTACGTTTGAATGTGCCAGTGAGGCAAGAGACTGTGTTAACCCTGCTACCAATGGCCAGAGCATGCTGTCAGTGCTTAAACAAGCCCCTTATTGTACACTAATCTGTCCCCTTGTGGCGGGATGGTGGAAACGTGTAGTTTGGTCAGCCCTGGGGCCACGCGAGCTAGCTACCCTGATACACCAATCCTGATCCCATCCAGAGAGCCAGGGCTCCTAGGAATAAACTAACCTAGGGCAAAAATAAAGTCTGATCAATGGTTGTTGTTACAGCCAAGTGCTAAAGGAATTATAAATACAGTGAATATAATTTTGTCCACTCATAACCACACTACTGCTCTCAAACTACACTCAAACTCTCAAACTGTCATTTCCCACTGTGTATTATAATAGGTTTCTAAGTTATATCTATATAATTATGTGATTTGGGAATTCATAATTGCTGTACAAACTGACATAACTGTGCCCTGATGTTTTAATATGTGCCTACAAAAACGAACATGCTTTACTGCCCACCATTTGGTGATCCAAAATGATGACTGTTACTGTACACCGGTTGGAGCTGGTTTGACATTCCTTCCCCTTCTATTGTTTCCCCAAGAGGCAGATACCAGCCAGAATACCACCCAAGTAGCGAATGACTCACCAGAGTGGAAGGAGCCATCTAGGAGCTGTGTTCTGCCCCTAGGGCAGATTCAGTCAGAGCGGTTCAAAGATAACCTAATTAGTGAAGCTAGTGTACTGATTGTTTCCCATAAACACTCCTCTGTTCATTGTATTGTGGGCTGTCCCACACTGGTTTATTCTGTATAAATGTCTGTGCATTTGACTTCAATAGATCAGTCCAGTCTGGCTGTATATAACTACTGTGTACTGTCATTCTTGGGTAAGAGCTTCTTAAGCTAAAATCACTTGAGGGTATTCTGATACCTCTCTATCTGGTCCTACATTAAAGGGACCTACATCTGCCTGCTTGTTCCTGATTGTTCCTGTTGTATCCTGTGTTCCTGCATTGGTTCCTGGAGAAGCACACTGGGAACTAAGATCACCACAACCCTGACAATATAAGGTGATTCCCGAAGGTTGGGGGGGGGAGCCAGGCCCCTGGTCCCTAGGTTCGTCACAATTATTTTTTATTTATTTATTTTTATTTAATTTTTTATATATATTTTTTTTATTATCACATATAATACAAACATACATTAACAAAAGTAGAAAACATATTTTCCACATATACAATATCTGACACAAAATCACAACATAAACAAAACATAAACCTCCAGCATGAGAAGAGGACACAGCAGAGAGAGGAGAGAAACGGCCCTCCCAGAGTCATATTCCAAACAAAAAAAAGGTCATCAAGCCAAGGAAATGACATCCTATTAAATTTAAACTTTGGTTATTAAAAGAGAATTTTTTTCCCATAGGGCCATTTAGCTCTTATTTTTGGACCTATCCCTGTATTACTAAGTCCACATTCTAGAAGATAAACATATTCCAGTCTTTCTCTGAGTTCTGACCAAGATGGGCATACTTTATTTTTTCATCCGGAAACTACAAGTTTTTTTGATTCCATAAGGAGAAGCAAAACCATTCCTTTAACTGGCGCTGGAAGACCTTCTGGAAAAAAGTGCAAAATCCCTATTTCTGGTCCCGGAATTATTACAATTTCACATATCTTGTTGATGTTTAAAACTATGAAGCCAAAAATTCTGTATAAGCGGGCAACTCCACCACATGTGGAAGTGTGTACCAATCTGCCCACAGCCTCTCCAACAGTACTTTTGTTCTTCTGATTTATTCAACTGTACCAATTTCATTGGAGTTATATACCATCATCTATTAATGATTTTAAATTGAATTTCCCTATATGTAACATTTTTTATAAATCTAGCCATTAGAGAAAAGGCTGAGTGCCATTTTTCAGTAGGCCAAGAGTAACCTAGATCATTTTCCCATAACCTCTAAGTTTCTCAAGTTGATATTGTTTCTTTATAACTTTGTAACACTTAGCCACAAGATGATTTTTTATCTTTAGAAGAGATTAATATTTCAAAGTCAGTCAGCCCACTCGTCTCCTCCATATAAAAGGGAGATGATACCAATAACTTTTGTAGTTTGATATATTCTAGCCAATTGTTTATAGAAATTGAATAAATGTTAGTTAGTTCTTGAAACACCATTAATTTCTTATCCACATATATATCTTTCAAACAGAGGGCTCCCTTTCTTACTAACAACCTAAGCAAGATTGAGTCGAATAATTTGGCCAGCGAGGGCTAGGTAGGGGCATAAGAGAGAAAAGAGCGTTAAATTTACACCACCACCTATGATTTTTTAATGTAGAACATACTTGCAGTCTTCTATCCTTAAACCCCCCCTCTGCTTGAAAGAGTAAAAGGTTTAAATCCCCAGATTCCAATTCGAAATTCTTAATTTGAGTCCAGTTAAATAAGTCAGATGGCTGTGTCCATAATAATAATTGAGACATTTGTATAGCTTGATGATAATTTTTAATCATTGGGTGTGCAACCCCTCCCCATTCAAAGTCACATAACATATAGACTTTCTTTATCCTAATTATTTTATGATCATGAATATATTTATCAATTAAGATCTGAAATTTATTAATAATATGTGCTGGGACCCACAATGGGAAGCTACGTAACAAATAGGTGATTTTTGGAAGAATACATATCTTTACCGCCTCTATCCCCCCAGACCAAGACATGATATTGTTTCCCCAATCATGAAGTGTGTTTTTTATCTTTATATAAAGTTGTTCAAAATTCTGCACAATAATCTTATTCTGCCACTTGTATTGATATTTTCCCTTCAAACCCTCTATTTCAGCCAAAGATAGATTAATAGGCAAAGCTTCGGATTTCAAGATATTGATTTTATAATTAGATATTACACTAAATTCTTCAATGCTTTTATGGAGGGAACTCAAAGAACTAAGCGGGTTCTCCACTGATATCACCATACCATCTGCAAACAGAGATGTTTAATGTATACTTGAACCTATCAAAATACCTTTGATGTTTTCTGAGCTTTTAACAAGTGGCTCAATTAATAAGGCGAATAATACTGGGGAAAGCGGGCATCTCTGCCGGGTTCCATTTGAATGGGGAATCTCTCTGAGAGAGTGCTCCAATATAGTGCTCCAATGGCTTTGAGGCCAAAATATGCCAAGCCAAACTTCTCCAGCGTTAACTCCATGTATCTCCATCCGACTCTATCAAAGGCTTTCTCTGCGTCCATGGTGGTGGCAGCATCATGCTGTGGGTGTGTGTGTAGTTTTTCAGCAGTTAGGACTGGTCAGAGTTGAGGGAAAGATCGATGGTGCTAAATACAGGGATATTCTTGAGCAAAACTTGTCCCACTCTGTGCGTGATTTGAGGCTAGGACGGAAGTTCATCTTCCAGCAGGACAATGACCCCAAACACACTGCTAAAGCAACACTTGAGTGGTTTAAGGGGAAACATGTAAATGTGTTGGAACGGCCTAGTCAAAGCCCAGACCTCAATCCAATAGAAAATCTGTGGTCAGACTTAATGATTGCTGTTCACAAGCTCAAACCATCAAACTTGAAGAATCTGGAGCACTTTTGCCAGGAGGAATGGGCAAAAATCCCAGTGGTAAGATGTGGCAAGCTCATGAAGACTTATCCAGAGAGACTTGGATCTGTGATTGCCACAAAAGGTGGCTCTACAAAGTATTGACTTTATGGGGCTGATTAGGTTATGCACATTGACTTTTTCTGTTATTTTGTCCTATTTGTTGTTTGCTTCACAATAAAAAATAAAAAAACATCTTCAAAGTTGTGGGCATGTTTTGTAAATTAAATGATGCAAATCCTCAAACAATCCATGTTAATTCCAGGTTGTGAGGCAACAAAACACAAAAAATGCCAAGGGGAGTGAATACTTTAGCAAGGCACTGTAGATAATGTAAGTCCAAACTGGGTACTGCTTGGTAACATCACAACAAATTTAAGCTTAATGCCAACCAATCATAACAAGCCCCATCCTTCAGTAAACATTACATTCAGTAAACCACAAATTCCCTACCCTGTCCAACAAATTATGTCATCCTCCCTGATCACCAGCTTCAGGCCAGGAGTCTGGCTGATTGATTAGGTTAATCCCTCCATTGTTCCTGGCCTTCCAGGGGGGACCAGTCAGAACAATTGGGGAGACATTGTGTATGGCTGCCAGTGGTCCCCCTGGGCATGTCAGATTGCTCTTATAGAAGATTAAATATGTCTAAATTATGGACAATCCCTAGTTTGGCAGTTACTCTCTCATTTTTGTCACCAACACTACTCAATGTCAGCTAATTGAGTCAAAAATTCAAGAGTCAATAAAACTGCAACTGCGTTCTAAACTGTGTCAGCTGCATTAATTTCACTGTGTTCTTCATCAGCTCACATCACCAAATACATAGGGCTCTTGCAGCAATAAAAGACAATTGGTAAAAATTATACAGGGGGCTGTAGCAAGGAGGGGACTTAGCACTAAAACTTTCTATTATTTCATATGCCTCTGTTTAATAAATATACATACAAACATACATACTCTAATGTGTCACCACTAGTGTATGTGATGCACGTCATGGCGGGGCGAGAGAGAGATAGGGACAGGGACACAGAGGGAGGGAGAGGGGGTGAGAGTGAGAAAGGGAGGGAGAGAGAGAGAGAAAGGGAATGAAAGAGAGGAGAGAGAGATAGAGAGAGACATAGGGAGGGATGGGAGAGAGAGAGAGAGAAGGAGGCAGAGAGACAGAAGGATGGAAAGAGAGAAAGGGAGGGAAAGAGAGAGATAAAGGGAGGGAACAGGAGAGTGAAAGAAAGGCAGAGAGAGGAAGGGAGAGAAAGAGAGAGAAAGTAATTGAGAGAAAGGGAGTGAGGTCAGCAGAGAGAGAGGCAGGCAGGGAGAGAGGGAGGCAGGCAGAGAGAGAGGAATGGTGACAGGGATGGAGAGAGGGAGGGGAGAGAGGGAGGGGGAGCAAGAGGGAGAGATGGGGCAAAGAGGGAGAGAGAGAGAGCGGGAGGCAGGGAGGTAGATAGAGATAGAAACAGAGGTCACAGACAGAGAGAGAGAGCGCACACACAAAGAGAGGGCTCACAGAGAGAGAGAGAGAGAGAGAGAGAGACAGCGCACAGAGAAACAGAGGGCTCACAGAGAGGGTGCACAGAGAGGATGCATGCAGAGAGACAGTGGGCACACAGAGACAGCACAGAGAGAGACAGCACAGACAATTGAACATAGCATATGACACTGCCATATATGACGGGTAAGTAACTAGTAAATAAATAATTAAAAATCTGCCTCTCTTTAGCGCACTCCATCCTAATAATTTTGATCTCATCATTCTAAAAAGCTGCTATTAAAATTAAAATGCATTTCACTCATTAGTACTCATTTCCAATAATACAGTGATTCCCAAAGGGTTAAGGGCTTTGAGCAACTTTTTGAATACTACTGCCATACAAAGAACTATCCTAGACTGTGCTCTCCTTTAATACAAAAACATAATGCTTATCTTTACTGGAGTTATTTAAGTAAATCTTTCACAAAAAGTTTAGAGATAAGTGTTGCTGTGTGCCTGCCAAGACTTTACCGCTATACTGCAATCATAGATTTTACACTAAAATATAATTGTTCCTGGAAAAAGAAATAAGTACAGTACATTGAGATACAAGATCTTCCACTGAACAGTTGGGTACTGAAGTCTCAGCAGCTTTCATGATGTTTTAATTTTGTTATACATCTTTTTGGTAGCTTTAAACCTACAATATTAATTTGTGCTTATTTTACACATAAGAGAAACAGATCTTGTTAAACTGTCCTGAGTATAAAGAAAAAAATAAATTCAAACAATACATTCAAGAATTTGTCTATGTTCTTATTGTGATTGATATGTTGTTTGTTGCTAATATTGCATTTCATAAATCGTAAGTGCTGTAGAAAAGGAATATAAAAATAATTCATTATTCTGAATGTGTTTATAGATATCTAGGGGGGATTTACTAAAGGATCAAGGGTGTGTATATAATGTGACATAGACTGTGTAAATGTATATTTTATTGATTTTATTTTTTAAGAATATTATGTTATGGCTCACAGATTAACATTATAAACAAAAGTGATTAATATGTGGCTCTGATGTTATAATTTTGCTGGGTTTGCTGTTATTATATGCCAATAATGATGTCATGCCACCTATTACATTTTAGACAACCACCATTGCTCTTTAGATGGTGCATGAGCAGAATCTAAACACATCTGAATTTAGCATTGCATTTTTTTACATGTAATTGCTTGGCCCTATAACATGCATGCGCTACTCTGTTAGCAACATGTAAAGGGAAAGGTGGCGGTGAGTACATAATGCTACATCGGGGCATTTACCGCACCTCATTGCAGATCTATTATAATAACTAAGCTTTAATAAATGATGTGTAGATCTAAGTAGTGCTAATGAAAGACATGGCATGGTAAACCATGCCATCCTGTTAGTAAATTCCCCCTAGTCTATCACGCAATTTGAAAAACAGTGACTATTTATAATCCAAAGTGCAGGAAGAAAGATTAACTAAAATCAAACGAAAACCCTCAGGTCTCACAGGGTTCTAGCACGTGCAAATGTAGGATATTTTAAGTGACCCAATTCCAATAATTTTCACCTGGCATGTTCCAAACATCCAATCTTTATATACACCTGCAGTTGACCCTATCCTTGCTCATTCCAGTTTTAATGTTCATTGAACACATCCTTCAGATACCCTTACCTGACTTGTACAAGCATGTGCTTATTTTCCACTTGCCTTTGCCTCCTTATCAGTGCCGTAATATTATCTCCCAGTGCCATAAAAAACGTATACATGTGCCATTATACCGTCCAATTGCCCCTGGTTATTAGAGCCTCCTGCCTGAGACTGATTGCCCCCGGTCAGTGCCTAATTTGCTCTATCTTACATCCTGTGCCATTTTACTTGCCTGATGAGCCATAAATGTTGTGAATTGCCTCCTCTGTTTTTTGGACTGGCCTTTCCATTGACAAAGCCTCTGCCTGCATACAGTCTGCTTGACCATTCTTTTACCTCTTGTGCCTTCTATGCTACGCCTCAAAATCCTACACATCATGTACTTGTCCTTCCAGGTAGATAAAATTATATATTTCCTGCAGCTTCACATTAAAACTTTATAATTATAAAACTGACTCATTAGCACAACTTGTATAATTAATACTCTTAGGTTTAAAAACTTAGAATCTGATTAAACAGCATATCCATAGTAAAAAGTTCAATAATCATTTTGTAAACAATCTCCAAATACATTAAGACATTTTTGAATATTACATACAGGATTTATAAAAATGAACAGATTAGAAATAAAAATGTCATTGAAAAACAAACAAGCATAAAATCTGATGCTATGATCAGTTCAACACCATAATGGAGTCAGACATGGTTTGATATCTTATATCAGACACAATTAAGGGGGTAAGGCTGTCTCATTAAATTAACATACCTTGGGATCTCCTGGATCCCCCTAATATCCACTATGGACCCAGGGATCCTGGGATTACACACCAAAACTTACAGTAAATGGGGGAACCCTGGGCATTCTCAGCTCCCAAGCTCAGAGGGGAACCACAGCAAAACCTCCTCTCACGCATTAAGCCCCCAATCTCTACATCTACATATAACCATGGAGGTCTATATACATTAGCTCTGTTGCCTGACCAGGTGGTTGTGATTGAAAAGCTTGTATTCCTCATCACTCCCCTTCCTTCAGCAACAAACATTGTCCAAAACAAAAGTGTATTAACTGTCCCATTTACCAGTATGATGTCAGGATTATTAATTACGTCACTGGGCTTAAGAGTCTGAAAGTCTAAGAGATAAAAACATTTACTCTATTCCTGCTTTCTATACTCTGTAGGGGGTAATTGGTGATCCATTGTTTACTTTATTTTAGTATTATGCCTCTTCTGATCTAAAAATTTGGGGACTGACCCTGCTAGGAGGTGACAAATGGCTCTTGGCACCATAGAGGTTTGCTAATTAAAATTAGGGAAGGAACATACTAATATGGAGGACTCTTCCTCCATTCCACATTCTTGTCTCCAAAAAACAACAATGCATTCATATTAGTCACTTTTTTAAATAGTATTTTGCAGTTACTTTTGTTAACAACTAACTAGTGAAGATTAAACCTTACAATCATTACCACTACTACATCAAGTCACTCTTGTAAACATTATACATAGGACAACATATCACAGTCCTTAAAACAAGTCTCATGTCCATTTTGATAGCCTTTTGATCGTAGTAATCACATGTGTTAGGGTTTCAAGACCATAGTTGATTGTGGGGTTCTGGGGGGTCCCCCCGACCCCACAATCAGTCATGACAATTATAAATGGAAAAAATCAAGTTACTGTTCACCAGTAAAAATAGAAATGTCTTGGCATACTTTAGATTTCAATCAGAATCTTCTTTAGGGCATGTAACTGTCAGTAGATCTTTTTGTTATCTGTGTCCCTGAAGATTAGCACAGAGAGAAATAACAAAAAAAGAGGAACACTTTTCTGTGGCTAAATATTTTATGAATTGCCACATACTAAATTTAAAAAAAACAATCTTTAATGAAAATAATTTAAAATCATTTTTATAATTAAAATCCGGTCATTTAAAACAAAGAATATATACAAACAGATCTCTGAATTTAATCTCCAGAGAATACAATGACGTCACTACAGTAATTGGTTTAGATATAATGTGATATATTTTTTATTTTTAAAAACCTAAGTGTTCACACTTTGGCTATAACCAAACAAAGGATCAACTCTAAGAGAATTGTATCATGTAACTGTCAGACTGTAATTGAATAATGTGTTTTAGATTTGCACAAGCGTTCGTTACAGTAAAATTAATAGCTGCAAATAAATTTATAGTACACTCAAAAGTGAGATGCCATCATCCGTCAGTGGCATAAGAAGCATCTTCCTTTGATTTGACTCAAGTTCATTGATTTTATGGATCACTGATTTAAATCAATATGTTTCAAATCAGTTTAATATACAGTACAGTATATTCCTCAGGGCTCTAGCTATAATTTACCCTAGATCAGAGATTCCAAAAATGGTCCATGTGCTTCACTTAACAAGCATCTAGGGTTCCCCCAAAAATATATAAATTCTAAAGTATTTAAAGAATAATTATCTTTTAGGGAAATAGCCAATGTGTTTGTGAAACATGTAACAAACTAACAACATCATTACAATATTTTTTTAGAGAAAATGTAAAAGGTTGAAGATTCTGCTTTAGAATAGACAGTTTCCATCCTGTCTTAGTGGGCACTTCTTGATAGCTTTGAACCTGATGGCATGTTCTTAGCTACTGAAAAGTGGTGGAAGGGGTGAGGGAAGAGGGAGACAGGAAAGGGGTGGGAATTTGTTAAATAATTTAAGATTCTGGTAATTGACAGCAATGCCCTTGTCCTGCACATGCTCAGAAGCATTCAGCTTTTTTTTAAATTAAATATACAGTAAGGGGAAAAAGTATTTGATTCCCTTCTGATTTTAAACGTCTGTACACTGACAAAGAAATGTCTATAATTTTAATCGTAGGTTTATTTTAACAGTGAGAGGCAGAATAACAAAAAAACAAACAAACAAGAAAAACGCATGTCAAAAAAGTTATACATTGATTTGCAGGTCAATGAGTGAAATAAGTATTTGACCCCTTCGACTTAGTACTTGGTGGCAAAACACTTGTTGGCAATCACAGTGGTCAGATGTTTCTTGTAGTTGTCAGCCAGGTTTGCACACATCTCAGGAGGGATTTTGTCCCACTCCTCTTTGCAGATCCTCTCCAAGTCATTAAGGTTTTGAGGCTGATGTTTTGCAACTTGAACCTTCAGCTCCAGTTTTTCTATGGGATAAGGTCTGGAGTTTGGCTAGGCCACTCCAGGAACTTAATGTGCACTTTTTGGCTGTGTGTTTTGGGTCATTGTCATGCTGGAATACCCATCCACAAACCATTTGCAATGCCCTGGCTGAGGGAAGGAGGTTCTCACACAAGATTTGGCGGTTCATGGTGACGTCTACCGTCACTTTAATGCAGTGCAGTTGTCCTGTCCCCTTAGCAGAAAAACACTACCAAAGAATAATGTATTCACCTCCATGTTTGACGGTGGGGATGGTGTTCTTGGGGCCATAGGCAGCATTCCACCTCCTCCAAACATAGCGAGTTGAGTTGATGCCAAAGAGCTCGATTTTGGTCTCATCTGACCACAACACTTTTACAGATTTCTCCTCTGAATCATTCAGATGTTCATTAGCAAACTTCAAACGGTCCTGTACATGTGCTTTCTTGAGCAGTGGGCCTTGCGGGCGCTGCAGGATTTCAGTCCTTCACAGCGTAGTGTGTTACCAATTGTTTTCTTGGTGACTATGGTACCAGCTGCCTTGAGATCATTAACAAGATCTTCCTGTGTAGTTCTGGGCTGATTCCTCACCCTTCTTGTGATCATTGAAACTCCATGAGGTGAGATTTTGCATGGAGCACCAGACCGAGGGAGACTAAAAGTTTTTTTGTGGTTCTTCAATCAAATATTTTTTCCCCTTACTGCAACTGCAAACCTCGCTCCTTCAAAACTGTAACTGACCCTGTGTCACCAAAGAGTCCAACAAAAAGATGTTATCTTTATGATATTTTTCCTGCTAATTATGCGCTTAGTCAGGCTTAATGTTTTAAGCGTATATATTTTTTCACCATTCAGTAGTCTTTTGTATGCACTACATTTTTTTGTTTATAAATGCACAAGTTATAATCTAAAATAATATTGTACATTGTAGTTCTTAACAAGCAGGCCTAAACATAATTATTTTATATGCTAAGGATCCAGCATAAAGTGAGAACCCCAATCCTACTCGGGATGAAAGAATAATAGCTTATGTCAAGTGGAATATAGCATTGACTGATACTATCTGAACTTGCTTTGGTATAATAATATTGATGTAACTGAAAACATTTGACACACCTGTTCACTTACACTTAAATAACTCTGCCATCTGAGCTATTAGTGTTTGGACGCAGAGAGCCAGTAAAGGCTTAGGACTGTCTTGGCTCCAACATCATGGATGAAAACGAGCCAAGTTTAGAGCAAGGCAGTGAGAACATTTTGGCATTATATCCTGCCGGTCACTGTGACCTTCTATATAATTTCATGCTTTTTGTTTTATGTGTATAGTAAGGTCTAAAGGTTCAGTTGTATTAAACTTGCATGGCCAAATGGGATCATCTGGTTTGGCTCACCAGTCAACTTTCTGCTTCACCTACTTCCAGTAGTTGCTTTAGATACATGGAATACAATTCTTATTTTTATGCATTAAAAGAGAGCATACTTTAAACACTACCAAAGTTGTGTTTTGCAAAAACAAAATGTAAGTGAAAGCTGTTAAAAGTAATTGAAACTTAAAGGAAAAGCACAAAGCATATGTTTGTCTGTAAATTCAATTGGAAGAGAAGCATGAGTCATACAGTTACATTACTGTTCACGAGCTGACAGTGGCAATCTTCCAGACCAGTTAAAGGGCCATTGAAAACATTTTGTTATTTGCCATATCTGAAAGAGAGTATTTGGAAATGAAGCTCCTACAACAGAATATACTGCTTTGAATTTATAGTTGTCTTTGGGGCTTTGTCCTTTTTTATAGGTGTGTCCCTGTCAGCCAATGTGCAACAATATAGCTGTATGAGTCATAAGTATCTGCCAATGGCATCTAGAGTCTTGTATACTCTCTGCTTACACAGAGGTATTGACATTCCATACGGATGGACATGAAGAATTTGAAGTAGACAGAATTCTCAGCTCAGTGTCATTTAGGTTGAGCCTCTAATGCCTTGTGGAGTGGAAGAGATTTGGACCAGAAGAGAGCATATAGCTCAGGGTGCATCCAATGTCCATGCTCCAGGTTTGGTTCAACAGTTCCACCAGTTGCACCCTTCCAAGATTTCCAGAGGTTATTATGATTCTGGACCTCAGGGGAGGGTTACTGTCAGGAATACCTTTACTGGTA
Organism: Discoglossus pictus; assembly: GCA_027410445.1. Classification (NCBI taxonomy): domain Eukaryota; kingdom Metazoa; phylum Chordata; class Amphibia; order Anura; family Alytidae; genus Discoglossus; species Discoglossus pictus. The sequence continues at coordinate 352,321,454 of CM050165.1, forward strand.
GTCCACGGGGTAGGCCTGTAGTAACTCACAGACTAAGTAGATTGCGCAGGAGACCTAGGAAAGATGGGTCTGCTCCTGTATGTCATAACTGATGCTTACCTTGTTAGTGGCTTTCTTTTGCATATGTCTTTTGTGGTAACAATAGAGGCTAGATGTTTACAAGCTGACAATTCAGAAGCCATTTACAAATAAGAAGCCATTTGCAATGGAGGAAAAGCATGTCATAAAGTACTGTGGTACCTGCTTTTCTTAGTTCAATCTTTCCAAGGGAATCTAAGAGGCCCATTGTAAAATTAACACAATGAGGGTATTCAGCACTGAAAACTATCTGAAGAGTGATATGGTAAGCTGGCCTTTTTTTCTCACATAAGTCCCTGTGTATTCTAATAAAGTCCATTACCCCTTTTGAAAGCATAGAAGTGTGTCAGCTGTATCTCTGAGGGGTGGTCACTTCTACATTCCAGAACTGCATTTCTGCTCTCCACAGATATTGAAACAAGATTCCTTCCAGGGGAATCCAAGCACCAATACACAGAACCTTCCAGAGGAGAGGACCTAACCAGTGCGATGCATTCATTGGCTGACCCTGCTGGTCCCTTCTTGTGACACCATTAATCAGGGATCCTTTTGACAATAATGGGAGAAGTTAGATACTCATAACAACTGCTCCTGATGACCTCTGTTATTGCTGAAATAGCTGTCTCCTGCATTGCCAGTCGGTTTCTGATCCTAATTCTGCTTCTGATGTTTTTTCCAGCACCTGAACTGATCCAAGCAGTGGACTTTTTATTTAAAGTGATACACACCAAGCTTTGGCTATCCTATGTATAATTTGTGTTATTACGTGCTTTAAACTACCTCACCCCTGAGGGGCTTGAGTTTCTGTTTAAGTACCCTGTTCTTGACAGGCCCCTTATAACTTTGTTTATGAAATTCACTTCAAATGAGACTGTTATGATCACTATTCACTAAGGATACTCCTAGTTATGCATATGATATTATATAAATATTTTTGCTATGAATTGATGCTTGTGGGAGGATCTCTTGTGTTGAGTAACAGTGTATGAAATGTTCACCATATGCTTCACCCCCAGAACTAGAGTATTCCTTATCAACACTACACTGCAATCCCCTGATGAACGTCTTGGTAGCAAATACACATAGGGATTGGCCAGATTAAGCCATGTCTTCTGCACGTTACTTGAGCACTGCTTGTACATGCTGATTTCAGTGGGCGAGCTTGGTTAAATTTATTTTACTTATGCACCTCTGTAGAAGTTTTGCCCAGAGTAGTGTTGGTGGGGACTCCTCTATTTTTTTAGGGTGAAGCATATGCTGAACCTTCAGGATAGAAGAGCCTTCTCATGGGATCTTAGTCAAAGCATTGTAGTAGTTGCAATGTGTCTATACTTTGGTACTTTAGTTCACTTTCTACATTTGTTTCTTGATGTTTTTTGTTGTGACATTGGGCTATTTCTTTATAAGTAATGGGCTGTGTGAGATATTTTGGGGAAGATACGTTGAAGTGACTTACCTGGCTTTAGTTTTTTATGAGAGAACCTTGAGCAAATATTACGTTTCATTTGGATTTAAGTATTATGAAATATTCCATGAAATGTGTCTATTCCTTTTTCTTTGATATTAAATTTATGTTATTGGTAATTTTAATTGATCATATATACAGTGCCTTGCAAAAGTATTTACCCCTCCTTAACTTTTTACTTATTACGTTACATTATAGACCTACGTTCAATGTTTTGTTAATCTGAATCTTATGTAATGGATCAGAACACAATAGTCTAAGTTGGAGAAGTGAAAGGAGAAAAATATATCCATAAATCTATTTTGTAGAAATAGAAAACAAAAAATTGGCAGGTGCGTATGTATTCACCCCCTTTGTTATGAAGCCCATAAAAAGCTCTGGTGCAACCAATTACCTTCAGAAGTCACATAATTAGTGAAATGATGTCCAGAGGTGGGGGAAAAGGAGACACAAGGGGGGAGAGAAGTGGCAAAATAAGACAAAAGGGAGGGAGAGGAGGGGGAAAGGAGACGCAAGGGAGGGACAGGAGGGGGAAAGGAACAGGTACACAAGGGAGGGAGAGGAGGGGGGAAAGGAGACACAAGGGAGGGAGAGGAGGGGGGAAAGGAGACACAAGGGAGGGAGAGGAAGGGGGAAATGAGACACAAGGGAGGGTGGGCGGTGGGGAAATGAGACACAAGGGAGGGAGGGGGAAATGAGACACAAGGGAGGAGGAAGAACAGGGGGAAATAAGACACAAGGGAGGAAGTAGACAGGGGGAGTGACTCGCAATGAGCACCGAAGGTGCTCACATTAGGTGGCAAACAGCATAGCCAGGCTTACAATTTTAGTCACGTCATTTTTTTTAGCTAGTACTAATATAAGTGTATTTTTTTAGATATTCAGTCATGGTATATTGACAATTTAAATTTGAAAGTAACATATTAAGCTAATCAAACAAACTCTATGTATTGAATAAATTGATCATGTTTAGTTTACACCAGTGGTGATCAAAGATGGTCCAAGGGTCACATGTGGAGCTCAGATACTTCCCATTCAGTGCTCAGCCTTTTATTTTGATTTGTATTTAACTCCTGTTAACGCTGCAGAATATGTTGGTGGTTACAAATAAAGGATATTAATAAAATATTACCTCTTTTCCCACCATTATTTTTACTGTTTTGCACTGCTTAAACATGGTTCAGGACTCAGGAGTCAAATTAAATCTTGTACCTTGAAATGAACTAGGCTGCCCATCACTGGTTTATACTATGCAAAAATTGATTTTAATAATTCTATAGAAAAAAATCACAGATTTAGATTTATCATATTCATGGGAGGCTGTAGTTTACAGTTAATTAAACAACATTACCAAAGATCTAAAGCAATATCAATGCACAGGGTGATTAGTCAAAATACATATTAAATAAATTGCATATCATTCCAAGAGAATGGCTTGAAAATAGTTTGGGCAATTCTAGGTATTCATCCATAAAGTGAATTATATATCTGACACTGCATTTGAGTGGGTGTAGTGCCTTGCAGTAAAGGCAAGCTGGTTTCTGTCAATGTGATGATTGGCAGGAACATTTTGCTGTTGATCCTAAATAACAATTCCAAATGATTGATGGGACTGAATTGGACTATACATTATTGGATAGACTAGAAAACTCTTTTATGGTGAGATCACATAATAGGGCTAAGGTTGACCTTATCATTGACTCATGCTGTTCATTTATTCTCAATGGACGAGGCCTTGGCAGTTTTATTATAGATCAGAAAAATATATTTTTTTCCCACACGCAGATATATCACTCTTTTCACAATGGGTGTGATCATATTATTGCATCATATCTATGACTGTTCCTTAAAAGCATTTATTCACATTTTTTTTAGATCCATATTTAAATTCCTTATATTAGTCGCAAATACACATTGCTACTAGTATAATTGCTCTTTCTGCCATTACGGGGTTCTTTGTTTTTAAATGGCAGAGCGAAACCCCAAATAAATTGAGTTCACACTGCTGGTAATCATGCTTGGAAACCAACAGCCTTATTAAATTGTGATTCAGCCAATTGAAAAAAGGCTCTATATAAGCACAGAGCATATTTTTTTTACAGAAGTTTTTAGTTAGTGAACTTCTATCCAAAAGCAAGGTCTTCACTAACTAAAAACTTCTGTAAAAAAAATATGCTCTGTGCTTATTTAGAGCCCTTTTCAATTGGCCGAATCTTAATTTAATAAGGCTGTTAATCTTTAAAATCCTAATGAAAAGGCTTGCATACATGGATGTAGGAGCCCCAAAAAAATCTTGGGAGGACAAAGTTTAAAGAGACAAACAATGTGTGGCCCGGAGTGGTGTAATTCAACTCCATTCCCAGGACAGGCAGTGAAGAGAGGGCAACAGGTATGAAGAAAACATACAGTAGTGGTGCACTATACAATATAAACAACATATGTTAGAATATCAAAGGAATGGTACTTATCCACCACCAATGGAAGCAGTGATCTGAGGCAAAACAGATTCCGCCTCAATTGTAATGGTATCAGTCAAAGTCCAGTATGGATAAATGATAAGATGCTATACTGAATATCTTGAGAGAAAAACACATTTGGTGAATTACCTAAGTTTGGGTTATTTTAAGACATGCATACATATAATACTTACAAAACATATAACCATACTATCATTTGGCATAAAACATAAATAACACCTCTTTTTTAATGTATGTGTTATGGCAGATTATTCACACTTTTGTGAGCTTTAATTTTTTTTTTTTTATTTCTACATATGTATTATGTCATATAATTTACTTTTTTAGTATTAAGCAGATAACCTTTGATTACTCTCATACCCTGTGGAGTTAATGTCTATTTATCTTGAGACTTTTGTGTGTACTGTCAGATTGTGGTCATTTTTCTGCAGTTTTGGGGCCTTATTAAATAGTCAAAATCGCATTTGCTGAAGCTCGTTATGTAGCCCGCAAAAGTTACTGCTATTTAATTTGCCTCTTCTAGCTACAGCAATCGATTTGTGGGTTACAGGCTGAAAATTCCGGCGGGCGTCAAAATCGTAACGCCGACCAATCTAAGCCTTTGATCTTTCAAGTCGGCAAATGTTACAATCGCTAAAATTGCAAATCGCTACTAAACTGCTACAATTCCCCAGGCCCGCAATTGCCTTCAAACCCATAAATGGCAAATGTAGCAAAAAATTATATGAGTACTAGAGAGGACTTGCAAAAGGGTTAAACACCTGTTCGTAGCACTATAAAAGCAAATAAAAACACAATACTGGACGATGAAAGCTCGCAAATCTGCAACAAAAACATTTTTTTTAAACTTTTATTTTCCGTGTTATATCAATCTCAGGAATCATGGAGTTAATACATATTATACCACCCACATGGACTATAACAGTCTCTTCATTCATTTTTATTGATTTATATATCGCTGGATTGCGAGCCGGATCACATAACGGACATCTAAATACTAATTGATTGATGTTTAAACGCCATGTTTTACTGATGTCATGATGACGGTCTCATTTAATATTGGCTGTTTCAAAATCATTACTTACGTGCTCAATTGATCATAATCATTCCCTGAAATGCTAGGTACGGTTACAAGGTTTACAGATTTGCGTTTTCAGCCATGTACTTGCGGGCTTGTTCAATTAAATTGCCCGGAACTGTTGCAATTTTTAATGAGGCCCTTTGTACAATCTTCCATGTATGTGACAAAATAACCCAAACTTACATACAATTTTGCTGTTTTTCACCATTTTTGCGTTTTCTTTAAATTATTTTTTAAAATACTTACTAGTATAACAGAAATGCAAATATATACTGGTATTAAATTACCCCTGTAACGTTGCTCACAGCGGCCTTTGCATGTTAACACGCTGGACGGCCGAGAATATTCTACGTGCTGAGCAACGTTGAACTTAAATCCTTTGATCTGTCATGCCCGTAACCGCTAATTGTTTAATTCAGCTATTAAATTGCAACGTGGTTACTCGCGAATAAGCACGTAACATGCAAATAGAGCCCAAAGGCTAACCAAACACACTACTGTACTTTTATTAACAGGGAAAGTGATGTTAGGTCTTAGAATTAATAGCACAACATTCTCAAGCCCGCAAATGGACACCGAAAAATACTTTTTTTTATGTTCATATTTTGTGTTATACCGATCCCAGCAATCAATGTGTTACGATATATACTGTAACTCGCATGTACTAGAATATCATATTTACTGCTTTATTAATATAGCATTATATCTGGCCTGTGGGTCAGAATTGAAGCATGTAGGACTTTTTTAAATTTACCCTCCCCTTTTTCAGTGACATAACGCTAACAATCTCTTTTTCCTTTGTCTCCATTTGAACCCGTAATTATGAGATCGCTTAATCTTTTGCGTTCGAGCACGCAACTCCGACGGCCGAGTACTGGTTTACGAAATAGCTCTCTCGCTAGCTCACAGCCCTTTCTAATTTAATAGCAACGTAAGTAGGCCAAATTTGAAGAACCTCCTTACGTGCTACGCGTTGGACTTACGAGGCAGGAATTTAATATGGCCGATAATGTGCTAAAAATCTGCCGAGAGCAGCCTTAAGGAAGAAAGAGAGAGAGAGCTATGTAGACTAGAGAAAGAGTGATAAAGGTATAACCGGAGAGAGCAAAAGAAAAGTAAGTACCGTATATATACTCGAGTATAAGACGACTCGAGTATAAGCCGAGGGTGGGAAATGTGCTGCCCCCTGTGTCCCCCCTCTCTCTCCCGTGTCTCTTCTCCCCTCTCCTTTCCCTGTGTCTCTTCCCCCTCCTCAACCCCCCTCCTCATTCTCAACCTCCCTCCTCAACCCCACTCCTCATCCTCAACCTCCCTCCTCATCCTCAACCTCCCCCCTCATCCTCAACCCCCCCATCCTCAACCCCCCATCCTCAACCCCCTCCTCAACCCCCCTCCTCATCCTCAACCTCCCTCCTCATCCTTAACCTCCCTCCTCATCCTCAACCCCCCCATCCTCAACCCCCCTCCTCATCCTCAACCTCCCTCCTCATCCTCAACCTCCCTCCTCATCCTCAACCCCCTCCTCAACCTCCCTCCTCATTCTCAACCTCCCTCCTCATCCTCAACCCCCTCCTCATCCTCCCTCCTCAACCCCCCCTCAACCTCACTCCTCAGCCCCCCATCCTCATCCTCCCCCCTCAACCCCCCATACTCATCCTCCCCCCTCAACCCCCATCCTCAACCCCCATCCTCAAACCCCTCCTCACCCCCCCTCAACCTCAACCCCCCTCCTCAACATCAACCCCCTCCTCAACCCCCCATCCTCAAACCCCCATCCTCAACCCCCATCCTCAACCCCCCCATCCTCATCCCCCTCCTCAACCCCCCTCAACCTCAACCCCCCTCCTCAACCTCCCTCCTCCTCATCAACCCCCTCCTCACCCCCCCCAACCTCAACCCCCCTCCTCAACCTCAACCTCCCTCCTCCTCCTCAACCCCCTCCTCAACCCCCCATCCTCAACCCCTATCCTCATTCTCAACCCCCCATTCTCATCCCCCTCCTCACACCCCCAACCTCAACCCCCCTCCTCAACCTCCCTCCTCCTCATCAACCCCCTCCTCACCCCCCCCCTCATCCTCACTGTCTCCCCTCTAAATACCTCCCCCTCACTTACCTGCTTCTTCTCCGGCCTCTGCTCCGTCATGATCCCGGCTCGCATGTGACGTCACATGCGCGCCGCGTCATTAGCATATACCAGGTGCCGTTATCTGTCATCAAATCTATGTTTCTATGTTTAAGGGAGGAGGCAAGTCAATGGAGAGAACAAAATAGACAGACAAGGAAGAGAGAGAAAAGGGAGAAAATGAAAGACAAATGGAGAAACAGAAAGAGACAAGGAAGAGGGAGAAGTGGCTAAGAGTAAAGGGGAAAGAAAAGAGGGAGAACATGTAAAGCAGAAAGAAAATGTCAGGGAGCAAGAGAAAATAAAACAATAGGGTTGAGTAGATGTAGGGAGGAATGATAGATAAGGGAGGAGTGAGGAGCGATAAGGGACGAGAATAGAGGAAAGGAGGGAGGGAAGGGACAGGAAAGAAAAAGGGAGAAAGAAAGGTCTTGACAGCAGGAGAAGTGGAGAGGGGAAGAGAGGGAGGGAGGGAGAAGCAGGAGGGAAGGGAGACAGAATGTATGCAAATCACTGCATAACACAGGCTCTGTCCCTCCTTACTCTCATATCACAGCATATCACAGGCTTGCCCCTTCCTCACTATAATATCACTGCATAACACATACTTGCCCCCTCCTCACTATTTTATCATTACATTATACAGGCTTGTCCCCTCTTCACTGTCATATCACTCCATAATACAGGGTTGGTCCTCCTCACTATCATATCACTACATAACACAGGCTTGCCCCTCCTCACTATCATATCACTGCATAACACAGGCGTGCTCCCTCTTCCCTATCATATTACTGCATAACACTTTAAATTTCAATCCTCCCTGATTCTTTCCAAGGCAAAAATTGTTTGTTTGAGGGGAGGCAAATTATGGGTGATGAGGAAAAAGAAGGTGAAGGGAAGAGGAATTAGTGAAGAAAAATAAGCAGAGATAGAAAGTAAGAATGGGAAAAACAAAGACTGGAACAAAACAGAATAAAGAAGAAAGAGTAGAAGTGAGTTGGAAAATATGACTCAACTGAATATAATGCCAGAGTAAAAAATAAATACAAAACTTAGGGGTTGTGGTTTAAAAATATATGCCTAAAAAAGTGTAATAGCCTTTTTTGAATTTGTGCAAATTCTCTTTCTGTTGCTTCTTGTCAGGTAGACCTTCCTGTGTGTTCATTGTATCCTCCCAGGTTGGTTCCCAAGGCGGGAATCAAAAGCTTTCTTGAGTCAAAGCTTTTTTGGGAGAGACATAGTGCTCCATATAATAATAGGAGCAAGATAGTATAGGCAAAGGGTGGGAATAATTGTATTATTTCACCCTAGGGGGCAGATGAGATAGTTAGAGGCTAGTTGCGTTGTCTTTTTTCAATAGGGCGGAAATAAGCTAGATAGGTAAGGCTTGGGACCTTCATAAGACATTACGCTTGGAATGCTAGCTGGAATAGAGGAAATCTTGTGAAATATTTCACAATCTCATTGCACTATGATTGGGACAATGTTATATTAGGTTGTAGAGAGTTTGGCTTGCATAGTCATTCCACAGTGCTAAATACAATTCACTCAGTAATTATTTCTGCAGAGGCTCAACCAATATCACTGGGCCTCATACCATCCACTCAGCAGATTCAATCTCCATTTTCCCATTTCTATTTTCTGTTTTCTTTTGCCTCTAGTCCTAGAGCTTCACACGCCACACATTGCAATTACACGTGCCCGTAATGGAGCCCATAAATGTTACTTATATTCAATTGTCTACTTTTAGCTACTCACATTCCACTTACGAGTTACAGGTTCAAAAGCACTGCGGTTGTCAAAAACATAACTCCTTCCTATCTCCTTCTTTGATGTTTCAAGCCTGTAAATGTTACCGGTGCTAAAGACGCAAAATCAATATTCAATTACAACAATTCAATAAGCCCGCAATTGCCTTCAAACCCGTAAGTGGCAAATGTATAAAAAATGATACGAGTACTAGAAATGACCCACAAGTGGGTTAAACATCTGTTCATAACATTGCAAAAGCAAATAAACACACACTAATGTACTTAAAAATACTGGGAAAGCAATGAAAGGCATTTAAATTAATTGCACAACAGTCTCAAGCTCGCAAATCTGCACCCACAGGGACTATAACAGTTGATGTATTGATTTCTACATTTCTGGATTGCATGTCCGATTGCAAATCTGATTTCTAAACATTAATTGACTAGCTACTTGCCGTCAAAAATGACGGGAATACAATTTTAAGACTAGCAATGCTGTTTGCCACCCAATGAGAGCTCCTTCAGCACTCATTGCGAGTCTCCCCCATCTGCTTCCTCCCTTTTGTCTCATTTTCTCCCTCCTCTCCCTCCATTGGGTCTCATTTCCCCCTCCTCTCCCTCCCTTGTATCTGCTTTCCCCCCTCCTCTCCCTCCCTTGTGTCTCCTTTTCCATCTCCTTTCCCTCCCTTGTGTCTTCGTTTCTCCCTCCTCTCCCTCCCTTGTGTCTCCGTTTCCCTCTCCTTTCCCCCCCTTGTGTCTCATTTCCCCCTCCTCTTCCTCCCATGTTTCTCTTCCCCCCTCTCCCTCCCCTGCATCTCTCCCCCCTCTCCCTCCCATGTCTCTCTTTCCCCCTCTCCCTCCCTTGTGTCTCCTCCCCCTATCCCTCCCTTGTGTCTTCTTCCCCCATCTCCCTCCCTTGTGTGTCTTTCCCTCCTCTCCCTCCCCTGTGTCTCTCCCCCTGTCTCTTCCCCCTATCCCTCCCCTGTGTCTCTTCCCACTTCCTCCCTACCCTGTGTCTCTTAACCCCCTCTCCCTCCCTTGTGTCTACTTCTACTTGCGTGTTGGGACTGTGAATATGTCTACATGTTTAGAAAAATTGTGACCCACAGCCAAAAGTTCCGTTTCAAGGTACTTACAGGCTTGCAATTAAATTGGGCGCCATATGTGTAAGATTTTAAACTTAAAGGCAGGGCCCTCTAACTTTTGTCATGTGTTTAATATTGTATTTATTTTTTCTTTGTACTTAACTCCTGTATAGAGCTACGGAATATGTTGTCACATTACAAAAAAGGTAATAATAATAATAATAATATTTTCTGCTTTCTGTCGCCATGATCTTTCTGGATTAAAATTCGTCTTTATTGCAGCTTTTTGCAGTTTGATTTTTCTTCTTTTAAATGGCTAGACAGTTTTATGTTGTCCTCAGTTTTGTGTTGACCAGCGATTTTTGAGTCCTCTTACAAAGTATTTCAGTACTGAGTCCCTTTCTTTTTACTTCCCTCACAGTATCTTAAAACGCAGGTGAGGCATTGAAGGCTTCCAGGAAAAGGTACCGGGGATAATTCAGAACTAGTATTCTGGATAGCAATGCACTTGACTGAACTGTACAGAGATAGTCTTGAAGCACATATCCACTCCACTTTCTCTCCTGTTTTGGAAAGTGAAAAACTATCCTTGATTATATTGCTCCTACAAAAAAAACCCTAAGCTGCCTTTGCCTTGTAGGCATTTTTACAAGCAAATTTGCAGAGTTATTACATTGCCCCCTAAGTATTAATAGCTAGCTCTGATATGTGCTTGTAACTTGCCTAATGTGTACAATTATGTAACATAGAGACTACAGGTATGCAGCCCACAAACTGATGTGAAAGTATGATAGACTAGCCCCTCCCACCTCAATTCCTATCTATCTATCTATCTATCTATCTATCTATCTATCTATCTAGCTAGCTAACTATTACTCTCCATGCACTAGGTAAGGCTATTCAAGTTTTAACTTTTTTGCTTCAGAACACACATTATTTTTTAGGCCATAGCGAGTGTTTGCAAGTCCTAGGGAGCACATGTAGAATTTTAATGGGGCCATGTAATAGCGCTTTAGGCAAAACCACATGTAGACCAAGGAGCAAACACTCACAGAGGGTTACATTTATTTTTTAAGATCAGCATCTAATAGTTACATTTTATCTTTTTTCATGTGATTTTCAGATGGAAAAATTTAGTGGGAATGATGTAATAAAGGCTTGAGTTCAGCAGCTTCTATGAATTCATCTAGTAATATCTATGTGATGTATGCTATGTCTGATGATTTAATCAGAACTGCAACAATGTCTATCTTGCTTCAAAAAGCTAGACCTGGAGGCTTAAAGTAATGCTTTGGTGTTTTAATGAGGGATCATCCATGACTGGCATCCAGCTGGGAGGCCCTTGAGTTCTTTGCTCTTGTACTCTCTAGTGTGTATTGTTGATGGATTGTAATCAGTATGTGTAGAATATAGCTAACAAAGGTGTTAAGAGTTATTTGACCTGTGCATGGATGACATGGTCCCAAACCCACTTCCCCAATAACACAGACACAGAAACTTGTATAAGTATAATCAGGCCACAGCTTTATTAACATAACATGTAATCACTAACCATGGGTAGCTGCACACCTTCCCAAGGACGGAGCTCATCACAGCCCCAGAGGTCCCATGGAACCCCGTGACCAATCGACCTCTGGCCTCAGCTTAAACCGGATACCTTACCCACTGGTGCCACACCCCCGCCAAAGCTGTGACAATATAACAACAATGCATAAACACATAACAATAAAACCAAATTAAGGGAAGGAGGGTGGGAGCTCACTAATCCCACTTTCTTAATGACCCCTGGGTGGGAAACTAGTCCACTATATGTCCTCCCTAACCACACCTCCTATTCCCAACAGCCAATGGCTCCCCCGGCACTCAGCCAGGTCAAAAGCCCCTAGTTACTAGGCAGTCTCCCAGGGGCTCCCTTGTGCATTCCTAAATGCAGATAACAGACAACATGTCTTACAGTAGATTTAAAGGCCTTTTATTTTAATGTATTATTATCCCATTTAGGACCTTTACATATCCAATATATGATTGAATTTTTCTGAAAGGGTTTAATCTCATACCTAAAATATGCATACCTGCATGCAGCCTCTAAGTATAATGCCCTGTGTTATGGTGCTGAAAATTTACAGGATTACATGTTTTCCAGTTCTCAGGTTGCGCCTCGCTTCTGTTTTTGTTTGCATGCAAATATCCATGTGGACTCATGCTTTTTTTGTGCCTAGGGAGAATAGTAGCACCAAAGTAACAAAAGGTGATTGGCTGAAATATATGTCTTGGGGCTGTTGCAGAAGAGACCTGTCTGGAATTTCTGTTCTGTTGCTGGTATAAGCTTCGGGAGATTTCTCCTCTCTAATGTTCCAAGCAAGCTAAAATTTAAGATTATGCCCCCTGAGTAACACCATCCCACAGAGCAGGCTGCATAGCAGCTGCCCATTCTAAGGTATGCATCCAGTCCGGCCGTACGCATGATTTACTCTGTGTTTAAGTTAAATAAATAAGGTGACAATATACAACCTTGTTGCACTCCTTTTCTGATCTTGAACCATTCTGATGTCCCATGTTCAGTTCTGACTGTGGCTTCTTGGTCCACATACAGATTCCTCAGGAGGCGGATGAGATGATCTGGTACTTCCATCTTTTTAAGAACTTGACACATTTTGTTGTGATCCACACTGTTAAGGGGTTTAGAATAGTCCATGAAGCAGAAGAAAATACTTTTCTGGAAATCTTTTGCTTTCTCTATTATCTAGCGGACATTGGCAATTTGATCTCTTCCTCTGTGGGACCCGGCTTGCCCATCTGGTAATTCCCAGTCCATATATTTTTGGAGTCGAGCTTGTTGGATCTTAAGCATTACCTTACTGGCATGTGAAATGAGTGCAATTGTTCTATAATTGGAGCACTCTTTGGCACCTCCTTTTTTTGGGATTGAATGTAGACTGACCTTTTTCAGTCTATTGGCCATTTTTTAATAGTTCATTTGGGCTTTCATCAACTCCTGCAGCCTTCTTATCAGCAAGGCATCCTCGGGCCCATGTCATTTCATTCTCGAAGATGGCTGGCTCCAGCTCATTGGACAAACTATTTCAATTTTCACTGCTATTAAGATTATATATAGATCTCCAGTGTATTCCTGCCACCTCTTCTTTATCTGATCTTCTTCTGTTAAGTCCTATTTTTTACTTTTACCACGCCCACTTTAGCTTGAAAATTTTTTTTGAGATCCCCAATTTTCTTGAAGAGATCTCTTTTGTACTCCAAAGCCAAACTTGCCAATTATTGCAGTTGTCTTTTGGTTCCCTACTTTAGCATTCCAGTCTCCTATGATTATAGTATAGTATAGAAATTGGGAATAAAATTGTAAGCCTGGCAATGCTGTTTGCCACATAATGCGAGGCTATGGGCCCTCTGAACACCTTCGGCGCTCATCGTGAGACCCATGCTGAGCGCCTTCGGTGCTTATCGCGTAACTCGCAATGATCTCCTTGGGTTAAGTGTTTCTGTCTTGGGTTAAGTGTTACTGCCTTGTGTTAAATGTTACTGGCTTGGATTAAGTGTTACAGGCTTGTGTTAAGTGTTAATGCTTAGGGCTCGTTTTTACATCCTTCGGGCTAGTCTTATGTCCTTTGGGCTAGTTTTACATCCTTTGGCCTTGTTTTTGTTGTTTTGCGTTTTTTCGGCAGCAATTTTTTTTCTTACTTTCGATCGTGTAAAAATGGCAAATATGCCTCAAATTAACTTGCAACCTCACTCACAGGCTCATTGGCTCTCCCACTGAGCTGTGTGTGAGTGTGTAAGTTAATGTGAGGCAGTTTTTTTTTCAGGTCTTTCCAGTTCCGTGGTTCGGCCGTTAAAGTCATTTTTTTGCAAGATGCACAGTGCATATAAGGGTTTCGGTCGTAAGTCGTACGGGTCATAAATCCCGCGTGCCTTAACTGCTCGCCTCGCTTCACGAGGGTCGCAGTTGCGGCTAAGTCCCATGGGCCTCGCGATGAGCACCTTGTATTAATCCATGAAACCTTCATATCCCTTAGAAGTCATTCTATAAACTGGCCTGCTGGCAATAAGCAAATTCAACCACTGACAAATGTGTGTTCAAGAATTAACTGTCTGTGGCAACATCCTGTAATTAAACAGCTATACTGATAGCATCTATGAAAGTACATCAATCAAAGAACGTTACCATCTGAATTTAAACACTCTATTACTATTCTATTCATTACCATACTATTGTTCTGAATTAAACTACATAGCAGTTGTTTTTAATATTTAAAACTATTTTGTTTTCACATGTTTTGCGTTTTTGCTGTTGTCAATTGAATATATTATCATGAGAGAGCAAGTTATAAATCTCACATATTGAAATAAACCTATTAAAATAATATATAAATATGAGGAAATTAAAAAAGCATATGATGTCTTTTGATTTTTTTTTTATTGATTTTATTTTATTTTATGTTTTGGGCCCCCTGAGGCCTGCACACTATTATGCACCCTGGAACTGGCATCCCCTTGGGCCCCCTCAACTGGTGCCCGGGCATTGACATCGACTTAGGCTTTCTGGCCCACTATCTTAATATCTTATAGCTAACACATTCCGCGTACTGCCCCCCCCTTCTATTGCTGTTTTTGAAAGCTGTATGTTATTGCTCTTTATTTTACTCTGTCATGTCCTTATCTATAACCTGATCTATAGACTTTCTGACCGATCATCGGACATTATTCACAATGCTGGTCTATTTCTCACTTAACTCTGTCCAATGAATTTTGTCTTTCTTGTTTTTCCATTTTTTTTTTCCCCATCTCTTTCTGTTTACTGTTTTTAGTTCATACTTGTATCAGAATCGCTTTTTGACTTGATAAAGAGAGGCATTATCTCTCGAAAGCTCGTCGCTTTATTATGAATATGTTTGTCCAATAAAAAAAGTATCACTATTCACTGCAATACTCTCTCTCTCTCTCTCTCTCTCTCTATATATATATATATATATATATATATATATATATATATATATATATAAATATATATATATATATATATATTTGCACTTGGGGGGGGGCGGCAAACTCAGTGACAGCCCCAGGCGGCAAAAGCTCTAGCTATGCCACTGAGTCGGACCCTTGCATTGTCTCTCTCATATTACACTTCAGTCCATTTCCCTGGTGCTTTATTAACTCCCTTGCCCTGGATCTCTCTCCTCATGCTCTGAGTATCTATTTTGCCTTAAGTGACTCTCTCCTCCCAACCGTAGCACACACTCTCTTACATTGCACTTCATGAGTGTCACCTAAGCTTTATATATTTTTTTTTTTACGGTTAAAATAAAATCCATGAGATAAAAATATTAGTGTGTCATAATGTATAATAAAATTTAGACGCTTACCGTATTATTTTTTCATCTAATTGTAATGGTCTAAAAGGTGACCAGTGGCTTTATTAGGACCAAAATAAAGCTCTGGTCATATGTAAGCATTTTAAGCGTTCAAAGTTCCACAATAGAATTCCAGACCAACAATTTAGATTTGTGTTGATTAATAATTCTACCAGATTTGTAGAGATTTTCTAAGTCTCTGATATAATTATTTTTTTGTGAAATTTCAACCCAGCTCGGAGGGTTGGATTGTTTCCATCTACTGATGATGGCAGATTTGACCATAGTACAGATCTAAATGATAAACGCTGTTTCTCTTATTTTAAGATCATCATAAAAAAAAAATTCTATAGGCACCCATGTGGAGTAAGAAGAATAGTCTATTTCAGAGTAGTAGAAATAAATTTGAAGCACTTCAACCGATAAAGATTTAATAAAAGGACAGTCCCACCATATATGAAGTTGATTTCCAATGCCACCACTATTTCTCCAACAAAGTCTTTCTTTGACGTCATGGGAGATTTGATATACTTTGAGTGGAACTATATACCATCTGTTTACATTTTTAAAATATACCTTCCTTTGTGAAGCATTTTTTATGAATTTGTTAGTAGCTATAAATGCTTTTTCCCAACTACATAAAGGAAATGAGTTGGAGATATCTTGCTCCCAGGCCATCAAAGGGGTAGACTTTGTTTTTTCAATGTTAGATCGTATAATATTATAATATGGAAACACTTACAGTAGATACAAGATGGGAATAATCCATTTTTTGAATGAGTAGTTCGACTAAGTTCAACTGTTTACCAAAACCTTTATTGACTAATTGTTTATCTACCCATGATTTTATTTGTTCATGTGTTAGCCAACAAAAGAACAAGATACCAAGTTTGCTTTTAAAATTAGAAAAGGGGTGAAGCTCTCCATTTGAAAAGAATTGAAAAGTCTGTGAATTGTTAATTAAACAGCTAATATTTAAGCTAGTTTGAACTATATTGAGAATAGTAGAAATTGGAGTTAGTAATCTAGGAAAGGGGATATATCCTTGTTTTTTATTAATATGTTGCCAATAAAGTAAATTCATCTTAACTATATCTGAACCTTTTGTTAAATGTTTGACAAAAAATTAAAAAAAGAATTAAGCTCAAATTATGTTTCATAATAAGCAAACTTTCAATTTGTTGCCAAGGATACTTGTTACTATGATCAAGCCATTTCAGGATATGTGACAACCTAATGGCATCGTAGTAAAGTTTGATTACTGGATAACCAATACCACCATTACAAAATGTTCTAACCATAATTGATCTATTCAGCCTTATGTGTTTACCAGCATGTATAAATGTAGTTAGACATTGAAAACGTGTGATCAAAGCCGTTGGAAAGCAAATAGGAATAGATTGTAGAATATAATTAATTCTCGGCAGATTGACCATTTTAATACTGGCCACTCTACCTGAGAAGGAAAACGAAGACCACTCCAAGATTTTTTTGTCCCATTTAAGAAACACTTTACCAAAGTTAATAGAAGGCATCTTACTTATAGTGATTTATTTAATGCACTCTGTTCTGTACAATTAATAATGTTTGCCTACTTTTTATATTGTACATTGTCAAGGTCTAACTAGCCAAAATAGATTAATAATTTTTCATACAAAACAAATTTCTCACAATTATAATGATGATAGTGTTAAAGCTTAAATGCTTGCTAAAATGTAGTTTCCTTTTTAAAAACACAACAAAATAAAACACACATCTTCTATTGAAGAAAAGTGTAATCAATTATTTGATTATTAGCATTATTCAGAGATCCAAACCAAGACAAGTGTAGCAAATGGCAAAACAACTATACCTGAAAAATAGTATGCAATAAATTAATACTGATAATATAATCATACAGATTCTACAGATTCTACAGTACAATGTAGCTTCATTAGTCTTAAATTGAAACAGTAAAGGTCTTAGTTATGTTATACATTTAAAATATAGGTACCGTTTATTTAAAAAATCTGCTTATTTATTTAAAATGTACAATTATTGTAATATTTTATTTACTGTAATTAGTGCCATATATCTCTCTGCCCCTCTGATATTATATTTCTGCTACTCTATTCTCTGGAACTCCTTGCCTCGCTCCACCAGACTAGCCTCCTGCCTCAAATCCTTCAACAAAAAACTAAAAACACATCTCTTTAAAGAAGCCTATCACCTTCCTTCCTAACATGCGCAGCACTTCTCTCTCCCTCCTGTACGACACACAAACCTTAACATCTGCGAGTTTCAATCCTGCAAGGCGCTTTGGGGAAAGCACTATGGACACCGGATTCCAAGCTCAAAGATATGGCCATCCATTCTTTGGAATGTGTTAATGTTGAATTTGTCATTGACAGGAACTTAATTTACGTATAGTGCTATGGAATATGTTGGAGCTTTACAAATAAACCATGATAATAATAATAATACTCTGAGGTTGCATACTCTAAGATCCTTTGTGGCTTTACACTTTTGTGCTGAGCATGCTGCCTACTTGCCTACATGCTGCCCATTCAAGTCAGCTGGATTGCCACTAATCTCCACCTCCCATTAATTAAAGAAATGATCAGTGAAAGTTAATACTAAGCAACAGTAACAGAATTACAGCATATACTTTATGCCACTATTTTTTTTTTATATTAAATATTTTAAATGTAAAAAACAACATGGATTTTCTTTTATTTATTTGCAATAACATGCTTAGCTTTTTTACACCCAGTGAAACATGTTTGCTGTTCCAATACATATTTTGATTGATAGTTGCAATAGTAGGTTCTGTTGCATCAGTTTAGACCATTTGGTTCCCAAACTTTTGTTACCACCGCCCTCTTTACAAGACAAATAATGTTTAACGCCCCCCATTATAACAGTTTTACCGTTCAAGCCATCTGATGTTTGTGAAAAATAATGGCCACTACGTGCTTCATCTTTGAAACTGCTATTGCTATACCAATTTTGATTAAATGTAGCACATATGAAAAGATTGGTACTTGTTGAGACTTTTCTGCTGAGCAGATGGACTAAAGTAGCCAACCTGCTGCCGCCCCCCTAAAAGGTTTCAGCCCCACTGGTGGGCGCTACTGCCCACTTTGGGAACCTATGGTTTAAACAGACAACAAACATACAGTTTGTTATTGTACCACCTCTTCTGCTGAGAGAAGGGATATAAAAACTGTTGAAAAAAGGTGATGCTGAAACTTAACTAAATGTAGGAGTATAAATTATCTTAAATCAGTCATGTTTCAACAAATCTCATTTTGTTTAAAAAAAATTATAGTCATGACCTTAGCCACAAGGTGAGTAAGAGATTTTAAACTATCTATAAGCTACAAAAATGTCGAATTTCTTTTTAAACAAATCATAACTTTATTTGTAAAACAAATATGATCCACTGTGGATTTAATGTGTTGTTGATTACAAAGTTTTTAAAAAATCAGGGCTAATGACCACACTTGGATTTTATCCTGTCTGATGCTGCAGAGAAATAAATCAAAAGATTGGTCCTGAAAGCTTGTGGAACCAGCATGAAAAGGGAGTGCTATTGACTGCTCATTTTTGATTATTATCATTTATCAAAATAGCTATGTGTGTCTAAAATGTTAGTTATAAAAGCAATTATATATCAGAAACCAGGCACACTTTGGGAGAGAGAGCACACTGAACTGACAACCATCACAGCTCTCATAAAAACAACTTAAGGTAAGTTTCAGTTCTAATATCATAACATTAAATACATCTTTAAAATAAATAAATTTAGTACAATTTGGGTTATCTTTTAAAAAAACATGGGTTTCTTGATATATAAATACGGGACTATAGAGCATTATTTCTGTATAAAGATTCTGAATGTTCAGAGTGGTGGGATCTCAAACATCCATCTAACTCACCTTACTTAAAGTGAAGATAAACTATCATTGTGGTTTTAATAGGCAATATAAATATTTAATTGAATGTGGGCACTGTCTACACAGGGCAAGTATGTATTACATATTATGATATAGCATATCATTGTGGAAGTTTTTACTTTTCATGCAGATAATGTGGGTCTGTTCTCTAGACTGCTGGGTTAATAATTTGAATAGAAATTTGAAAGTAGAAAAAAATATTTTGCCCTGTTATAATTATTATTAGATGATACTTATGTCCTAAAAAGTTTGCATACCCTGGCAGACATTTTGAAATTGTGGCATTTATTTTAAAAACATGACTGATCATGGAAATTTTTATTTTATTTTATTGAAGGATAGTGATCATATGAAGCCATTTATTATCCCATAGTTGTTTGGCTCCCTTTTAAATCATAGTGATAAAAGACATCACCCAAATGGCCCTAATCAAATGTTTACATACCCTTGAATGTTTGGCCTTGTTACAGACACACAAGGTGACACACAGATTAAAATGGTTAGTAAAGGTTAATTTCCCACACCTGTGGCTTTTTAAATTGCAATTAGTGTTTGTGTATAAATAGTCAATGAGTTAGTTAGCTCTCACATGGATGCACTGCGCAGGCTAGATACTGATCCATGGGAAGCAGAAAAGAACTGTCAAAAGACCTGCGTAACAAGGTAATGGAACTTCATAAAGATGGAAAAGGATATATAAAGATATCCAAAGCCTTACAAATGACGGTCAGTACTGTTCAATCACTAAGTGGAAAATTCGGGGATCTCTTGATACCAAGCCAAGGTCAGGTAGACCAAAAAAGAATTCAGCCACAACTGCCAGAAGAATTATCTGGAATACAAAGAAAAACTTACAGGTAACCTAAGGAGAAATAGAGGCTGCTTTGGAAAACTATGGTGTTGTTGCTTCAAGGAGCACAATACCATGACACTTGAACAAAATTGAGCTGCATGGTAGAGTTGCCAGAAAGAAGCCTTTACTGCACCAATGCTACAAAAAAGCCTTGCTACAATATACCCGACAACACCTTGACACGGCTCACAGCTTCTGTCACACTTTAATTTGGAGTGACAAGGCCAAAATAGAGCTTTATGGTTACAACCATAAAAGCTGTGTTTGGAGAGGGGTCAACAAGGCCTATAGTGAAAAGAATAACATCCCCACTGTGAAGCATTGTGGGGGCTCACTGATGTATTTGGGGGAGGGGGGGTGATCTTGTGAAAATTGATGGCAAGATGCAGCATGTTATTAGAAAATACTGGCAGACAATTTGCATTCTTCTGCACGAAGACTGTTCATGGGATGCTCTTGGAATTTCCAGCATGACAATGACCCTAAGCACAAGGCCAAGTTGACCCTCCAGTATTTATAAATAAAGGTATTATAGGAATGCTAAGTTCCCAAGGTATTTGCTACCCACACATTTCTAGTATATATACAAATTGGGATGTAATAGTTTAAAATTAGAATTTTTATTGGTAAGGGATAACAACGGTGATAAACTTAAAAACAATAAGGTATAAAAAATCCAGGATTGGAGAAAAAAGTTAAAATGGGCTACCTAATGTGTGAAACTTTACCCATTTGGTATTATTTTAAACTCTTAATAGAGGGGTAAGAGGTTCACACCTAACAGTACTTCAAGGGGATGGTGAATAGCTTATCCAATTCAGTATGTCCTGTCTTTATACATGTAAACAAAATTAACATGCAATTGGAGTTTAGTGGATATGATGCTGCTGGATAAATGCCATAGAGATGATCCTAATTTCTTAGGGTTCACAAAGTGGATTCACACCACTGACCCTTGTTTTCTAGGGTTCACAGTGTGGAATTTCAAAAAGTAGCATGAAATATATCTCTAATACATGCTGTATTAGGCTTCTAAAGGACTTTGTTTGGATGGGTCTCAGTTGTTTTCCACAAATCTGAGCATTATGTCTTCATCTGTCTTATAATCATGCCACAATTTTATCACAGGAATTGCTATCTCTAGTGCCTAATCGGGCTAGGATATAGTTAATGTCCTCACAACAAAAACTTCTCTTATAAAGATACACTAGTATTGTGTTCATATCCCATTACAGGGATCAGCATGATGTGGAAAACAGAGATACTGAAAAGTAAATGATGTCCAGCGGGTTATCTCCCACTCTATGTCCTGTCAGAAGTAAAGTCTATCTCATATGGAAGTAACAGCATTCACACATTTGGAAACGGACAGGGAGGGTAAGCATACATCCTCTAGATATCTAAAATACAATACTGTTAGTGGAAATGACGCCGGCGTGCCCTTAGCTCTAAGGCATGCCGCGTCATCAAAGGCCGACGCGTTTCGACGTCATCAGACGTATTTGTCAAGGTAAAAGATCACTGAGCCGTCTGGCCCTCTTTTAAACGCTGCCGTAGCTACAGCAACCAATTGGCATTATTCGGACATGATTCAGGAAGCGCGTAGCGCTATGTTGTTATGCAAGTATATAGTATATGGGCAGATAGGAGTATAGGAGATTTTAATAACACTATATATATATAAGGAGAGCGAGTATGTAATAAATAGCCCATGTTATTCATAGGGGCACATATAAGGAATGAGTATATTATCCTAGATAGATGAGGGTAGGAGCAGACACCCTCTATAAAGCAGTGCATTATATAGTGAAAGGATAGTGTTGATCAAGTAATTATTGTGTAACAAACTTATTAATAAAGGAGAAATAATAAGTGATCCTCTAGAGATTTCATACCTAGATTTACTCATCCAAAAAGATGATGAAGGAAATATCTCAACTACCACATTCAGAAAAGAGACAGCCGCAAATACGCTATTATTGTGGGATAGTCAACATTTTGAGCCCCTGAAGAAAGGTATACCTAAGGGTCAATACTTAAGAATTAGGAGAAACTGTAGCTCAGAAACTCAGTTTAAAATTGAAGCAGATAAATTAAAACAGAGATTTCGAGAGCGAGGATATTCAAATAAATGCCTTAAGAAAGCATTTCAACATGCATTGAGTTGCAACAGAACAGAGTTGCTAAATAAACCTTATAAGAAAAACACTCAAACATCAGACAATACATATCCTAGATGTATCATGACATATGGGTACGAGTCTGCCTCAATTAAAGATATTATATCCAAACACTGGCACTTATTAAGAAGTGATGAGGACCTGGTAGACATACTCCCACAAAAAATACCAATTACATACCGAAGGGGAAAACCTCTTAAAGATACACTAGTACATAGCTTCTTTAAAGAGAAAAAACATAACAATACATGGCTCAATCCCCCACTGGGATGTTTTAGATGTGGGAACTGTAAATTTTGCAGATACATCAAACCCACAAAAATATATGAACATCCATCCAGTGGGGAAAGATATGTCCTAAAAGACTTCTCAAATTGCTGTACTACAAATGTAGTTTATGTGGCTACGTGTCTATGTAAAAAGATCTACGTAGGGAAAACGCGACGCCAACTGCGAAGACGCATTGGTGAACATATCTATTCTATTAAGAAAGATCTTGACACCCCTTTAGCACGCCATGTTAAAATTATTCACGGTGGAAATAGTGAAGTTTTAACGTTCACAGCTCTTGAGAAAGTCTACCAAGGCCCCAGACAGGGTGACCTAGATAAAAAACTTCTCCAACATGAAGCAAAATGGATCTATAAATTAAAAGCTTTATCCCCTAAGGGATTAAATGAAGGATTTACATTCTTACCCTTCATTTAAATAGGTATGTTAAAGGAGAACCTTTTCACAAAGAGTCAACATCACTCGTTTATTGCCAAGTTTTAGGTAGGACCAAATATTCATTTCATTCAAGCTATAGTTTAGGAGTACCACTCTATTTAAGTATGATTAATCCTCTTGAGTTTTCACAACCAAGAGGAATTATAGTTATGTCTTGTCCCCCCTTTTTGGATCCACATTCCCATGACAAGCACTTATTTATGGGTGACACTTAGGTACATTCACCCATACCTACCCCTATTCCATTTTTTCTTTGAAAGAGTCAATCTCCTAATTAACACACTAAAGGGGCTGAGTCTCTTTCCCCTTCTTCCAATTCTTTTAGTCTTTATGGATGATTTTTCACTTTCCACGTATGAGATTTACATCTCTATTTTTCACTTTATAGTTTGTCATATATTTCTCCCAGCATTATTATTGTCTTTTTAATAAACATTACTAAGTTTTAGTAGACCTTATTAGCAACTAGACGATCACTTATTATTTCTCCTTTATTAATAAGTTTGTTACACAAGAATTACTTGACCAACACTATCCCTTCACTATATAATGCACTGCTTTATAGAGGGGGCCTGCTCCAACCTTTATCTATCTAGGATAATATACTCATTCCTTATATGTGCCCCTATGAATAACATGGGCTATTTATTACATACTCGCTCTCCTTATATATATATAGTGTTATTAACATCTCCTATACTCCTATCTGCGCATATACTATATACTTGCATAACAACATAGCGCTACGCGCTTCCTGAATCATGTCCGAATAATGCCAATTGGTTGCTGTAGCTACGGCAGCGTTTAAAAGAGGGCCAGACGGCTCAGTGATCTTTTACCTTGACAAAGACGTCTGATGACGTCGAAACGCGTCGGCCTTTGATGACGCGGCATGCCTTAGAGCTAAGGGCACGCCGGCGTCATTTCCACTAACAGTATTGTATTTTAGATATCTAGAGGATGTATGCTTACCCTCCCTGTCCGTTTCCAAATGTGTGAATGCTGTTACTTCCATATGAGATAGACTTTACTTCTGACAGGACATAGAGTGGGAGATAACCCGCTGGACATCATTTACTTTTCAGTATCTCTGTTTTCCACATCATGCTGATCCCTGTAATGGGATATGAACACAATACTAGTGTATCTTTATAAGAGAAGTTTTTGTTGTGAGGACATTAACTATATCCTAGCCCGATTAGGCACTAGAGATAGCAATTCCTGTGATAAAATTGTGGCATGATTATAAGACAGATGAAGACATAATGCTCAGATTTGTGGAAAACAACTGAGACCCATCCAAACAAAGTCCTTTAGAAGCCTAATACAGCATGTATTAGAGATATATTTCATGCTACTTTTTGAAATTCCACACTGTGAACCCTAGAAAACAAGGGTCAGTGGTGTGAATCCACTTTGTGAACCCTAAGAAATTAGGATCATCTCTATGGCATTTATCCAGCAGCATCATATCCACTAAACTCCAATTGCATGTTAATTTTGTTTACATGTATAAAGACAGGACATACTGAATTGGATAAGCTATTCACCATCCCCTTGAAGTACTGTTAGGTGTGAACCTCTTACCCCTCTATTAAGAGTTTAAAATAATACCAAACGGGTAAGGTTTCACACATTAGATAGCCCATTTTAACTTTTTTCTCCAATCCTGGATTTTTTATACCTTATTGTTTTTAAGTTTATCGCCGTTGTTATCCCTTACCAATAAAAATTCTAATTTTAAACTATTACATCCCAATTTGTATATATACTCCAGTATTTATAGCAGAAAAATGTGAAGGCTGTGGAGTGGCCATCACAGTCTCCTGATCTTAATATCATCGTGCCACTCTGGGGAGATCTCAAATGTGCGGTTCATGCAAGACGACCAAAGACTTTGCATGACCTGGAGGCATTTTGCCAAGACGAATGGACAGCTATACCACCTGCAAGAATTAGGGGCCTCATAGACAACTATTACAAAAGACTGCACGCTGTCATTGATGCTAAAGGGGGCAATACACAGTATTAACGGTATGCAAACTTTTGAACAGGGTCATTGCATTCTTTTCTTTATTGCCTTGTTTTGTTTTATGATTGTGCCATTCTGTTATATCCTACATTTGAATATGAATCCTATAAGAAATAAAAGAAATGTGTTTTGCCAGCTCACTCATGTTTTCTTTAAAAATGGTCCATATATTACCAATTCGCCAAGGGTATGCAAACTTTTGAGCACAACTGTATTATCTTACTGCAGTGAAACATGACTACATTCTCAGCATTGTGTAAGATGTTTATGTTATTTATTAAAAATACTTTGAGTACACTTACACAACTCAATCAGGTCAGAAGATGTGTTTTTCACACAGAATTTCTCAGCACTGATGCTAATGATTGTGGGTAGTGGCATGCAAATGAGGCTTAAAATGTACCCCACTTTCTGTTCTAGCCCACTTAAAATATGATCCATTTAGAACTATGATGACTGGAGAAAAGCTGATGTGATACCTATATTTAAAAAGGGAGCAAGAGCAAATCTGGGCGAATTATAGACCAGTGAGCCTCACTTCTGTAGTGGGGAAGCTTTTAGAAGAGTTAATAAGGAATAATATACAAGAATGTATCTATTTGAACAGGATTAGAAGTAGGAGTCAACATGGATTTATGAGGGATAGGTCATGTCAAACAAATCTAATTAGTTTCTATGAGGAGGTTAGTAGGAACAAGGCAACAGGAGTTGCAGTAAATATCTGCTCATGGATTGAGAGCTGGCTAAAAGACAGGAAGCAAAGGGTTGTTGTAAATGGAACATACTCCGATTGGACTAATGTGGTAAGTGGGGTTCCTCAGGGTTCAGTATTAGGTCCTCTCCTTTTTAACATATTTATTAATGACTTAGAGGTAGGATTGGAGTGTGGTGTCTCCATTTTCACTGATGACACAAAGTTGTGCAAGGTAATTAAATCAGATAGTGATGTGCTTTCGATCCATAGGGATTTACATAAATTTGAGGAATGGGCATGCCCTACCCTCAAATAGGCTTCTAAACACTTTTAATCATATACATACAGTATAACAATAAAACTGACTGAACATTGTATTACCTTTTATCTATCATTTAGCTATAATCTATAATTGCTTTTTTTTATAGCAAATATAACTGTTACCCTTCAGCACAGCCACATATTTGCAGCGTTAGAACTGAAAATTCTCAAATTTTCTCATTTATAATGCTTAGAAATAATATTCTTATAAATGCACTATAGGTAATGTGGCACTACAGCTACTATTGAATAAAATTGTATCTTTTATGCTGAAATCTAAAATATGCTATGTACAGCAAATAAATAAATTGCTGCAGTTCTACCGAGAATGTGTCTTTCTCCACATATGCTGTTTATGAGAGAAATTAAGATGTTTAGATCAGTGAAAGGCTCATTGTTTTAACTGACTGGGCAATAACTTGAAACAAATGAGCAATAAAATCATACCAGGTAAATTAGGATTTTGTTTTAAGGTCTTATAAAAATCCTTGAGGATACATTATGCCTTAAAGCAAATGCTCTTTCTTAGAACTTGGCAGAAGATAATTCTCTCCTGAGGAATAGTACTGTGTTTTCCATTTGCTTTTATCAGTTGCTTTAAATCCTAATGCTGTGTATCCAGTGTCCCTGGTTGTCTCAATTAGCCTTTTTTTTCAAGTGCCCAAAAATATGAGTAACTGTAGCTGCCTCCAATCAAAATCAGATAAGGATATTTGAGTATGATTTGGATCCAGTTATTTAACCTGCTTTTCTTTTCTTTTTTGTTAAAGCTCCTTAGCTAAAAGGGCTATTATTGTGATGTCTTTTACCACAACTGTGGCCCTGTAGAGGGACTACAAAACCTAAATAGGTATGGTGTTTTATTGCAATTTTGTATAGTAATAGAAGAAAGTTTCAACAAATTTCAAAGTAAATGACTAATTTAGTTACTTAGGGCCTCATTCTATTATCGGCCGTAAAACGGCCGCAAGGCTGCGATTCCTTGCGGGGGTTCCGTTATCTTGGAATTCAATTATACTGCCCCGCAAGGATCTCCCCTTATGGCCGGCCGTATATCTTGCAACCGGCCGTAAGCTCAGAAAACTTAAAACGCAAAAATAAATTCAAGCCTGCACTGTACAGCTCTGTAAATGCTAGGGATCATATTGGGGGACATGAGGATTAATAGCAACCCCCTCTCAAGCTTGCACATCAGCCCAAATCCGAGTTTACATTAACTGTTTATTTTCCGGCCGCAGCGTGGGCGGGTCTGAGGTGCTCCAAGCCCTCGGGACTTTTTACATGGATTTTTGACATAAATTAAAAAATATTTTTTTTACGGATTTGAGTGTAGGGGAATGTTGTGCTATTTTTGCTAACACCTACAATCACTTTTTAGTCTCCTCAGAGTGCAGGATGGCTTTATTTTACTTTCTAATGTGCTTAATTGGTGCTAGCGGGACCTTTTTCCTGCAAGTAAGCTGCGGCTCGCTTTTAGCCTTGCAGAGAGGGTTCCCGGAGCAATAGAATAGCAACCGGGGCTTTCTTGCAGCCGAAACTCTTGCGCCCGTTTTAGATCAAAGGCTTTCCTTGGGCGCGAGCGGCCGCAAGGGATAGCAAGGCGCCGTCCGCAAGCCTGCCGGAATCCCCGGCCTGAAGGGAATAGAATAGCAGAATAGCTTGCGGCCGGTCCTTGCGGCCCCGCATCTCCTACGGCCGTTAATAGAATGAGGCCCTTACTGATCAGACTCAATAATTGAACAGATGGACCCAGTCTTAGATGCTTTACTTGTATCTCCTCAGGTGACTTTTTTATTGTTTTTATTATTATTCACATTTATTAATAATGCACCAAAATATTCTGTAGTGATACACAGGGGTTAAGTATAAAGAAAAATACAGTATTAACACATGACAAAAAAAAATGGGTGGATCTGTTTTTGACCCTTAAATTCTGATGCACATTTCTAATTTTTACTAAAAGCACCTCACAAGATTGAAAACTCTCAAACTTACAATCTTTGTCATATATGTGTTCTCAGGTTTGTCTGCAGAGTGCATGAAAATCTTGTATACTGTACAATGACACAATTAACTAAAAGATCCATGCACAGATACTGCAAGCAGAACAAATATTTTTAGATTATATAAATAATGAAAACAATATATTTGCTTTAAACTCTCATCAAACGTCAAGTAAACACAATTTTGCAAGTGATTTGCCTGTATTTTCAGTAATACATTGGCCCTGAAAAATTATCTAAACTAAGTTTGTAAATAATTGCAATACTGTATTTCGATGATATGTATCTTTTAATGCATTTACCCATATGGTATGTCATTCAATTGATATGACATAAATATTACACTGAACAGATTAATATAGGTTCTTAAAATATTACAATGTATAGATTAATTGAGCTTGAGGATAAGTATACGCTGTGTGCAGAAATAACCTTTATTGGTATAGCAGTAAATATCAAGGATAAACAATTATAAGTGTTTACACTTGTAAGCTTTGATATTTAGTTAGATTACAACACAATCTACCTGATGTCTCTTACAATCTCTTTTGGATGATTGGATAATAATTATTCTTAACACACTTTATATTTGGTTAGATCAATACAGAGATCAATAAGCAGTGTATACAAACTTATCAAATGTGGATTAACAATTTTTTTTAATACAATCTATATTTGGAGTATATAAACAGTGTATATAATCTTATAAAGTTTGGTCAACAGTCTGTCTATATTTGGTTAGTTCAATACAGAAATTATATGTAAAGTGTATAAACAATCAGCTGACTATTTGTTACAGTATATATGATATTAATAATTAGCAATATAACCTGTTACTCTATGAAAGCAGTAAAATATGGTATAACAATTTATATGACAGTTAGAGTATAGAAATATATATTGAAGCAATATGTATTGGGGCGGTTATATTGTATGTGAGATTGCAAGCTAAATAACCTTTGTATTTAGGTGTTGCCAAGCTATTATTTGGTTACTGGTCTTACATCAAAATTGATTACAATTCATTTAATTTATTAAATCGGTCAATTCAATCAATAATGATGTAAGACAGTTTTGTTGATTGTGTGCGACTAAATGTGTTGAGTATTGCTAAGGATGTAACACAGTTAAATGGTTACATTATTGAATAAACTCAGTTTATTATTATTATTATATTTTATTTGCTTTTTTCCCAAAGCACTCCACAAGATTAGAAACTTGCCACTTACAAGCTAAAGCTAATGGACCCGGGGAAGAGTAGATAAGGAAGTGAGAGATAGATAGGAAGGAAGTTGTGTAAAGTAGAACATTATACATTAGTTAGAGAGGGAAAAGATGTCATGTAAAGTGATTGGCACTATTATGTGATATGGTATCTGCCCCTAGTGGACAGATAATGTATTATGTAGAGGGGAATGGCAGGAGATACATAGTTTAACCACGGCTTGAGTAAGATTAGCTCATGGGTGACTAAAAGGGGAGAGGAGGGCATGAGAGGTGTGATGGGTATATTGGAGACAGAAAGGGGAGAAGTAAAGAAGAGTCTGAGGAAAGGCAAGGGGATATGAGGAAGAAGGCAAGAGGAAACCTAGTGTTAAGGTTTAAAAGTAATAGTTAGCAGAAGCTGCTAATTGGTCAGGTATAGAAAATTAGTGTGACTCAATAAATTAAAGCTAAACTGGGGTGAATGGGATGGATGTGAGCCAGAGAGGGTGTGCGAGAGTGAGCAGAGCAGCCTTAAGTAAACTGATGTTTACAAGCCAGGAGCTGGGAGCCAGAGAGCGTGTGCGAGAGTGAGCAGAGCATTCTTGGGTAGACTGATGTTTACAAACCAGGACCTGGGAGCCAGAGAGGGTGTGTGAGAGTGAGCAGAGCAGCCTTGGGTAAATTAATGTTTACAAGCCAGGAGCTGGGAGCCAGAGAGGCTGTGCGAGAGTGAGCAGAACAGCCTTGGGTAAACTGATGTTTACAAGGCAGTCTGTTTTAGGGAATATGGGCACATAATTAAATATATTAACATCTACAGTCCCGAATGCAGGTGCTAATGAGTCTTGTTTCTGTGACCACGCCCATGTTTTGCTCCCACCCCTCCCCTGTCTCTCTCCCCCCCTGTGTCTCTATCCCATGTCTCTCTCCCCTGTGTCTCCCCCACTGTCTCTCTCCCGCCCTTTCGCTCCTCTGTTTCTCTCCCACCTTTTCCCACTGCTCCCACCATTTCTCTTTCTCACCCTTTCCCTACCCTGCCTCTCTCCCACCCTCTCAAATTGCTCCCCCCATTTCCTGCAACTCCTTTGTCTCTCTCCCACTCTTTCTCTCCCACTGCTCCCCCATGTCCTACCTGTGTCTCTCTCCCACCCTCTCCCACTATTGTCTCTTCCTCCTGTGTCTCGATTCCACTCTTTCCCTCCTCTCTCTCCCATTCCTCCTCCCCCTTTGTAGTGCACAGTGCAGCTAGCGCTGCACATTCACGCGCAATTAATTACTGTTCCATAGGGGGCATGCTCTAAAACAGCATTATACACTACGGAAACTATATTAGTGATAGCATCAACCTTAAGTGACAACTAACACCAAGTCCTCAAAGTAATGGAAGTACCAGATCGTCTCATTCACCTCCGGAGGACAGGGATGTCACGGTCAGAGCCGAACATGGAACAACCAGTTGGTTCAAGATTGGGAAAGGAGTGCGACAAGTTTTTATATTGGCACCTCATTTATTCAACTTATAAGCGGAGTACATCATGCGTAAGACTGGACTGGATAAATCCAAAGCCGGAATCAATATTGCTGGGAGAAATATCAACAACCTCAGATAAGTGGATTATACTACTCTGAAGGCTAAAATTGAGGAGGAACTCAAGGACTTATTTATGAGAGCAAAAGCTGGCCTGCTGCTCAATGTTAAAAAGATCATGGCATACTGCAATCCCAGTTCCTGGCAAATAGATGGAGAAGAAGTGGAGGCAGTGACAGATTTTATTTTCCTAGGATCCAAGATCTCTTCAGATGGTGCCCAAAGCCATGAAATGAAAAGTCTTTTGCTTCTGGGAAGAAAAAATATTACATTATCAGCAAAGGTACATATACAGTAATTGATGCCCTTGAATTGTGGTGTTGGAGAAAACTGCTTAGAATCCCTTGGACTGCAAGAAGATCGAATCAATCGATACTTCAGAAAATTAACTTCACTGGAAGGTTTGATCATGAGACTGAAGCTCAAATATTTTGGCCATACCATGAAGACAGGATTCCCTAAGACTCTGATGCTGGGAAAGATTGAAGGCAATTGAAGGCGATTGAGTGAAACTGTTGGGGATGTCCATTCAGGAATGACAATGCCAGATAGAGCTGTTCCCTCTAACAGCCTGGAGAACAGCTCTACTGGAGGAGAGGGAGGGCAGAATAGGCAGAGCAACAGACAGGTTTTGGTTGTAGGGGACTCTATTATTAGGAAGGTAGACAGGGTGATTTGTCACCCAGATCCCAGCAATCGAACAGTTTGCTGTCTCCCAGGTGCTCGGGTTCGTCATGTTGTGGATCGGGTAGTCAGATTATTGGGAGGGGCTGCAAATGACCCGGCGGTCTTGGTACATATTGGTACCAATGATAAAGTTAGTGGAATATGGAGTGTCCTAAAGAATGATTTTAGAGAACTAGGTAATAAGATACTACCAGTGCCACGTGCTAGCCCAGGGAGGCAGAAGGAACTTAGGGAGGTTAATGCGTGGCTAAAGATGTGGTGCACTAAGGAGGGGTTTGGGTTTTTAGAGCACTGGGCTGACTTCTCACTTCGGTACACTCTCTACAGTAGGGATGGATTGCACCTTAATGATGAGGGAGCTTTTGTACTAGGGGATAGGATGGTAGAAAGGCTGGAGGAGATTTTAAACTAGTAGGTGGGGAGGAGGGACTAGATATAAGTAATGGGGTAGAAAGTATAGAGGGTATAAGGGATGAATTAACAACTCATAGGGGAGGAGGTGGGGAGGGGTAGTATAGTCAATAGGGAGGTAGTACTAAGTAATTCAAGTACAGTGGCAGGCACTTCAGAACTACAGACTCATAACATAAGGTGTATGCTTGCTAATGCCAGAAGCTTGCCAGGAAAAATGGGAGAGTTAGAATTATTAGCAATGAATGAAAAAATGGGATTTTATAGGCATTACTAAAACGTGGTGGGATGAGTCTCATGACTGGACTGTTAATCTGCATGGTTATAACCTATTTAGGAAAGATAGAGGCAATGGTAAACGAGGAGGAGGGATTTGTCTGTATGTTAAGCCTGATTTTAAGCCTATAGTCAGAGAAGATATTTATGGTGGACCAAGTGATAAAGCTGAAGGTTTGTGGGTAGAGTTAAATAGCGGAGCAGCAAATTCCAAAAGAATATTAGTAGGAGTATGCTATAAACCCCCAAATATAGCTGAAAGTGAGGAAATACAATTATTGTTGCAGATTGAAAATGCAGCTAAGCATGGTCAAGTTCTAATAATGGGAGATTTTAATTACCCTGAAATAAACTGGATAAATGAGACCAGAAGTTCATCTAAGGGGAGCAGGTTCTTGAGTACACTCAGGGATCATTATCTGGCCCAGGTTGTACAAGAGCCTACTAGAAATGAAGCTATCTTAGATTTATTCATCACAAATAATATTGATATAGTATCAAATGTTGGAATAGGGCAACCTTTGGGAAACAGCGATCACAACACAATCTCGTTTGAGATTGAATTAAAAAAACAACATTTTAAGGGGCCAACAAAAACTCCTTTAAAAGGACAGATTTTAACGGTCTAAGGGCAGCAATACAAAGTATAGACTGGGACAGAGAACTGGCAGGTAAAAATACTGAACATAAATGGACAACATTTAAATCCTTACAAAATATACATACACATAGGCATATACCGTGTGGGAATAAAAGTAAAAGGAGTAAATCCCATCCAATGTGGCTTAACAATGATTTAAAGATCAAGATACGGAGTAAAAAACAGGCATTTCAATTATACAAACAAGAGGGGACAGAGACTGCCTTACAGGAATACAAGGAAATCAACAAGGCTTGCAAAAGGGCGATTAGACTAGCTAAAATAGAAAATGAAAAATTAATTGCAAAAGAGAGTAAGACTAACCCTAAAATATTTTTTAAGTATATTAATGGGAAGAAGGCGTGGAAGGAAGCTATAGGAACATTACAATGTGCTAAATAGGTTCTTTTCTTCGGTATACACAAGGGAGGCACCAGTGGTGGGACACGGCAACATAATGGGGCTACACTACCTTTGCCAAATAATTGGTTAACACAGGAAGTAATCCAAAAGAGGTTGGAAAAAATAAATGTTAATAAAGCCCTGGGTCCTGATGGAATACATCCAAGGGTACTAAGGGAACTGGGTTCTGTAATAGCCATACCATTATATTACATTTTTCAAGATTCACTCAACACAGGGTCTCTACCAGATGACTGGAGAAAAGCTAATGTGATACCTATATTTAAAAAGGGAGCAAGAGCAAATCCGGGGAATTATAGACCAGTGAGCCTCACTTTTGTAGTGGGGAAGCTTTTAGAAGGGTTAATAAGGGATCATATACAAGAATATGTCTATTTGAACAGGACTATAAGTAGGAGTCAACATGGATTTATGAGGGATAGGTCATGTCAAACAAATCTAATTAGTTTCTATGAGTAGGTTAGTAGGAACCTGGATCAAGGCAACTCAGTGGATGTAGTCTTTTTGGATTTTGCAAAGGCTTTTGATACAGTGCCACATGGGAGACTATTGTGCAAACTAAGAGATACAGGAGTTGCAGTAAATATCTGCTCATGGATTGAGAGCTGGCTAAAAGACAGGAAGCAAAGGGTTGTTGTAAATGGAAAATACTCCGATTGGACTAATGTGGTAAGTGGGGTTTCTAAGGGTTCAGTATTAGGTCGTCTCCTTTTTAACATATTTATTAATGACTTAGAGGTACGATTGGAGTGTGGTGTCTCCATTTTCGTGATGACACAAAGTTGTGCAAGGTAATTAAATCAGATAGTGATGTGCTTTCCCTCCAAAGGGATTTACATAAAATTGAGGAATGGGCATCTAAATGGCAGATGAGATTTAATACGAATAAATGTAAAGTTATGCATCTGGGAAGGAAAAATAGCAATGCAATTTATAATCTGAATGGAGCAAATCTAGGTGTATCAGATATTGAAAGGGATTTGGGAGTGCTTGCGGACAACCACCTATGTAACAGTGCTCAAAGCCAAGCAGCAGCTGCAAAGGCAAATAAAATATTAGCATGTATTAAGAAGGGTATAGAAGCCAGGGAAGCAAATATAATTCTGCCACTATACAAATCTCTAGTACGCCCTCATTTGGAATATGGAGTACAATTTTGGGCACCAATTCATAAAAAAGACATTTTAGAGCTAGGAAAGATACAGAGGAGGGCAACAAAACTAATAAGGGGAATGGAGGGGCTAAGTTATGAAGAAAGACTAACCAAATTAAACTTATTTTCTCTAGAAAAAAGGCGTTTAAGAGGAGATATGATTACCTTATATAAATACATCCAGGGTCAGTATAAAGATTTGTCAAGGGAGCTTTTTGTGCCAAGAGGTTTTCAACTGACAAGAGGATATCCCTTGAGGTTAGAAGTAAAAAGATTTCACCTTAAAGAAAGAAAAGGGTTCTTCACAGTAAGGGTGGTTAATCTGTGGAATTCTCTACCAAAGGAGGTGGTGACACCGGATTCGATAGATAGCATTAAAAGCGTACTGGATTTATTTCTAATTAAAAAGGGAAATCAGAGTTATCATGGATAATTAGAGAGGCAGTATTGATCCAGGGAGAAGTCCGGTCGCCGGGATCAGGAGGGATTTGATATATATTTTTTATACACCTAATTAATTAATAGTTAATCCGCATATTGCAGATTGGAGGAGATCTTGAAAGGTTGAACTTGATGGACTGAAGGTCTTTTTTCAACCTAAATACTATGTAACTATGTAACAAAGAAGGGTAAGGGGGACAGAGGGAGAGATGGATAGATGAGGTAATTGAAGCAATGAACGTGAGCTTGATGGGGCAGTGTCTGACAGATGTGCCTTGTGTGCTGCAGTCCATAGGGTCATGGAGAGTCGGACATGACTGAATGACTAAACAACAAAATGTAATCAAACTACTCATAACTACACATACAGTACTACTAAACATGAACACTTCACCTACTGTTTGATTTAAATCTACAACCTGAATAAATCAAATAAATTGCATAAACTTTGTAAGACAACTATAGGCTGCAATAAATTGACAGCTCCTCAATTCCCTGCTAAATGTCTTAAGAGTAGAGCACTATCTATCACTTCTCCCCTCCAAATCTGGCACCAGATAAAGGACATAAAGTGTCAGCCTTAATCTTATGAGAGACACAGAGAATGAAGTGACTACTGAATTTGTCTCTTCTAGGGGCTGCCTCAACACAACTCCATTCCTTTGATTGACTGGTCACAAGAAGCAGCTTGCTGGCTATACAGTGCCTTGCAAAAGTCCCCCCCAGCCCCCCCCCCCCCCCCGGCATTTTTTGTTTTTTGCTGCCTCACAACCTGAAATTAACATGGATTGTTTGAAGATTTGCATCATATAATTTACAGAACATGCCCACAACTTTGAAGATATTTTTTATTGTGAAGCAAACAACGAATAGGACAAAATAACAGAAAAAGTCAGTGTGCATAACTATTCACCACCCTAAAGTCTATACTTTGTAGAGCCACCTTTTGTGGCAATCACAGCTCCAAGTCACTTTGGATAAATCTCTATGAGCTTGCCACATCTTACCACTGGGATTTTTGCCCATTCCTCCTTTAAAAACTACACCAGCTCCTTCAAGATGGATGGTTTGCGCTTGTGAACTGCAATCTTTAAGTCTGACCACAGATTTTCTATTGGATTGAGGTCTGGGCTTTGACTAGGCCATTCCAACACATTTACATGTTTCCCCTTAAACCACTCAAGTGTTGCTTTAGTAGTGTGTTTGGGGTCATTGTTTTGCTGGAAGGTGAACCTCCGTCCTAGCCTCAAACCATGCACACAGTGGTACCGGTTTTGCTCAAGAATATCCCTGTATTTAGCACCATCCATCTATCCCTCAATTCTGACCAGTTTCCCAGTCCCGGCTGCTAAAAAACATCCCTACAGCATGATGCTGCCACCACCATGTTTCACTGTGGGGATGGTGTTCTTTGGGTGATGTGATGTGTTGGGTTTGCACCAGACGTTTTCTTTGATGGCCGAAAAGCTCAATTTTAGTCTCATCAGACCAGAACACTTTCCTCCATACATTTTCGGAGTCTCCCACATGCCTTTTTGCAAACTCAAAATGTGCCATTTTGTTTTTTGCTGAAAGTAATGGCTTTCTTCTGGCCACTCTGCCATAAAGCCCAACACTATGGAGCGTATGGCTTATTGTCAGCCTATGTACAGATACTCCAGTCTCTGCTGTGGAACTCTGCAGCTCCTCCAGGGTTACCTTAGGTCTCTTTGCTGCCTCCTTGCCTGGTCCGTGAGTTTTGGTGAGCGGACGTCTCTTGGCAGGTTTGCTGTTTTATTGTGAGAGGGCTTCAAGGGACATATTATTAATAACTAAAAGTGACTCATATTATCAATAACTAAAAGTGACTATAGCTCAATCAATACTTAACAACTTTTCTACATAATTGTCAACCCTCTATCAAATAGAACAGCACTTTTGGACCTACTGTATATGAAGCTATGGATAAGATAATCACTTTTTGGTGGATTTGTGTGAAATCTACGTGATGAGAGTGCACTGTGTCATATTATATTTGCATGTCCTGCTATATGATGGACTGTATGGGATAGAAAGTAAATATTATCAAGCATGACCTCATCCAGCTTTTCATACAAATTAAATATAAAAGTTCACAGAAAGTGTATTTGGCTTTGATATATTCATAGTAAACATCTTTTTAATACCTGCATGTAGGCTTTCAATATATACAGCTGTAAAATTAAATATATGCAGACTCTTATTAGAAGAGAAAAGGCTAATGTTGTGTAATGAAGGGTAGCATCTTTCACTTCATCGCTCTATCTGTCATACTCTACTGTAATAATAGGAAAAATGTTTCTATTAGCACATTCTTGTTTATACTCTGCGAATTTGCCTTTAGGGATTCTTAAGTGAAATAAACAGCCGCTCGGAAAACACTGCTTTTGAACAGTTTTCTTTGACAGCATATTTGATTTTATCTTGTCATATTTTTAATCAGACTGTGTGGTTTGGTGCCGATTCCAACAATATAAGTAAACAGTCACTAGGTTTAAATGTGTGTCAATAAAATATTATGAGGAGAATAAAGTATAAAATATATAAAAATTAATGAGTAGCAATTTTGAACTGATTTAATGTTCGACAACAGATTTACATTGAATGATTTGTGGAAGTATGTGTTTACTTTGTTAATGTCCCTCACAGCCATAATGCTGTCAGGTGATGGAGTGCCTTAAACTTTTGCTTAGTGGTCTACTTCATAATTATGCAATTTGGAGTATTTAACTGTAATAAAATGTAACATCTCTAAAGATCTGGGCTGTGACTAGTTCCCCTCAACACCACTGAGTGACCAGAGTGATATCCACATCAGAAATGGGGGTAAATAACTCTTATTTTAACATTGCCTGACACTTTGGCCCTATTCAATTGAGCAATTGTAATGTAGACTGTAAACTACTTTGCTATTCAATTGGCATCTTTTAGCTAGCCGCAAACGATTTGCGAGTTACAGGCTGAAAAAGCATACGATTGTTAAAATAGTAATTCGGACTCATTTAAGTCTTTGATCTTTCAAACCCGCAAATATTACAATTGCTAAAATCGCAAATCGCTATTCAGTTGCTACAATGCCCCAAAGACACAATTGCCTTAAAACCCGCAAACTACAAATGTAGTAAAAAATATTATGGGTTCAAAATAGGACTCACAAAGGGTTTAAAACACACTACTGGACTTTAAATATGGGGTAAGCAATGGAAGGCATTATAATTCATTGCACAACAATCTCCAAGGAACAAATAGGCCTTAAAAAATATTTTATTTTCTCAAATGTTGGAATGGTCATGCATATGTCAATATGAAAAGTGTTGCTGAAAGATGCAGAAAGTAATTAAAGACACGCTACCTGATTAAATTGCAACACAAAAAAAATAAAACTACAATCCATATTATCCCTTTCTCACTCACAGAGACTCTAATGTGGACCCTAAAAATATAAAGAAAATCTTATATACATCTCACTCATCAGATCTAGATTGGGAAAAGAAATAGTGTCCCAAATTAAACCACCAAAAGACATATATCAAGACCAGGGAAATATACGCCACACTAATCTACTCTAACCCATCAGGAAGGGCTGCAAACACACATGGAGGCTGTGCATATGCACGTGGAGCAACAGCCAACTCACCTCCATCAGGGAAAATCTCTGCTATGCCCATTCTGGAAAGCCCCATGCCATTGCTGGTGGCCATGTGCCAAGATGTATACCCATTCTCATTTGGTGAAATCACATCAAGTGTTTTGCTATCAATCAATTTACATTATTACATGTCATATTCCTTCAGGGGAATGTTGATACTCCGCAGTATCACACATTGGACATCTCATTTGTATTAACCCTATATTATTATATCAGTATTATTATTGTTAAAGGTATTAATCTATTGCATAGTAACTAGGGCTCAGAGATAGGAATGTGACATACATGTGTTGTATGTGGATTTACCAAAATCCCAACCATTGAAAACACACTGACATAGTGATAACCATATAAGAAAGCTTTATTTCATACACACAGCACAATCAGAAATGTACAAGACTGTGCATTAATGTCATTGGTGTGGGCGGATCCTGAAACGGCAAGAGGCTTTTTGGAAAAAGGGAATACCTAAAAGGGGGTAATGCTTAGGGTCCCTTGGACTGCAAGAATATCCAATAAATCAATACTTCAGGAAATCAAGACAAACTGTTCACTAGAAGGTATCTAAGCCTCTAAGAGGGGATATGATTACCCTATATAAATACATCCAGGGTCAGTATAAAAATTTGTCAAGGGAGCTTTTTGTGCAAAAAGGTTTTCAACTGACAAGAGGACATCCTTTGAGGTTAGAATTAAAAAGATTCCACCTTAAAGAAAGAAAAGTTTTCTTCACAGTAAGGGTGGTTAATCTGTGGAATTATCTACCAAGGGAGGTGGTGATCCTGGTTATCCTGGTTAATTAGAGAGGGAGTGTTGATCCAGGGAGAAATTCGATCGCCAGTATCTGGGGTCAGGAAGGAATTCATTTTTTTCCTTTTGAGACAATTGGCAAAGTTTCACTGTTTTTTTTTTTGTTTGCCTTCCTCTGGATCAATTAACAACTAATCTGCATATTGCAGATCAGAGGAGATCTTAGAAGGTTGAACTTGATGGGCTAAAAGTCTTTTTTCAACCTCACGTACTATGCAACTATGTATGATCATGAGGCTGAAGCTTAAATATTTTGGCCATAGTGTAAGACGGCAGGATTCTCTAGAAAAGACTCTGATGCTGGGAAAGATTGAAGAAGAAGGGGACGACAGAGGCGGAGATGAATAGATTAGGTCACTGAAGCAATAAACATGAACTTGATGGATCTCAGAGGGACAGTGACTGAGAGATGCACCTTGCGTGCTGTGGTCCATAGAGTCATGGAGAGTCGGACGTGACTGAATGACTAAACAACAACAACAAAGGGGGTAATGTCATAGTCTAGAATAATCATGATGCATAGCACCTACCAGGGTCACATGTGGTCACTACACGACTGCAACCGGAATCTGATGGAAAAAAAGGTTTATCGGAAATCACTCCATTTAATTGTAGAAACCATTAATGTGCATAGCACTTACAACTTGTCGCGATATGCTCAATTAAACCGATGAACATAATCATGGATAATTTCATACAGATATATTTCACACACAATGTGTTGTCAGATATTAAGGAATAATCTGAAATTGATTAGCAGAATATGCAGTTCATTAGGACACATGCTCAGCTGCATCTGCTGTGCAGTGTGTGAGACTGACCAATCTGTGACCAATTCTCAGCAATGGTTATTAACATGCAGATAAGACATGATCCAGGTTAGGCTAGTACATGACATGCACATGCAGTCCGTCAGAGTCTGTATCCGCATATGCTGCAGTGTGCACACTCATACGTGTACTCTCTTTTGGATGCCAAATCAATCTTGATCTATTTGGCGAACGCTACTCAAAATCAGTTTTAACTGCAGGTATTGGACAGACATTTCATTGATAACAATTATGATAAGGATATGTTTGCTTCCTGGATTTACATGGTTATTGCTGCCTCATATATCTTTAGTCATAACAAGTGGGCTTACAGTGCTATTGTATGTCAGTTATATATGTGTGTGGGGTTCATGTATGTGCATATGAGGGTGTGATGGTGTATATGATACTCACAATGCAGGGTTCCCAAAAAACCCAAGTCCAGCTGTCCTGGAAGGCCCACTACTGCCGCTGGCTCGATCCACTGCTTCAGGGTCCGCTCCCATGCACAGTATGTAATGATGACTGGTGGTCCACCACCAGATGCAGAGGCTGCTCTGGCCTCCTCTGCCATCTTCCTTGTCACCTTCATTCGGCTGTCATCATATCTGTGTTTGGCAGACTTCACCTGCCTTGCAACCCTTAATGCAGTAACAGCTGTAGCAACCTCACCCCAGGCCATTGCCTTTTGTCTAGGCCTCACTTCCCTCCCACCATGTATGATGCTACAGTGGGCACTGATTTTCCTAAGGAGGATCGTCATCTCCTCTGGAGTATAATTGGGGGCCCTGTACTTTGGCAAAACCTCTTGCCCTCCCAACTGTGCTTGGCGTTCCTGGCCTCCCTATTCTCTCCCTGGGGCCAGTCCCCTATCGCTGTGTATAACTATGTGTACGTATCAATCTATGTGTGTGAATTATGTGATATCAGTAATTGTGTGTTGTAAATTAAGTGTGAACATTTCTTAGTAGTCAAAATAGCAAAAGACTTACAAAACAGTTCCTTCTCTCTCTCTCTCTCCAAAGCTCAGAAACCCATTAACGTCTAGACCTGTGTGTTCACTTGCTCAGCTACAGCACAGTTAAGGACTTATGGTTTCAGCAGGATTTTAAAGTTGTTTCCTGTGGCGTTCAATAGCGTTATTTGGTTCCTATTGGTTAATTGGGCTGTAACAGGATCGCAAATTATGGGCTTGCTTGAGTTTGGCGCTCTTCATCTGATCGGATACCTGGAAGTGTTACATACAAAACCAGGATTTATGGCCTAGAGGCTTTGGCCCTTAAATTGCGGCTTTGTTCAATCAGTCTGTAACTGTTGCAGTTTAATAGAGACCTTTGTTACTGCTGTGTTGGCTCTTATATGATATAGTGTACATCTAAAAATTCAAATATATGTGTAAACTGTTTAGCACTTGCTATTTTTTTGCTACAAATTTTCTGTATATTGGGTGCTGTGAGTTGCTGAAGGACACAGAACATGAATGTAACTGTCACAGATTAGACCTCAGCTACAGCTTGATTGACTCTTGAACTGGCTCTTGAACGTTTGACCCAAACTGTTTAGAACTCTGAGTGTCAATTATACAAACTGAGTAAAAATGGTAGCTAGCCATGTTTCCCAGTTACTCACCCCTGTTTCCTGAGAGTGGGAACTCTCCAGAAACAAGGAGAAGTAAATGGCAAAGTAGACTAGTTAGGTGCCCTTACTATAACTTTTTTAAGGACATTGAAACATAAAATATTTTCACAAGAAACTTCCCCAATTCAAAGCAGACTGGCCTATTAAGTTAAAAGGAACAGTAGTTCTTAGTCATTAGTCCCAAATCAGATCCCTGTCAATGATGTTTAAGAATAGTGGGATACCTTGAGATACAGTTTTACAAAAGATCAATACACTAATTCTTGTAAAATAACGGACCCTACTATATACTACATATGGCACAATGTTCTCTACCCAACCTATATTTTCATATACAAAGCCAGATGTACAAGAAACAGAATAATTAAATATAATGTATGCTTAGCAAAGCCCCTAGACTGCTCTTTCGCAGTGTGAAATTGAGATATGTGTATATGTGTCGCAACTGTTGAATTAGTAATCAGGTGTTACATACATGAAAAGACACTAAATTAAAATGAAAATAATTTCCATAAGTAATATTTAGCAAGAATCTTGTTTTCATTTTGAAATGCCAATGAAACTTCTCTAATTTGGAACAACAGCAGACTAAAAAGGTAGACTGAATAGGTAATGTGCAAATTTGATAGACATTGACAGAAATTGTACCTCTGTGGTTATATATTTCTAGTATTTTTTTAAGTTGTAGGATCCAGTTATAAAAATTGGACATCTGGATAACCATGGGCGCCTCTAGAAATGGGTAAACATAAGTCTAACTGGTCTCTACTATGCTATAAATGTATCTGCAATGACATCACAGTGTAATCATTGTTTCAAAACATGCATTACCATAATATTATATAATGACTGATGGAGACAGTAGGAAGTGTATCATCAAGTTAGCTAATTTTAGCCTGAGGAATGAAGACTGTTTTTCATTAAAGATAGAAAAATGAAGTAAATATATTAATAGCTACCTGATGTTATTTAAAAAATGTCTTCCAGATGAGTGTAGAAGAATAACACTTTAATCTGATTGAACAGTAGGTAACTCAACCTGTAGAGCCAGTGTAGCTCCTAAATTGTATTGTTAGAACATAAATGTTTTAATAAAATTGGATAGTACAATACGCTGCCATGAGCCAGGAACAAGCAATAGATTATACCAGTTTAGCTGTAAATCTATTCTTAAAGGAACACATAATGTCTGAAAGAACATGTTATAAACACTTCAATAGTTGTTATTGCATGAAAAATTATGAATTTGGATTTGGAAAACTGAAAGTAAAGGACCACTGAAGTCCAAATGTAAAATATACTCTTCCGAATAACTACTCTTGAAAACCATTTTTTTTATAATATATTTTATTGCAAGATTCCAGGGATAGTGCATTTATTGTATCATTGTCACTTCATACAATTGTGTTTTTTTTTTCAGGTAAACAATATACTGTGAATTCCTTATATATACTAAGAAATTATGGAACATAAAAGTGTAAGGAGAGTTCCAAATGTATAGTGGTCCTTAACTTTTTATTTTTATGGGCTTAGAGTGGGATACACGCATAAGGAGGGGATGAGAGATAGTTGAGTAGAGGGGACAAATAATTGGGGGGCTTGGGTGGATATTAGCATCTTGTAATACAATATAACAGAAGCACTGTAAAATACCATGCTGTCATATGAATCTAAGAATTTTACACAGGTAAGCTGTGCCATTAAAGGTCACATGGACTAGGTTGGCAAAGGGTATATGATATAAACATTCACAAATGAAACAATTAAGCAACATACAGATAATT
Organism: Discoglossus pictus; assembly: GCA_027410445.1. Taxonomy (NCBI): domain Eukaryota; kingdom Metazoa; phylum Chordata; class Amphibia; order Anura; family Alytidae; genus Discoglossus; species Discoglossus pictus. The sequence continues at coordinate 352,365,166 of CM050165.1, forward strand.
ACAGTGTACTTATGTTAAAACATAAAACAAGTTGCACTACATTGTTAGTTAGACTCTGGTATAGCAAGTTTCATGAGGAATAATGGCACTGAGCCCTGAATCCTGACATAATATAATCAAGTCTCCTACTATATAGTAATACATTCAGTTTGTTCCTTGTAATTGACAGCACCAGGTGTCACTCTTATAGACAGAGCAATGCTGTGTTTTGAGTTTATGCCAATAAAGCAGTGGCAGCAGTGGCTGCTACTATATAGAGTGGAAGTAAAAGCAAGTTGCATATTAGCTTGGTCCATGGTTGCAATTAATGTAGTGTCAGGTCTTTGTTCTGGCAGCGTGCTTCAGTGAATATTCAGCAGACAATTTGCATTCAGTGTTACTGTAGGAAGGGGGACATATCAAAATGGTTCTGACAAGTAATGATATGGGCTAGCTTGAAGGGCCAAAGTAAGCCTTATGTCACTTTGAATGCCTTTCTGGGTTATCTAAAGTCACCGAATGAAATGGAGCAATTGAAAGGTTCAGTGTAATGTCTGAATATTGATAGGATCAGATAGCTGGTGTGGTTGGAATAGGATTCCTCTAATAACCCCTAAGAGCTAGTGTAGTTGCTGCTATTTTGGTCGGTTGCAAACCAGAATTCCCTCAGCAAAAACGGTTTAACCTGCAAAATCATAAGCAATTTTGCTACTATGAAATTTATTTTTTTAGTTTAATTTCCATGAATTTATCTCAATGTCCCTCAAACCCACCCCCTGCCTATTATATGTTATGGATGCACATTATCATCCACTGGTTGTCAAAGAGGAAGCACATTTATACAACCGCCTATAAGGCTGGGTGGCTTTGTTCTCCAACCGATAAAATCTCCATGATCATGTTCTAGCAATGAGACCCTTCAAGGGATATAAAGAATTAGCAGTATTAGATAACATACCTTGGGATTGAGTGAAATTAATGAGACTGATTCATGCATCCATCCATAAAATTGTAAAAGTGTTTGCTTTACCAGACTCAGTAACCTTTTTCTGTGTCCCCTTAATCAAAATGTTGCTTTTCCTGAATCTGTCCCTACTATTTGTGCCTCGTGGCTATTCATCTTATTGGCCTCCTATTTACCCTACAACTCAAGCCCTCTAACTCTAATTTCTTTGAAGAGAAAATTCCAAGAATTTTCTGATTGATGTCTGAGTTATGGTGACACATTTGTTTTATTACAAAGTATGCAGTATGTATCTGACACAGTATAAAATGCTGGTAGTGTGATAAGCAAATGATTCTCATATTCATTAGATCAAGCCAGGAATTCATGCTGGGCAGTTTCACATCAGCATATGTTTGTTTGTTTTTTTCTTTTGCATGTAAAAACAGTTGTATAAAACAGAGCAGTGTTTGTTCAACCATATGTAGAGCTGAATTTGCTTTCCTGTTTCAATAAGCATTTAATGCATAATAGTAACAGATGAGACGTTCCCCTGAAAAACATTTCCAGATAGAGAAAACTGAATTGCCTAAGACACCTACAGGGCTTGAAATTTATCTGCATAACAGAGCTATTAAATTGAACCATACTGTGAGTTACAGGCCGGAGACACAAACCCGTAAACCATTCTTGCGAACGTTTGATGTGAGGCCGTGGACATGATAATTTAGTAGTAGTTACGGGTTTAGATGGAGCCAATGGCAAATGAGATCGTCATCATTACGTCACTGAAAAAGGGAGGTTAGATTTCAAACCCTTAAGGGGTTTCAATTACGAGTTTCAATCGGACCCACATTCCAGAAATAATGCAATATTAATAAATCAGTAAATATGATATTCTAGTCCATGCAAGTTCCATTATATGTATTAACACATTGATTGCCGGGATCGATATAACAAGGAAATTAAACATAAAATAATGTATTTTATATTGCAGCTTTGCAAGCTGTGACAGACTGGCTGCCACTTCCGGGGTCAATGCCCTGTTGACCGTCTCTGTAATGAAGCAGCTCAGGAGGCGTTATAGCTTTAAGGAGCTTTACTGAAAACTTGGTCAGCAGGTACAAACAAAACGAATACAAAACAAAGCCTACCTTCCTTGAAGCACTAACTAAACAGGAATAGCAGTTTCCTTACTACCATCAACTAATGCAAAATAAAGCATTTATGTATGCAGGCCTGTAAGTTTTCTGCTCCAAAAGTCTGTGGGTTTGCTTCAGCGTGCAGAGCTGTCTCTCCTGGCTCTCAGTCCAGACTGAACCCAACCTGCTGAGTGCTCAGTAGTCCTTTTAAGGCAGAATGCAGCTGGGCTTGATTAGTCTGTTGCAGGAGGCTTAACTCTTTCACTTCCCAGGGGAAAATGGGCTCTGGTAAGTCTGCTACTTACTTACACCCCTTGTATGATTCTGTTACACATCCCCCTCCCCAGTTCGACACCACAGGGTTGAGCGGCCAACGCCGTGAGGCAGTGAATTCAAGACAAAGCATCTGCATTAGCATGTAGGCTGCCGGCTCTATGGAGGACACGGAAACAGTAGGGCTGCAGGAACAGGAAACATCTCGTCACCCGGCTGTTCTTTTCCTTATACTACTGCATCCACTGCTGGGGTGCATGGTCAGACACCAGAGTGAACTTCATACCTAAGAGATAGTAACAAAGATCCTCAGTGGCCCATTTGATGGCCAGGCATTCCTTTTCCACAATGGAATATTTCTGCTCTAGTGGCAACAGTTTTCGGCTCAGGAATAAAATGGGATGTTCCTTGTCCTACAATACTTGCGACAACACAGCCCCCAGTCCTACTCCCGAAGCATCTGTTTGCAAAATGAATTCCTTCTCAAAATCTTGGGTTCCGACATAGGACCGACTTTAGGTTCGTGAACGCTGCTTCAGCCTCTGAACTCCATTTAACCATGTTGGGCGCTCTGTTTCTTGTAAGGTCTGTCAGGGGGGCAGCTCTTGTAGAGAAATGGGGTATGAATCTCCTATAATACCCCACTATCCCCAAGAAGGCCCTTATTTGTTTTTTTATTCAGAGGTTGTGGCCAGTCCTGAATCGCCTTCACCTTGTTGAGCTGGGGTCGAACAACTCCTCTCCCTAACGTATATCCCAAATATTTGGTCTCACTAAGACCGATGGCACACCTGCCTGAGTTTACTGTAAGGTGTGCGCGCCTTAGGGCTTCCAAAACTGCTTCCACTTTCAGCAGATGGGTCTCCCAGTTGTCAACATAGATGATTATGTCATCTAGGTAAGCGGCTGCATACTCTGAATGGTGGCGTAACAGCTTGTCCATCAGTCTCTGGAAAGTAGCCGGTGCTATGTGTAATCCAAATGGTAGTACTTTGTAATGAAAAAGCCCATCAGGGGTTGAAAAGGCAGTTTTCTCCTTTGCCGCTTGCGCCAAGGGTATTTGCCAGTACCCTTTAATCAAATCTAATGTTGTTAGAAACCTCACTTTTCCGAGTCGCTCTATTAGTTTACTTTAGGTATTAGGTATGCATCGAACTCTGATACAGCGTTTAGCTTGCGAAAATCGCTGCAAAACCTAACAGTTCCATCAGGTTTTGGAACCAGGACAATGGGGCTGCACCATTCGCTTTGAGACTCCTCGATTACTACACGTTCCAACATTTTGTTCACCTCAGCCATATTTCGGTTCTCTTCGCTTCAGGTATGCGGTAAGGTTTAATCCTTATTCTCACGCCTGGTTTAGTGACGATATTATGGTAAATGGCAGTGGTGCGTATTGGGTTGGTGGAAAACACATCCATGTTCCACTTCAGCATTTTGTAGGTTTCCTCTGTTTGTGCAGGGGACAACTCTTGCGATACATAGGCTTTCGGAGGTTCAATGCAGATTTTGGACTCGCTGGCGTCTTCTGACTCCTCAGCCAGACAAATGACTAACACTAGAACCCTGTCTCCGGGTTGAAACGTCCTCACCTGGGCTGTGCAATTGTAATAGGTTTGCTGGTTACTTTGAGCTTGTTCCATATGGTCTTGCACCAGAGGGATAACTTTGGCAATTCTTTTCCTCATGTTCCTTACATAATCCACAATATTTTCACCTGGCACTATTTGCTCTTCCCATTCTATCTTTGATATGTCCAGAATTCCTTTAGGAGGGCGGCCGTAGAAGTGTAGGAAAGGAGAAAATCCTGTGGAAGCTTGGGGGACTTCTCTGATTGCGAAGAGTAAATAGGGTAGGAGTAAGTCCCAATTTTTTCCATCTTGTGCTACAACTTTTCTTAGCATACTTTTCAAAGTTTTATTGAACCGTTCTACCAGTCCATCTGTTTGCGGATGGTAAACCGAGGTCCTGAGTGATTTCACCTGTAAAAGCTGGCACATGTCTCTCATCAGCTTTGACACAAAGGGGGTCCCTTGGTCTGTTAGGATTTCTTTGGGTATCCCCACCCTTGAGTATAGTTGAATGAGCTCTTTTGCTATATTTTTCGAGGTGGCGGTGCGTAAGGGTATTGCCTCCGGGTATCTGGTGGCATAGTCCATTATTACAAGGATGTATTGTTGCCCTCAGGCTGATTTTTCTACTGGACCCACCAGATCCATTGCTATTCTTGAAAACGGCTCCTCAATTATGGGTAAAAACACCAGTGGAGCTCTTAGATCGGAGTGGGGAGCTGTCAACTGGCATTCAGGGCAAGATGCACAGTACTGGGCTACTTCAGCAAATATGCCAGGCCTAAGCGCTTAGCTTTCTTTCTTTCCTGCTTCGTTTTGCGGGTTTTCCCGGATCCAGAGAATAGATCCTGGTCCATAAACCGTGGGAGTGACCACAGGGTTTCCTTGGCCTCTGGGGCACTCTGTTCCGATTGTCTTTGGTTTTCACCTTTTCCTGTTTGGAGGAGGTCTTCAAGTTGGGGAAAATCCTTGCCTAGTACAATAGGGTAGGGTAGATTAGCTACTACAGGAGCAGTGAGCAACATCTTTTCCCCCTGAACCTCTAGTGCTGCAGTACCAGTAGGGTACAGGTTCACTGTCCCATGTACACAGGTGATGCCCACCTTCCTTGAGTTTTGTATTTTGCTAGATTTTATAATATTGCCCGAAAATAGGGTCACCGCACTCCCAGAGTCAATTAAAGCTATGGTTTCCTTTCCATTAACTTTTATGGCTTTGATGAACTGATGTAGTTTTCCGGCCACTCCTACCAGGTTTATCATATTGCAGTGGTACGTATGTTCCCCCAGGTTGCACTGCATGGGTAATAGACAGCTATGTGTCCTAATTCCCCACAGTAAAAGCATTTGATCTTGCTTACTGGTTTCCCTCTTTGCTTATTTTCTACAGGAACTAACCTTTCTGGGTTCCCTTGTAGCGAGTGTCTTCCAACTTCCGGCTTCATGAGTCTTTGTCTGGTTCTCATCCAGTCAGGAGTTTGAACCTTAGGGTTGTTAAGCCGCCTTTGAACACCAGAGGTCTCCTCTTTTGAGAAACGGGTTAGTTCCTTTATGGCAAGATATCTTAGTGTTAGTGAGATAAACTCGTCTGGGGTCTCTGGCTAGTTTTGCCCCACCCATTCTCCATGATCAGCAATTCTACAATTCTCCCTGGTCCATTGCTGTCAGGCTGTAGCCACCTTTGGGCTAAGTGCAGCAACTCAAACATCTGAGAGTGAGGGGGCTTATTCTCCCCAAACTTCCATGAATGGAATCTTTGTGCTCTGACACTGCAGGTAACTCCGGATCTGGCCAGGATCTCTGCTTTCAAGGTTGCATAATTCAGAGCTTGTTCACTGTCCAGGTCAAGGTATTCTTTTTGCGCTTCCCCACATAAATATGGTGCGACTATGCTGGCCCAGTGCCCTTGGGGCCAAGCTTCTCTGACGGCAGTTCTTTCGAAGCTCAATGGATAAGTTTCCACATCGTCTTCAGGACTCATTTTTGGTAGAAACTGATTTGGCTTGCCCCTCATACAGGTCTCTGGTGACACGGCAGGTTTGAGAGGTGTCATTTGCTGTAGCTGGGCCAACAGTATTTGGTTTTTCTCCCGCTGCAGCTTCCGCTCTTCCATGGCTTTGGCATGTTGTTCTGCCAGGACCTGGGTGGCTCTACCTTGGTGTCCCATCATTGCCACCAAAATGTGACAGACTGGCTGCCACTTCCGGGTCAATGCCCTGTTGACCGTCTCTGTAATGAAGCAGCTCAGGAGGTGTTATAGCTTTAAGGAGCTTTACTGAAAACTTGGTCAGCAGGTACAAACAAAAAGAATACAAAACAAAGCCTAGCTTCCTTGAAGCACTAACTAAACAGAAATAGCAGTTTCCTCACTACCATCAACTAATGCAAAATAAAGCATTCATGTATACAGTCCTGTAAGTTTTCTGCTCTAAAAGTCTGTGGGTTTGCTTCAGCGTGCAGAGCTGTCTCTCCTGGCTCTCAGTCCAGACTGAACCCAACCTGCTGAGTGCTCAGTAGTCCTTTTAAGGCAGAATGCAGCTGGGCTCGATTAGTCTGTTGCAGGAGGCTTAACTCTTTCACTTCCCAGGGGAAAAAGGGCTCTGGTAAGTCTGCTACTTACATACACCCCTTGTATAGTTCTGTTACAAAGCTTGAGAATATTTTGCTATTAATTTTAATACCTAACATCACTTTCCCTTTAATTATAAGTACAGTAATCTGTTGATATTTGCATTTACACTGCTACGGATAGGACTTTAATCCCCTTGCGGATCCTCTCTAGTAACCGTTGGCTTTTTGGCTCCATTTGCGGGTAACGGGGTTGAACACCAGTATATTCATAGCAATTTAAAAGCGATTTTTGAACGTAACAGTTACGGGCTGGACACATCAAAGGATTTGCGGCTGTGTAGTACAAATTTAGACGTCCCATACGTTTTTTCCGCCTGTAACCTGCAGATAGGCAGCAGCTTGCTTTACGGGGCCAATTTAATAGCCGTAAGTCTTGTGGGCTACGTTACGGGGTACGGTTTTACACATTGAGGCAATTTAATAGGTCTGCTAGTAGTTAGTTTTAACTTGACAAATGTTAATGCAAACTGATAAAAGAAAGTGATTCCAGAAAGGTATTACAATGATGCAGAAAAGAAGACCCCACACCCTTTATGTTTAACGTGTATGTAAAATCAACATTGCTTTAAAGGACTACTAGCAACATATATTGCAATTACTATATTATATTTGCTCTGATTTTGCTCTCAAAGAAAATTATGTGTTTTTTCAAAGTAAATGATATGGGTTTTTTTAATAAAAAAGTATTTTACACATTTTTTTAATTATGATATACTATGTATTGTAACATGTGAATCATCAGATTAGTCCTTAGATTAGTGAATCTATTTAGGTATGTGCACATTCCTCTCCAAAACATTATATATTATGTTTATATTTATAAATATATAGTGTGACATTACAAAGCTTCCATCCCCCAGGAGGTGAAAGAGTTAACTCCTGAAGCAGTTTAATCACGTCCTCCTGGTCACAGCCTTGATGAGGCAGAAGTTGAGAAACACAAATGCTATGTAGTATAGAAACAAAGTATAAAGAATTATGCATTTATAGATGTATGATGAATTTATGAAAACTTATTTTGAATACAGTTAAAGAAGACAACAGCATTTTACAAATGTAAATGTTTGTTATTAGTATAAGGTAAAACATGTTTCCTGATACTTTCAAAATAATATATCATCTATATATCAATTGAAGATGATCAAAGGGATACTATCATCATAAAATAGAGTTTGCTTCTCTTTAAAGATCATTAATAACTGAGCATACATTATACTAACCCCTTTTCTCTGCAGTGAATCATTTCTGAGATATTCATTATTGCTTATGCTGCATGATTATGCTAATCTGCAGCTCAGTATACTAGTAACTGAATAACTATACTGGGGTAGATTGTTCTTCGTGTTTGTTTATGTGTTTGCAAGAACAATTCAAAGGAAAAATATTATTCTCAAGCCACACATTTGTATAATAATGCAGAATAAAACAATACTGAATATCTCAACAACGATTTGCTTCTTAGAAAAGGCTACTACAAAGTCTAACCAGTTTAATGCTCTTTAAGAAGAAAAAAAAAGCCTGGAAAAAACTTCTGAACTAGGAATAAAATAAAACTGTAACAGAAAAATATTTTTGACATCAAATTATTCACAATTCAGACAAACACGTTCTGGAATATTAAATCAAATACTAGATTGGAGTTTAAAGACTATTTGGGGGGGGTGGTGTAGAAAATGCTGCAGAAAAATGTTTCAATAAAAGAGCAGAGCAATTGTATTTAATGAAAAACTGGGTTTGTTACAAAAATTGTATTCAAAGAGTGGAAAAAGCCCAAAGACATCAGGGACAGGTGCACATCATCCACAATAATAAAAAAAACACATGTGCACATTCAACACTTGGTAAAATAACATACATAAAAGCACATCTGCGCTGGTTCCCCAAACACAAATGGTAGGTATTGTATATTTGAATACCCCAACACCCAGTGAAGAATAGGTAGGTCAGGCATACCACAATCTGTAGCTAGGAAAATATGGCAGGGGTCCAGGTACACCAGCTATGTGCCATCAAAGTCGCCCAACTCGTTTCAACCAGGGGTCTTTTTTAAGAGTCTTGTTACAAAAAATACCTACTTTCTTCAAGTATTTTTGCTCTGAAATGCTGGTATGTCCAAAATAATACTGTTTATTTAGTTTAATTATTATGATATGGTATTTTGACAGGTTTTCACTACAATCTGGGGGGGGGGGGGTTCTTCCCAGAGCAATATCAGCTTCCTAAAGGAACAATACAATGGTATTTTTCTTTTATGCTTGTTTTAGGATGTGTGCTGGAAATAATAATACTTTAAGATAGATTCCAACAATTATAAAGTAGCCAGTTGGATAGTTTATTGAAACACTGAAACAATTAAGGTACTATTCATGACGGTTCATGTTATCTACCAATCATCTGATGGTCCTGATTTCTGGCAGCACACCTGATTAACAGCTATGTATATTCACATTGTATTATAATGCAAGTCAATGTCTACTCTTTCATATACAAAATTAAACTACTCACATATTCTAGGAGCACCATTTATACATGTGTACGCGAAGGTCCTCTATCACATATATAGTTGTGAGCTTACGAGTTGTTGCTAACGCTTGTGGGCTCGTGTAGCGAGCCCCGCCCTTCGCTAAGCGAGGGCCGCGGGCGAGGGCCTCAGTTGCTGGCATGGAGCGACGAAGGCGCTCCTTGCCAGCAACTGCGGCCCTCTCGAAGCCAGCAACTGCGATCCTCGCAAACTTTACGTTGTAACGCAAACAACACGACACACTAACTACGACCCCTCAAACTTTACCTCGCAACGCGAAAAACATACGAGACACGTTACCACACATTATGACCTCGCAAAAATCGGACGCAACTTGCGAACATGACAAAATTCATAACTCAATAAATACACACAATCAAAGACCGCAAACAAAAGAAGTTCTGGAGAGACCAGACAGACTTTAAAACTGGTAGAATCTTTAGGAGATTTCCCAGAGGTATCCAGAAACAAGGGAACTCAGATATAAGCTCTTCAGAATATGAAAACTCTGACTTAGATGATTTCCAGACACACCATATTAGAAACAGGAGACATAATTCCACTCTTCAAAGAAGAGAAAATTATGAACAAAAATTGCATCAGCAAACCAGAGTGATCACCACACCTAACACTCATTTTTTAGAGAGAGGCAGAATTCCACAACAAGGACCAGAGAGGAACCTGAGGTCCAGAGCAAACAGGGACCCCTAGCAGCTAACTCCCATGTCCCACAGGACAATAGTCTTCAGATAGTCAACTTGTCTAGTTTTCCCCTCAACACCCATCATGTGTCAGTATTACAAAGAGGGTTAACTTTTGTTCCTACATCCAGATCCGATACCTTCACACACATCAAAGATGTTAACCTTTTTGCTCGGAAATTAGCACTGCACAAGTTTTACAAAATCAAGGAGGAAAGAGAATACATGAATCTGGGAATGGGTAAGGAGGATATAGAGGCATTACGAATTATTTTATCCTTACTAGAGGAGAATGACCCTGATAAAATCAAAGAAATAGTAAAGACCAAAACCTGGAGAAACAAAAGCTCATTTACACCAGGATTGAAAGACTATGCCAATATCTGGGTCTTCCTACAGCAAATAACTTTAGACATTGAAAATATTGACTATCTTAGACTAAAAAGGGAGTTTAATTTAAATAAAAAGGAATTTACAGCACTTAAAGACTTGGAAAAGTGCAAGGAGATACAAATTAAACCTGCAGATAAGGGAGGAAACATTGTGATTATGAACAACAGTGATTACAAGGATATGTGTAATAGAATTTTGCATGATACAAACACATATAGGATTGTCTCAAAAAATCCGACTATTGAATATAAAAAACTTTTGAAAGACATCCTGGATAATGCTAGAAAGGAAGATCTGATTGATGATCAAACCTATCAGTTTTTATATCCAAAATTTCCAACAATATCCATCTTTTATTCCCTCCCTAAAATACATAAGAAGAAAGTACCCATGCCAGGGAGACCTATTGTATCCGGCACAAATAATCTGTCTCACAATGTTAGTTTATTCATTGATCATCACATGAGAGAAATGGTAGAATGTTTACCATCATATGTTAAAGATACTAAGGACATTCTTAAACAATTGGAAGATCTATGCGTACCCAATACTGCCTGGCTAGCATCGATTGATGTAGAGGCCTTATACAGCAGCATACCCCACCAGTATGGGATTAAAGCGTTAAGTCACTATCTGGGTATGAAGGGTATTACCCATACCAAATTTAATGACTTTTTATTAGATCTACTAGAATATGTGTTAAAACACAATTATTTTATCTTTAACAATAAATGGTATCATCAACAAAAGGGCACAGCCATGGGAACACCATGTGCCCCAAGCTATGCAAATTTGCTACTAGGTTGGTGGGAAGAAAAATATGTATTTCGTAATTCCCACCCCTCTCTCTCTGAATATGCGATAGTGTGGCGTCGCCTTATAGACGATGTCCTAGTGGTCTGGACTGGTACAAAACAAGACTTTGAAAGATTCATGGTCGAACTTAATACTAATGACATAGGCCTTAAATTCACCTATGAAATAAACTCTTCATCCATTACATTTCTGTATTTGATGATAAAAAAGGACGATGATGGAAGATTATCCACCACAACCTACAGAAAAGACACAGCCACTAATTCTTTATTAAATTGGAGCAGCCAACATTTTGAGCCACTCAAAAGAGGAATCCCCAGAGGACAATATCTTCGGATAAAAAGAAATTGCAGCTGATGAGCAATTCAAACTGGAAGCAGACAAATTACGAACAAGGTTTCTGGAAAGAGGTTATTCTAACAGATGCCTCAAATCTGCCTACAACTTTGCATCAAACTGCAACAGAACAGAACTACTTAATGGCCTTAATGAAAAGAAGCAAATGGACAAAAAAAGCAACCAACCACGTTGTATAATGACCTTTGGATTTGACTCAGACATCATCAGAGAGATATTATCAAAACACTGGCACCTCTTAAAGAGTGATGATGACCTAAAAGAGGTTCTACCATCAAGGGCCTCCATCACATACCGCAGAGGAAGAAATCTCAGAGACATGCTAGTCCATAGCTCTTTTCAAGAAATCAAACCCAAAACCTGGCTAAAACCTCTGGCAGGTTGTTTCAGATGCAGCAAATGCAAATTCTGTAGATATGTCATTCCAACTAAAATATTTGAACACCCAATGACAGGGGACAAATTTGTTATAAAGGAGTTTTTGAATTGTTGTTTCACTGGAGTGGTGTATGTGGCCCTTGCATTTGCAAGAAAATTTATGTAGGTAAAACTAGGCGCCAGCTGCGCCGAAGAGTTGGTGAACATGTAAATAGCATTAAGAATTCACTAGATACACCAATTGCTCGTCATGTAAAATACTATCACGACAACCACAGTGAAGTATTATCTTTCTGTGCGTTAGAAAAAGTGTATGCAGGACCCAGACAAGGGGACTTAGAGACTAAATTACTGCAATGCGAGGCTAGATGGATTTATAAACTGAAAGCACAAAGCCCCAATGGTTTAAATGAAGGTTTCACCTTCACACCTTTTATTTAAGAAGGTTGGCAGTACAAACTAGCATATATCATTATTATTTTTCATTCCTCCTTTTTTATTGGTTCTATATAAATCCACTAGTCATTGACTGTTTATTTCACACACATTAGTACACGTTCACTCTTTACAATCTCATCTCAGTAGTGATTCTGCTGATTATTTGTACCAGTGACACAAACATATTTAAATTCACTTTTATCATACTAGTGACATCACTAGATTCTACCTGACATCACTAGATTCTACCTCAAGAAATTGAGGTTATCACAGTCTAATTTTCACAGTGCATCTATGCCTTATATAGATCTCTTTTGGTCTATTCAAGCCATGTTTTGTTACACATCACCGACTATGTAAACACATTCACTTACTCTATTGTAGTTTCACATAGTATTGGCTCATATTCCCCCAATCTAGGAGGAATTTATTAATACCATTAACCTTTTTTCTTGCCATTCATTATTTATTAGTATGTCACATCCACCACATATTATCACACATTTTTATATATATTTTTTTATTTATTATTTTTTATTAATTCTTATTCACTTGTCTGGGGACACTATTTATCCCCATAGCCCCTTCATTAGGAGCTTTCATTTATCTTCATCCATATTATGGTCTTTTAGTACTGCCCTTTCATAAATTTCTTCCTTTCCCTTTGTGCTTCAGTTCATCTTTTTCCCATCCATTTTGTTTCTTTATTCTGCCCTTTGGAGGTATATTCCTTCCACCTCCTTCAGATGAAGCTATAGATGCTCACAATAATGAAAGCATGCCTCTATGGTGTTACCTTGGCAACCTCTGCCTATAAAAGACTCCCTTCACACAGCCTTGTGTAATTTTACCTTTGATAAAGACGTGCCCACGTCGAAACGCGTCAGGCCTCAGTAACCACGCAGCGCACGTCATCACGCTAGATGCGCATGCGCGTTACAAACCCGGAAGTCACGCTATGTGCAGCTCGTGAACGCTGAGAGTGTTTGGCCTAGCTTAATGTCCCTAAAATCCCTACGTAGGCTCCATACTTCACTATATTTCTTTTATATATTTCAAGACAGTCTACTACATCCGAATTTACCCTTGGGAGACCAATGAGTTTGTCCCTGGGAGACCTATATATCTATAGATGATTGTTACATAGTGGACGATTTTCTTTTATTAACTGCACAATTTCATCATATTGTGCCACATATATATATCTCCATAAGCATTGCCATATACCAGGAGATATTTAATGTACAGTTGTTTTGAATTTTGGGACAGCATATTATTTAGCAAGCCACACTCCACTTTTTCATTGACAGTTCCTTGGCAATTTACCTACAAGTATAGCCTCATAGAAATCATCTTTATGTGAGATAGCACACCTTTATTTATGGATTTTCCATCTTAATAGTAACTATTGTGACTGAAGGTTGTAGTATCAGTATCCCTCCAATTGGAGAATACTCACAATACAGAGTTTCTGTATAGAAATAGGACTACTGTACTCCATACACTTGCCCTTGTTTTAAACATACCCTTTTCCTTGTTTTTAGTCATTTTATTCGTCGCTGTTTTGTATAATTAATAAATAAACTAGATTTGCACTTTATCCCCTTTACTTTGTTATACTCAATAAATACACACATCACATACATAAAAAGCTTACCTCCAGCAAGAGGAAGCATCCAGGACCTCAAAAAAACAACTTACACCTTCATTTAACTAAAAATAAAAGAGTTTAGACACTAAAAAATTCGCTAAGCCAGAGAAAAAATGGCCGCCGAACAAAACGAAAACGAGGCTACAGCACTCTAAACATGCAAAACACCACAAGAAACTCCCAAAATTCCACAGTGATCTACGGATATTCCGCTAAGACGCATACCACACATTACCCGCCATTTTACGCCAATGCGGAAGTACACAACTACGCTAACGGTTTCGTCTCGCGCACGCACACTATTACACTGCACACATTCATCACGCTTACACAGCAGCTCAACACCACTAATGCTGCAGCAACATCAAAACAGATTGCCAGCTCTTCAACACCATGCTTCAAAATAGGTAGTATATTCATTTATTAATTGTATTATATATTTCAGTAGTACACACAAAACACCATTAGCTACCTTACAATTTCATTGCCGTAATTTTTTGACTGGGCAATTCGCTAGTTTCTCATAAAAAGGAGCAGGTAATATTCTTACTGCAGTGTTCAGCTCTTTATCATATCATCACAAAGACAATACAAACATATTCAAAAAGGAAGAGCAGCTAATGAGTACCGCACTAAACATAGCTGTCAACATACCCTGTAGTTAAATTAATCTAACCAATACATTAACACAGCTATTAGGATGCAATCCAGGATCTTTGTATCTGCAAGGAATGGGGTAAATCCTATAGGAACATATAAAACACTGTTTTTCATAGAATGAGACATTACAATAAGTGCAGGGCCTGGTTAATAGCATAGTAAAGCAACTAGTTCTGTAGATGTTTAGTATGCTGAGGCAGTCACAAAGCCAATATAAAAGTTTCTGCCTGAAGAAGTGCTTGAAGGCTTAGATGAAAAGTATGGGACCTGAGTAATTTTTGTTTTGTTGTCCGGAGTGGCACTTGGTTTGGTCGTCCGCTTGGTAGATCAAGAAGGAACAGTGGGGCTGGGCTTGTAGATCCTGGGCCAGAGTGACGCACATACTGAGTAGGCCGCTAGGTAAGCCTAGGCCGTTTGTATCTACACCTAAACCAACAGAGAATGAGCCACTTCTAGGTACTTCCTATCAGGCCTTCTTCTGTTATTTATATGGTATTGTGCAATTCTCACTTCCTGGTGCTCTGCTCTATGTGTCTTAAATCCGCCCTTTATCAAATACAGGGCATAGGTCTTCATATTCTTGCTGAGTACATTGCACAGTGCCTATTATAGGACCTAGTGCCTTTGGTGTGGATAGCTTCCTTAAGGCCTTCCATGCTTCTGTTTGTTAGGCACCTGTTTTTTCAGCTTTTTTTTCCAGTCAAACTACTCGTTCTAACACGGGTCCAGACTATTGTGGAATTCCAAGTTTATACCTCTTTCTACACAAGTCCTATTTCTAGGTCAGTCCCTTTTCTGCATCAGTTCAGATTTTACAAGTCAGACTTTTACAGATCTTGTCTCCTACGTTCACACCCATTGAACCCTGCATATGAACCCTGAATATCTGCCTAGTGACCTCAGGCACCCCTGACAGTTACAATAGGCCTGACATGGATCAGGGTATCAAGTCTCAATAGCACAGTCTCACCAAGGGTCTCAGCTTGGGCCCTTGAGTCACCAACTGACAAAACTTTACCATAAACAAGGAGTTCAAGAGAATTGTCTGCTGGAATGGACCACAAGCTAGAACAACTACAGAAACCCATGAACCAAGTGGTCCAAAACCTGGATCAGGTTTTTCAGCAATATACTAATCGTGTCATGCAACTGACACAAGTGAAACCTACTGTTCTTAAAACAGAGTAAAAGAGATCTTATCAGTTCCCCTAAGAATGCTGACATAGCTGAAATAAAAGTTTGATAACGAGCAGCCAAGAGAGATGCTTTATTGATTTCTTTTGAGAAAACGTAGTCCCAGATGTGTTGGGGTTAAATACAAATATTGCAACTCCCACAAAGTATTAGCATATATATACACACATATTATACTTTTATTACCTTAAGTAGTACTTTTATTTTGAAGGATGTAAGCTATGAAATAGTTAAGTATGCTTTTACCTAATTCAGCGTTTTTTTCTATAACTTTAAACAATCCTTATACTCATAATAAACTGTTCTGTGTTGTTTGAGCAAGGCCAGTTCCCTATACCCATAATAAAATGTTCTGGGGGCCAGAGTTAAGGCTAAAAAAACAAGTTATTATCTGTGTAGAAGTGTCAAATATAAAGGTGATGTGAGCAAAGATTTACCCTAGATACGTGTCTCTTAATTAATTGGCCTACTAATATAGTTAATTGTTTATTGGCTTAAAATGGGTGTTGGTGGACTGTATTATTTTCTAGAGGGTAGTAATGGGATATACAATTTTGTGTATGTAGGACCACTATAAAAAGATAAGATGTTTATGTATTAACTGAACTTTGCCTTCCCGAGCTGCTTGTCAATAAATCAAACATACTCAGAGACGTCTGTGTTTTTGTATCATTCCTTGGTTTTTGGAGAGTAGAGTGTTGTTTGTGGATAGTTTTTCTTCTACAGATGGTTGATGCTTTCTCTAATCTCTGCACATGCTTGGAAGCCTCCTCTATTACAGCTCTGGTGGGCTCCAGTGCCCTCTGCTCCAGCCACAGTCTTGTCTCTGCTGAAGCTCCAGCAATTTCTCTATCTCCATATATTAGGTTCAAGATAGATCTTCTTGCCTTGCCAAGACTCTTCAGATTTGAACACAGAGCCTTTTGTGGGTTTTTACAGTACTATTCTTTGAATTGGACAATGTATCCTGACCGTTGCCTAATGTTAAGCCCAAGATTGAATAGGTGACCTCAGTCCTATTTGACCAAGCCCTAGATTGAACTGAGCCTTTGTGAGAAAAGGACTCCACTATAGGAGACTTGGTCCTTTATCTTTGTAAATTCAAAAGAACTTTTGATGCTCCCAATCAGGGAGAATCTTGTTCTACTTATATCCTACACCTCAAATAATTCAATCACTCAATAGTCCAATATACCATTGAGTTCCAAACTCTTGCATTGTAAATCTCAATGGAGATTTGTGCTCCCCTTCTTAACCCAATTTCTTCTCCTTTCCTTTTGCCATATTCAAGAATAATCACTGCGTATAGGTCTATGTACAAGGTCACATACTAATCCATGGCACTGTGCCAGCAACTTCAGGTAGCCTACTGCCTCCAAAATATGTGGTGCCCAAGGCCTGAGTCTCATGGACCTAGGCAGAAACACACCCCTTTTAATGCCTGTATGCATCTAAATGAGGGCTCAAATATTAGAGGTGACAACATTATTGAGGGTTATTTTTGTAGCCCATGCCCAAGAAGCAGAAATGAACAAATCCAATATATCTTCCAAGTCTACAAGTCATCCAATCAACAGGTCTGGTATATGCTTGTAACCCACAGTGCATTTAGTACTCTTTAAATAAATATTCTGGTATTCTCACATTTTATTTAAGCACAGCCAGCAATCTTAGGGGAATTAATAAGAAGTTATACACATATTTCATAGAATACTGATTTTTATCTGTTTTAAGAGCATTTGCTTTTTCAGACAGTTTTAGTTCTGTTATTATGTATGGGGTCAAGGGATCATCTATGTGAAATATACTTATATCCCTCCTACTTAAGGATGCAGTAAGCTCACAACTTCCCACCGTTATTTGAGTTGGACACCTGGAAGCTTAATGATTCTGAGAAGATGTTGACACTTTAATTAATTGGAAAATGCCCAAGAACTTTGTTCCCAGAAGTGTTGTAACTTGTTTCCATAAACTCTGTCTGATTTATATCTACAAACATAGGCTAGACATTTTTGTTACTTACTGATGGCTTCATCTTTCTTTGTGGTGGTCTCATTTTTTATCTATTAACAATGAATCTCTAAGGATGTTCAAACATGCATGCTTTACTCAAAGAGCTATAAAACTAAAAACGTATGTAGTTGGAAATAATTTTTTGCTTGTTTGCTTGTCTCCCAGTTTCACTTCTGTCTGTAAATACAATTTCTGCAGAAATATTATAAACACATTCATTATACATGTATAATACTATAATATATTTAATTTACCACCAGGACTAAGGCAGACACTTCTGTGGAGGGTTAGCCGGTGACACAGGATCCCATACACAGGATCCCATACCCAGAAGCACCTTCTCTTACGCCTCTGAACTCATGTAACATGCCCTCCTACTTACCCTATCCACAGCCACCGCTCTATGATTTGTGTAACTTTATAGTGCAGGTTTCTACACTATCACCTCCATCTCTCACAGCTGCTACACCCACAGACTTAATCAAGTATTAAACCTCTACTCTCTGTTCAATTACCTACTAAGTCCTTGTTTCTCCCTTTTAATTCATTTAACTTTCGTTTCATGAATCCTTTAGTTTGTGTATGATTGTTTGCTCAAGGGCAGGGTCATCAACTCCATTTATGCATCATTCTTTAGTGAGCATGTTCATTGTGAACCAGAACCTAGACTGGTTAGTCTTTTTTTAGTACAGGTGCCAGACTGGACAAACCCTCTAATAGGTGCAAGTAGGTGGAGAGACGTGGCATTGGCTTGTGGGTAAAACTGACAAGTTTAAAAGTAAGAACAACTAATAATATTTTATTGATTTTAAACTCCATAGTATTTTTAATAGTCTATCAGCCCTAATAAATTCCCCCAACGTTGGAATCCATAGCCTGTAACGTAGACAGCAAGCCTTGCGGCTATTAAATTGTCAATGACTTGCAGGGTAAGGGTGAGAAAAGGCTACGGGACGTGGAAATTTGAACTGTGCGCCCACAAATCCTTTGATCTGTCAAGCCTGTAACAGTTACGTTTCCAATAACGCTATTACATTGCAACAAATTCACTGGTGTTTAAGCCCATAACCCGCAAATGGGGCCACAAAGCCAAAGGGTACTAGAGAGGACCAGCTAGGGGGATAAAGTCCAATCCATAGCACTATTAATGCAAATATACACACACTACTGTACTAATAATAAAAGGGAAAGTGATGTTAGGTATTAAAATTAATAGCACAACATGTTCAAGCTTGCAAATCGACAACATAAAATACTTTATTTCATGTTTAATTTCCTTGTTATATCGATCCCGGTAATCAGTGTTAATACATATAATATAACTCGCATGGACTACAATATCATATTTACAGCTTTATTAATATTGCATTATTTCTGGAATGTGGGTCCGATCGTAACTTGTAATTGAAGCCCGTAAGACTTTGAAATCCAACCTCCATTTTTCAGTGACGTAATGGTGACGATCTCTGTTGCCATTGGCTCCATCTAAACCTGTAACTACAGGTTTAACTAATCATGTTCACGGCCGTGCAACCAACGTTCGAGAAATGGTTTACGCGTTTGCGTCAGAAGCCCGTAACTTGCAGTATGTTCTAATTTAATAGCTCTCTAATGCAGCAGAATTTCAAGCCCGCAGCCCTTGCAGGCTTGCCGATGCCACTATTGGCTGTATGTCCAACAAACATATGAGCTTGATTTTACGAATGTATTACAATGGTCTTTAAACTACTAGTTAATGGACCTATTCCCAAATGAAATTCCAATATATTTTCAGTTTAATTAAAACATAGAAGTAATTTTAATATAAATATACATTTTTTTATTATTTTCAGGCCAAATTAAAAAAATAATATATGCATAAAATAAGAATATTTTAATAAGATATATAAATAAGTATAGTAAAATTATGATTAAATTATTTTAAACAAATAACAATATTTATGTATCCTCCTGTAGCATTCTCCATCACCAAACTAGAAAGTTTCACATTCTCTAAAAGGTTTAGTTTCTCCAAAATAGATTATTTATTATATAATATGTCTGCTTCGTTTTGCAGGATCTGCCCTCCATTATACAGTAGCTGGCTTGCCTAAACGACAATGGAACAAATAAACTAGATTTCTGTCACTTGCTTGAACTCCATGCACAACAAGTCAACAACTAAACTATAAATCAATCAATTATTTATTCTAAGCAGCAAATAAACAAAGATATAAACTATATTTGTGTCACTTGCTAGCTCTCCTTAAGAAAAACAACCCTATATTGTTGCCACTTTTTTCTTCTCAATAAGCTGCAAGCTTACAATTAAATGGTGAGTGAATAAATAGGTGGTGATTGACACCACAGCTTCCTAAGGACCCGCATTCACTATAGAGCAATGATATCACATAATACCATTGCTAGAGGCTGAGAGTGTGTTACTTGCTCTGTTATCGCTCTATTCCATGCCTCACATAAGAGAAGATCTGAGTGAAGCTCACTTGTAAGACTCTTCTGAGCTATCATGTCACTTCCAAGCAATTCCATCAGAGTTCTCCTATTGTCCGTAATATCAGATTCCCCTTAAATACCTGCTAACTCTATGAGCTGGTTATCCCGATGGATTGTCCCTCAATACCCAATATCCGTTTTGAGCTGAGTTATCTCCTGAGATCCCACCTCAATATTTGGGGACCATCGAGCCCCCCTCTATGGAGCCTTATAGGGTCTCTAACCATAAACAGGGGGTTCATATGAACCCCCATGGCACCTAACTTTTTATCATGGGGATCCCTATGGATCACCATAGCAATGTAAAATATAACCATGGGAATCCTTAAGCATTCTGATTGGTTACACTTTTAATAAATCGGAAATGGGAGAGGGGTAATTCAAATACATGATTCTAATTTAAATTTGCGCTGACCATATTAGAATCCACAAAAATATTATTTAAGGAACATGGTCAAAAAAACTGTTCATTGGGGTGGGAGCTCCTTGGAATTTTTATAGAGCAGCAGGATTTATAGGCCACTGCCCATCCATGAAAGATAGAAGTTAGGATGCCATGGACCACTTTAGTAGGAAGTTAGCTTTAGGTGCTGTAGGTGTCCATAGATACCCCAATGTTTATAGATTAGTATATAATGGACCCCTAGGTTAGGTTAATTTTAGATACCATTGGGGGTCCAAAAGCACCCCCATGGTATAGGGGTTCCTTTTAGATGCCATGGTGTTCATAGGGATACTCATAGTTAAATGTTTTGCCATAGGGTTTCCTATGGACCTTTGTGGTCCAGTGGTTAATTTTAGTTGCCATATGCAGGGTATAGTGAGTCATAGGCGTAGCGGTCATACACCCCTGCATATTTTATTATTTAAGCTCTTCTCTCCTCATGGGAGAGGGTTTTATAGAAATATAGTTACCAATATAGGAGGATGTTAGTGTAGGGTGTTGATATTAGTTAGTTGGTACCATTCCTTAACCTTGCTACTGAGATTCAGACTTAGAGACTCCTGCACGCAGGTTGTGAATACAGATAGAGATCTAAAGGTAAACCCCTGTGAGTACTACAAGATTATTATTTTTTTAGAGATTTACAACAGTCTTTTTTTTTTTTTAAGTGTGTTGGTTCTGATGGAACTTAATGCACAATGCACAATATTAGGTTACCAGTATCTTGAAGTCAGAAACACACACATACAGGTAGACCCCATTTAACACTTCCCTATTAAGCACCGATTTGCTATAAAGGTGTTTTTGGCTGACACATCTCCCTTTCAATATAACACAGTTTTTGCCTGACCCATCCCAATTAACACTGATTCAATGCTTGTGTAATATTCCAAAACCCCAAAAGCCATGAAAAAAATCTTAAAAACAAGTTTACCTGTGATTTACCCTTTGTTAAAATTGACCCTGTTTAACACTTTAGCACTTAATCTTATATTTATATATATACTAGCAAATTGCCCGTCAAAAAATGACGGCAATGAAATTGTAAGGTAGCTAATGCTGTTTGGTGTATAATAAATATGTAATACATTACTAAATGAATATACTGTACCTATTTTGAAGCATTGTGATGAAGAGCTGGCAATGTGTGTTGATGTTGCTGCAGCATTAGTGGTGTGGAGCTGCTGTGTAAGCGTGCTGAATGTGTGCACTGTGTGGTATGAATATCCGTATGTCGTTTGTGGCGTTTTGCGAGTTTCTTGTGGTGTTTTGCGAGTTTCTTGTGGTGTTTTGCGAGTTTAGAGTGCTGTAGCCTCGTTTTCGTTTTGTTCGGCGGCCATTTTTTCTCTCGCTTAGATTTTTTTTTAGTCTCTAAACTCTTTTATTTGCAGTAAAATCGTGGTCTAAGTTGCATTTTTGAGGTTCTGGGTGCTCCCTCTTGGTGTAGGTAATGTTTTTATGTATGTGCTGTGTGTATGTATTGTGTTTTACATTTTGTAATGTTCGCGAGTTGCGTCCGAGTGTTGCGAGGCCGTCATAATGTGTGAACGTGTGTCGTATGTTGTTTGCGAGTGTCGTAATGTGTGTGTCGTACTGTTTGGGTTGCGACGTGAAGTTTGCGAGGGTCGCAGTTGCTGGCATGGAGCGCCTTCGGCGCTCCATGCCAGCAACTGCGGCCCTCGCTTTGCGAGGTCCTCAGGTGCTGGCATGGAGCGCCTACGGCGCTCCATGCCAGCAACTGAGACCCTCGGGCAGTGCCCTCGCTTCGCGAGGGCCGCAGCTCGCTGCGCGAGCCGCGGCCCTCACTACGCGAGCCCGCAGCGTTAGCAACAACTTGTACGCTCACAACTATATATGTGATATATATATATATTTTTTTTTGCATGTCCCAGCTCAGCTTCCCAGAATGCAGTGTAATAACTGTTTTTCTCTGAATTCTGAGCTGGAAGCAGGTTTTTTAACTTGTTTTAGACATTCAAATGGGAACACAGATGTACTATTTATTTACCATATATATATATATATATATATATATATTGAAGAGTGAAGCAGCCGTGAATGTCCAGTAATCTAGTAATTTAGTAATTATTAATCCATATAAATATAGATTAATAATGAGTATTGCAATATAATTTGATACCTTTTGTATTGGACAAACGTTATATTTATAATGAGGAGCTTTCGAGAGGCTAAGCCTCCCTTTATCAAGTCTCAAGCAATACCTATAACATAATAACATATATATATTTTTTTTTGTTTTGTTTTGTTATTATTTTAATTAATTTTCACTGTTATATAGTTGTTTAAAAATGCTGCCGTGATAGCTTTCACAGCACTCAAACTGTTTATTTTCTTGACTCGGCAACACAAGAAACATTGAGGTTATATGTATATTCCTTCAGGTCCTCTATTCTAATCTCCCTTTAAATGTTCATATTTGATTTGCCTTTAACACAGAGAGACCAGCATTGATATTCACACCTATACTCAGCTCATTTTTAACCTTGGCTACTACTCAATCCAACGTGGATAAAAGGCCTTTTAAAACGTAAACTGGGAAACGGTCTCAAAATTGAAAGACTGCTATAGTTATTCACCCGGATTCTCTAAAAAATAATTAACAAAAAATACAAAAGTAAAGAAAGATTACTGAGTGCCTGGACAAACTTGAAGTACCCTACTTGAGAATATTGGGTGTCCCAAGTATACTTTTTGTCTCTGACATTGATACCGCTACTAATTTGCAAGTACAACTTTACTTCCTATACTTGTTCTTAACGCTCTATTACCAGTCAGACCTCCTCATTATAATCATAATGATTGAATAATATCATTTATGCACCTGAAAGCACCTGGCCTAACTGTTTATTATGACTAAGATGGGGCCTCTTGGATATGATCCCTATCTAAAAGCTAAAATACTTTCCCCTCAAACTGAAAAAGCTTTGAGATGGACGGCCATAATTTTACACAAAGGCTAATAAACCCTATTCTCTATTGGCTAGAAAATCAACTTTCCACATTCCTAGAGTCCTACGATCTTCCACATATCTCTGCTCAATAGAGAGACCGCTTGAACGCTCCAATTACCGCAGAAGAAGTTCTAGTGACTATTAAAAAGCTGAAATTAGACAAAACCCCAGTTCCGGATGGATTTTCTAATCTTTATAACAAGAGATATGCGGAAATGTTGGCTCTCCATCTGGTGACCTTATTCAATGCAATCTTAGACGGTGATAAGATTCCACCCGAACATAACCAGACGGACATGGTCTTTTTCCCAAAAGAGCATCGTGATCCGCTAGAAGTTAAGAACTATAGACCTAAATCGCTACTAAATGGGGATATTAAAATACTTGCTAACTTGATGGCTGACAGAATCTCTAACTTTTTCCCCTCACTAATCCATAAGGACCAAGTGGGTTTCATTGCCTTTAGACAGGCGGTGGATAACATTAGACGGATTCTGTAACCATGCTCTAGGTCAGTCAACAGCGTACTCCTCTATGCCTTCTAGCCTTAGATATGGAGGTCTTTGACTCTTTGACTTTTGAATGGCCATATTAAGGGCTGCACTGAAGAAATTTGGCCTCACTGGACGTTTTGTGAATTTGATTAATATTTATTATAAATCCCCTCAAGCAGTACTAAAACTCCCAGGCGAAACCAGGGCTTCCTTTACTATTCAAAGGGGAACCAGACAGGGCTGCCCTCTATCCCCTTTACTCTTTGCTCTAGTCTTTGAACCTTTAGCCCAGGCCATTAGATTAAACTTAGACATCAAAGGCATAAATATAGGCCACCATCACTTCAAGTATGCCTTATTTGTGGATGAAGTCCTCTGCACTTTGACAGATCCCAGCACCTCTGCCCTGCCCTCTTTCACTTATTAGGATCTTTTAGCAAATTATCTGGGCTCCATATCAATGTAGACAAAACAGAAGCCCTAAATATCTCCTTACCTGCCTCTGACTTAGCCTTTTTACAATAACACTTTAATTTTAACTGGCCTTCCAACCACCTCAAGTATCAGGGTGTGAATCTCACCTGTAATACTGCAAACCTGCATAAATCCAACTACACAGCCCTCTACAAAGCATTAACCCAAAATGTAATGTCATGGGCAAAATACCCTATCTCCTGGTTAGGACGTATCCACTCTTTTAAAATGAACCTTCTTCCCAGCCTTGTGTATTTATTTTGCTCCCTCCCAATTGCTCTGAATTACACAGATTTAGATAAATTCCACTGCAACCCTAAATCAACTATGTTTTTCCATAAATCAAAAGGAGGTCTATCCTGCCCCAACCTAAAACTATATGTTAAGGCGGCACAATTGGCTTTTATCCCAATTGCGCATTCCCCTACTCACCAACCCTTTTGGATATTTATTGAGAACTTTATGATGGCCCCAGATACGTGGGATTCCATCACGTGGATCCCGAACCCACTGACGTGCTTGGGCAAAGTGGGCAGCCCATATATAAAACAATCCTTATCTATTTAGTCATGGGCTGTTATAAATTTCATTTGATTCCGAAATATCCCACCCCTACCCACATAATACCCAACCCCAGAATTCCTGATACTCTTCCTGATGCCTCTTTATAATGGTGGAAATCTCATAATCTCCCAACAGTGAATTCCTGGTATAGAGATAACACTACCTTAACATTCACTCAATTAAAAGAATAATTCGATATTCCTATCCAGGAACATTACACATTCTGCAGATTTAAATACTTCCTCTCCTCTTTACACCACACTCTCGGGAAACCTTCATCAAATTGGCTTACCAGGTTGTGCCTCTCTGCCCCTCTTACAAAAGGTATTTTGGGTACACTATACAATACTTCTAATTCTCTTTCTGCCACCTCTCCCCCAAAATATATTCAGAAATAAAAAGACGATTTAAGTTGGAGTTGGGATAGCACAGGTCCCTGGAACCTTTCTCCACACTTAGTGGTCTTGCCCCCATGTTCCACACCTTTGGGACAAAGTTTTCCCTCTAGCCTCAGCTATATTTGACACGCCTAAGAAGACATAGGCCTTTTAGGGCACTTTGTTCTTTCACTATCAAAATGTCAGACTTGACTCCTCCAGTACTTAATGCTAGCTACAATGAGCCACATAGCCAGGCAATGGAAATCTCCCACTCTTACTCTACAATCGGTCATCCGCAAGATGAATTACATCTCTGTAAATTAAAGGCTAACCCATTTAATGGAAAACCTTATGCCTACATTCTTCCAGATCTGGAATCCCTGGACGAATTCCCTTTTATAGTCCACCAAGAACATGAAACCTTCTTACTTAACACTATGCTTTTTTTTTGCTAATCTCTACACTGGAGGTGCAGACTGGGGACTGGAGGTAGCAGGACAGGACAGGTGATGGATCCAAACCGATAACCTACTGGGCTGGAACTTGGACACCTTTAAGACAAAAATTTGATTTTGAATTGAATTTTGTTGTTGTGTATTCAACAGTGTTTTATTGAAATGCTTTAACTAATTTAGAGCTATATTTTATTCTTACAGCATATCTTTTATTTAGGCTCCAGATGTTTTTAACATTGAAAAAAAAAAAGTTTATATTTGTCTTTTCTGCAATTATATAGTTCACATTTTTCCCTTTGAGGTTACAATGTCTAAAGAAGCAAGGAATAAGCTACATTTTAAGATGCAGCAATGAGAGTGATTTTTGTTTTCCAATTTGCAGGTTGCTTGTGATTTTTGGTCCTTGAATATCCTGGACCAAACACTCTAAAAAGAGGCACACAGTTAAAGCGATAAGTAGGTTATGAAAAGCTATATTAAAACAGAGAAATATATATAAATGTTAAAACAAATTCACTTTATTTGATGATATAGATAAGTAGTGAATTACACAGCGTTTCAATAATACATACAGTACATAATTATTAATATCTATATCAAAACTTATGTAGGGAGAAAGAGAACGAAAGAAATATAAATCAAGAGTGAAATATTTATAAGTAAAACATGTTACATACTGTAAGTTCATTCCTATGTTACATATAGAGATATCATTTTATTGTTGAGTGCTGGCAGATCATTGATGATTTTTCAAAGAAAAATGAATGACTCTAGAACGTTTTGTACAAAACACATGTGGTTTCAGACCACATGAGGTCCAATCATGGTCTGTAGGTGGTTCCCATTTTCAACAGACATTCCAATCGCCTAAAATATAGTCATTCTTCTTTTCAAAAAAACGTTGCAGGAGGCTTGTGGTAGCTGAATACAGTGAACCACTTCACTGTGTTATCCCACTGGAATTTCTAAAAGCTTCATAGATCTTGGCATGTTTCCCTTTTCAGAAGCAAATAAGAAATTAATGGAAATAAACTGTGGTAATGTGGCAGCAGCTGTCTGATATTTAGAGACTGCCATTTTGTTATGCTGAATCCACCCAAAGTTAAGCCATGCTTTGAATTGGATTTGGGTTTTTTAGTCTGGAAACCATTCTTTAATAAACCACATAGACACAACTAAAGATCTATTTGAAAACATTAGTTTTTCTGAAATATATACTCATTAAATAATGTTACTTTGTAATTAAAATACAATGTATTTACTTTATAAACTATAACTGGTCAGCTCCAGTCCTTAAAGGACCACTTTATGATGAAAGAAAAAATATGTTTGAAACTTTTATGTAAGTAATTATGCATGACAAAAGGTCCATTGAGACATTCATGAAATGTGGTGATAGTTGCGTGTATTAGAAGGTAGTTTACATTTGTGTACGAAGTGGGCTCGCAGTCTTCTCTGCCAATACCTGCTTCTGAGCATGTGCAGAGAAATATGTTAGGTGTCAATTGCTGAAAGCTCTAAAAATCCAACAAACAAAAATGTCCTCCACCATTTATTTCCTCCCCAATCCCCTCATCTCCCCTTGGTAAGACCAGATCCAGAAGCACAGCTTCTCTTCTTGTTAATTTGCTATATACTGTACGTCACAAACCAATAAAGCATATTAGTAGCTCATTAAAGATGCTTTAACAGCTGACTCTGCTCGAGTACATGTGGGTCAGTCAAGAATAAAAAAGCACATGGCAGACCCATTTTTTTTCTAGTTTCAGTTATATGAGCCTTCTTTAAACATTGGAAAGGGGGCAAAATTACTAAGAGGTTAAATGTCAGTGAACCTCTCCACTGTTTTGGTATCCTACAGTATATATTTACTTGGATTTGATGTCTCTAAGTATTCCCCAAAGCCTGACCTTTAATGTATTTGGCCTAGACCCTGTCTAGTAGACGGAGTTTGAAAATGTTAGGACCTTACCCTATGTACCACAGCATGCCAGGCACATCTTGTGTCTGGTTGTGCTAACCCATAAGGTTTTCATGGCAAAGATACTGGAGTGGGTTGCCAGTTCCTTCTCCAGTGGGGCATGATTTGTCTGACCTCTCAAATATGACCTGCCCATCTTGTATCACCCTACACAGTTTAGCTCACAGATTCATTGAGGTACACAAGCCCCTTCACCACGACAAGTTAACGATATAGTAGGGGGTCAAGGTTTACAGAAACTCATTTATTGGTTGTTTATCTCAAGAATTATTTTGCTTAGAAAAAATAGCTAGTGCAACATATAACAACTGTGTAATGTTCTTTAAAAAGAGACAGTAATCTCAAACCTGACATGTCCACTTAAACTTGCTTCAATTAAACAAAACAGTAGAAAATAGCTTATCTTTCTCTGCTATTATGTATGTATATATATATATATATATACTGTATATATATATATATATATATATATATATATATATATATATATTTACTAGAGAATTGCCTGTCAAAAAATGACGGCAATGAAATTGTAAGTGAGCGAATGCTGTTTGGTGTGGCCGATTATTGCGAGGTCGTAATGTGTCTCGTATGTTGTTTGCGTTATGACGTGAAGTTTGCAAGGGTCGCAGTTGCTGGCAACAAGCGCCTGCGGTGCTCCATGCCAGCAACTGAGGCGCTCGCTTCGCGAGGGCCGCGGCACGCTACGCGAGCCTGCAAGCGGTGAACACCTCAATTCTGCTTATATCTTGGCAGTTCTACTTTGCTGCATTCTGTAAAATATTTCCTTGAATGATGTTTCTCGTTTGTTATTAAAATGGCAGGCTTCCTACAGTTGTATAAAAGCAGTCAGATGAGGATTAAAAGAATTATAGGAACACACAGTGAAAAAGTTATATATTGCATCAAGACTTCCAGGTTTAGCTGCACAGGTCAATCCATCCTGAATTCTGTAAAAGAAAAGTGAAATTGTCAATATCTTTTCTTGCTGATACAAATTCACAAGCAAAAAGACTCCATACCAATGGAAGCTTGAGTTTAAGATAAACCTCACACATACTGTCAGCCTTCCTTTAGGAATGATTAATATCACAAACCTGAGCTTTATGTTGCCAGGCCCTGGTATTTTCAAAAGCTGCCTTTGCATATTTTTGTTTTGGCTGACATAGTTAGTATTATTGGTACACTGTATATTGTATCAACACAAGATTTATTTTACTACACATTGATTTTCTGATTCTTTCCTTGAAGACAATGTGTTATCACTAAAGAATTGGGAAAATAATTCAATGCAGAGAAAAAATAATGTGAAGCATACTTCATGCTTCACTCTCATGCAGAGATGTAGAGTTAGAACTGACCAATGATCCATCATGTGTGTTCCTGCTAGACAGAGGATGATACCCTAGGTGGGGAGAAAACACGTTAAAATTAACTATTTATTAAATCAAATAAGTCTATGCATATGCCTGCCAATACATCAGATAACACTTGCAATTTAAAAAAATAGAGTTTAATAACTCTAAAAGAATAGTATTAGAATAGTTCAATACAAATACATGTTTTATGCTTTGATAACATCTGATGAAGAAGGATGATTTGTGCAGTCTTCACAAGGAAGACTACATAAAAGACAAACATATTTTTAAGATAAACAACTTTGCTTTAAAAGTTGTTTATAATAAAATGCACTTGTAATGCTGTCTGTTGTATTTTCAATGTTATGACAATATTTTTGTTTATTTCAGTGGTGTTATTTCTTTGAAATAAATAGTTTATTATAATATCACAATTTTTAAACACTGTCATAACTGTTAACAAAAACAATACATATTATATGAACAATGAACAGATTGTTATTATTATTGTTTATTTTATAAATTAACATAACTTTTTTCTAATATATTAACCAAATTAAATTTTTATTAAGTACTTTTCACATCAACATCACATATAAACATAAAAATAGACCCCAGCACATATAGACCTGTGTCTAACAAGCTGCCGATATTGATTTTGATGTCTGTTTTCGAATAAAATTCCCATTCTGTTGAGCCATGTTGCAGCCACCATGAAGGTTAGTGAATCTTGACCTTGAGATGAAGGGGAATTAGCGAACTGGTAATTCCCACATGAACATCCTTACAGAACCAGTATTTTATTCATCATTATATTATTACTTTTTGGTAATTTATTTGGATAAGTATAAACTCTGTAGTTAAATTTATGATTTAGTCATTTTATTAGCCTGAGCATTTAAGTACCAGTGTGGTTAGAGACCTTCCGCACTGTTATGAAATTGTATTCATATATCTGTGTATATTTGGATTCCATTCTGAAAGGTTGGTAGTTTTTTTCCACATGAGGTGCAGGTTCTTTATTCTGAGGCCAACCAGTTCCTTTGTGATTTGTGTTTATTACAGGCTGAAACTAAAAATATCTGAACTCTTAAAGTGAACTTTATCTGGAAAGAGCCATCCATATGCATTGACCCTTATAATATCAATCTGACAGCGGTAGCTGGATTCACAATAATCTGCTTCCCTTGTCGGATTGCTCTGTAACACTAAAGCCATCTAAGTGGAAATAATTAATACTGAAGAAGCGGGCATGTTATAATGTTAGCTAAAGCTTGTGATTGACTGAGCCTGCCCTTGCCTTTTGGTATTCCACCAAATAAAGGGAAAATGCAGAAGAGAAGGCTATTGCTCAACCATCTGAATTTAAGGTATAAAGTTCACTTATTATTTAGCACAGATGACATCATGAGATCTACAGGCTATAAAATGAACAGTAGGCAAGAGTGTGTCCCCTCTACTGTGAATTATAATTACAAATTCCATTGTTATAAGGTTTGTACAAAAGTAAGCTGGAATCTGCTCACAAATGCTAATGTGGCATTCAGTCTGACCTCTTGCTAGAAAATGAACCTGTAACAACCTGAGTTTAGCGACTCCTTAGAAACATCAACAAAAAAATAACAAAGCTTATATACAGCTGCAACATATCTTATACTACACTCAAATATTAAAAAGAAAACTTTAACGTTCTGATGCATATTAAATTAAAATGTATATTTTTTTCCCTTCCCCTTATTATTTATGGTGCACCAGCAGTCTTGGCGTGTATTGTCCTCTCTGCAGAAACCAAGGAACATGGGATGCATTTAGATTATTAAATACTTTCCGCTCAATGCACTTAACCCCAACATTTGTGTTTTTTTTAAAACATGCTTTTAAGCAGCTTTACCTGTTTATTTTACTAATAAAAAACATGTTTATTTACCGCCAGCTTTAGGCCTCATAGAAAAGTAATTATGATACAATTCAGTAAAAAACATGTTGGTATATTTTTAATTAACTGTTCCTCCCATTAACGCCTATGGTATACTTCTCAGTTTCCAAATAACGTATTCAAAATACAACAAAGTACAGCAGAATTCAATATACAATCAAAGGAGAGGGCTTATGAAGTCCCATATTTATCTTAACTACGGAGCAAAATATTTTAGACTACAGAAAATAATACAGAGTTTAACTTAATAACTGTTATTTAGGTGGACTGGCTTGTCAACTAGGAGGGGGTTTTAGTGGAAGATGCAATGTAATTCAGTTACATTGAAAAAAAACAGTTAACAATCAAATCAACTGTATTCTTACCCTAATGCTAGGTCACCTCCATGGTGACAAATCAGGTAAGCAAATAACAATTAATGAAATACTGTATTTTACTTTGGTTTACTTTCTAAAAACATTTCTTGTCCCTGTTTTTTTTAAAGAGTATAGTGTAAATGTAGGGCTTCAGTGATCCTTAATGCAAACTGAAACATTTTGATTATTTCTCTCAAACAAGGAAAAATTCTAAGAAATGAACTGTGGGCTTAGGGCCCTATTAAATTCCAGCCTCGTAAATAAGAGGCTTCTACTTAAGCCCTACGTACTGCAAAGTTTCTCTAACTTACAATGCTATTAAATTAGCCCTGCTGCGAGCAACGTATGAGCTACGCAGCAGGGCCGTACGTATCTACACTGCGTAAATGTACATGAGGAGTGACAGCCTGCGAGATGATATCGCAGGCTCCCACTCCTCATCAAGTGCTGCGGGGGTCCTAAAAGGGACCTCCGCGGCAGTCCCCCACATAAGCATTGCCGTGGGGGGTACTCCAAACCCCCCCCAGGCACCTAAAATGAACCCCCCCTCAATGCGGGGGTCCCTGTCGGGACCCCCGAAGTGTCCTCACATGAACACCTTGCTGCAGGGGTCCATAGGAACCCCCGCAGCCCCCACACATTAACCCCTTGCAGCGGGGGTCCCCGATCGGCACTGATCAGGCCCCCGCTGCATTTAAAACTTTTAAATTCCCCGCCGCGGCTCCTTAAAGGGGCCGCGGCACACTATTACCCAATCCCGGCCGCGGCACTTAAAATTAACCCCCCTCTATGCTGGGGGTCCCCATCGGGACCCCCGAAGTGTCCCCACATAAACCCATTGCAGGGGGGGGTCCCCGATCTGCATAGATCAGGCCCCCCGCAGCATTTAAAACTTTTAAATTCCCCGCCGCGGCTCCTTAAAGGGGCCGCGGCACACTATTACCCAATCCCGGCCGCGGCACTTAAAATTAACCCCCCTCTATGCTGGGGGTCCCCATCGGGACCCCCGAAGTGTCCCCATATAAACCCCCTGCAGCGGGGGGCCCCGATCGGCACCGATCGTGACCCTGCTGCAATTCAATTTTAAATTTCCCGCCTCGCGGGTCCTCAAAGGACCGTAAAGGTCCTGAAAGGACTCGCACTAAAAATATTAACCCCAGGCAACTATAATTACCCCATTAACTCATGATGGTCAATCCAGACCACCATAAGGCCTAAATTAACCCATTAACTCATGGTGGTCAATCCAGACCACCATAAGGCCTAAATTAACCCATTAAGTAATGATGGTCAATCCAGACCACCATAAGGCCTAAATTAACCCATTAAGTAATGATGGTCAATCCAGACCACCATAAGGCCTAAATTAACCCATTAACTCATGGTGGTCAATCCAGACCACCATAAGGCCTAAATTAACCCATTAAGTAATGATGGTCAATCCAGACCACCATAAGGCCTAAATTAACCCATTAACTCATGGTGGTCAATACAGACCACCATAAGGCCTAAATTAACCCATTAAGTAATGATGGTCAATCCAGACCACCATAAGGCCTAAATTAACCCATTAACTCATGGTGGTCAATACAGACCACCATAAGGCCTAAATTAACCCATTAAGTAATGATGGTCAATACAGACCACCATAAGGCCTAAATTAACCCATTAAGTAATGATGGTCAATCCAGACCACCATAAGGCCTAAATTAACCCATTAACTCATGGTGGTCAATACAGACCACCATAAGGCCTAAATTAACCCATTAACTCATGGTGGTCAATCCAGACCACCATAAGGCCTAAATTAACCCATTAACTCATGGTGGTCAATACAGACCACCATAAGGCCTAAATTAACCCATTAAGTAATGATGGTCAATCCAGACCACCATAAGGCCTAAATTAACCCATTAACTCATGGTGGTCAATCCAGACCACCATAAGGCCTAAATTAACCCATTAACTCATGGTGGTCAATACAGACCACCATAAGGCCTAAATTAACCCATTAACTCATGGTGGTCAATACAGACCACCATAAGGCTCTATTTAACCCCATCAGTCCCATAAGGGTATATTATTACCATTATGGGCCTGTTACAACCCAACATTAACCACATAAGTGCCATGATGGTCCTCAAGGACCATCATGACACTAACTACAAACACTACACTATAACCCCCAATAAACCATTTAATCTAAACTAACCCCCCTCTACACTAATCTTTTAACACTTACACTACCTACCTACACTACCTACCCCCTAATAAACCTCCCCAACACTCTAATTACAAAAAACAATAAACCTACAGCACAGAAAACAAAAAACCTACAGTACAAAAAACAAAAAAACCTACAGTACAGAAAAAATAAAAATTACAACCCCACCCCCCACTACAGAAAACAAAAAAATACATTACAACCCCACCCCCCACTACAGAAAATAAAAAAAATTACACACCTGAAAAGGAAAGACAGATAAACACAATACAATAATACATATAATACATTACATACATTACATACAATACATGACATTACATATAATATATTAAATATAATATATTAAATATAATATATTAAATATAATATATTACATATAATATATTACATATAGTCCTAATCAAATACCCCCTATCTATCTAACATACAATCTATTTAATTTAAAATAAATCCTAACTATATCAAATACATCCCCCTATCTATCTAATATACAAAAAATCCTAACTACATACACAGACCCTTATTCTAAAATAAAATAAAATAATTACAGTCCTAACTACATACACAGACCCTAATTCTAAGCTAAAATCAATAAATTAAGACCACTTACCTTTAAGATGTTGCTTCAGATCACTAACCTATGGGTCAAACAAAAAAAAAAATTAGTACAAAACATTAACATCAAATAAATAAACATTCTATACATTCTACATATTCAACTCACCTTTACAGCATGTCCAGTCACTGTTAAGCTCTTCCGGCGCGGCCCTGTTAAAAAAAAAAAACACAATACATGAATACATGAATACAATATATAAACAATAAATAAAATACACAAATAAACATCTAAATATACATTTAACTTACCTCCCCGCGATGTCCCCGGCCTTCTCTCCTTCAGCCCCGGCTGGGCCGCGGAACCATCCGCGCTCTAAAAAAAAATAAAAAAAAAACTAACGGAGGTCTGCACTGGCAGACCTCCCCGACGCTACTGAACCTCCCGGAGTCGTTTCCGGGAGGAAATTGGCATTGGCGGCTTGTGATTGGCTGAAAAAGCTGTCAGCCAATCAAAAGTCGTCAATGTAGGAGCCAATCAGGATGCGCAGATGTCTTCTACCAATCACTCCGTGGGGGTGTATCCCATAGTGATTGGCTGAAGGCATCTGAGCGTTGTGATTGGTTCCCATAAAGATAGACAAGTGTTTTAGCCAATCAGGGTGGGATATTGGGGTGTATCCCATCCTGATTGGCTCACACATTGACGACTTTTGATTGGCTGAAATTGATAGACAGCTTTTTCAGCCAATCACAAGCCGCCAATGCCAATTTCCTCCCGGAAACGACTCCGGGAGGTTCAGTAGCGTCGGGGAGGTCTGCCAGTGCAGACCTCCGTTAGTTTTTTTTCTTTTTTTTTTTTAGAGCGCGGATGGTTCCGCGGCCCAGCCGGGGCTGAAGGAGAGAAGGCCGGGGACATCGCGGGGAGGTAAGTTAAATGTATATTTAGATGTTTATTTGTGTATTTTATTTATTGTTTATATATTGTATTCATGTATTCATGTATTGTGTTTTTTTTTTTTAACAGGGCCGCGCCGGAAGAGCTTAACAGTGACTGGACATGCTGTAAAGGTGAGTTGAATATGTAGAATGTATAGAATGTTTATTTATTTGATGTTAATGTTTTGTACTAATTTTTTTTTTTGTTTGACCCATAGGTTAGTGATCTGAAGCAACATCTTAAAGGTAAGTGGTCTTAATTTATTGATTTTAGCTTAGAATTAGGGTCTGTGTATGTAGTTAGGACTGTAATTATTTTATTTTATTTTAGAATAAGGGTCTGTGTATGTAGTTAGGATTTTTTGTATATTAGATAGATAGGGGGATGTATTTGATATAGTTAGGATTTATTTTAAATTAAATAGATTGTATGTTAGATAGATAGGGGGTATTTGATTAGGACTATATGTAATATATTATATGTAATATATTATATTTAATATATTATATTTAATATATTATATGTAATGTCATGTATTGTATGTAATGTATGTAATGTATTATATGTAATATATTATATTTAATATATTATATTTAATATATTATATGTAATGTCATGTATTGTATGTAATGTATGTAATGTATTATATGTAATATATTATATTTAATATATTATATTTAATATATTATATGTAATGTCATGTATTGTATGTAATGTATGTAATGTATTATATGTATTATTGTATTGTGTTTATCTGTCTTTCCTTTTCAGGTGTGTAATTTTTTTTTGTTTTCTGTACTGTAGGTTTTTTTGTTTTTTGTACTGTAGGTTTTTTGTTTTTTGTAATTAGAGTGTTGGGGAGGTTTATTAGGGGGTAGGTAGTGTAGGTAGGTAGTGTAAGTGTTAATAGATTAGTGTAGAGGGGGGTTAGTTTAGATTAAATGGTTTATTGGGGGTTATAGTGTAGTGTTTGTAGTTAGTGTCATGATGGTCCTTGAGGACCATCATGGCACTTATGTGGTTAATGTTGGGTTGTAACAGGCCCATAATGGTAATAATATACCCTTATGGGACTGATGGGGTTAAATAGAGCCTTATGCTGGTCTGTATTGACCATCATGAGTTAATGGGTTAATTTAGGCCTTATGCTGGTCTGTATTGACCATCATGAGTTAATGGGTTAATTTAGGCCTTATGGTGGTCTGGATTGACCATCATGAGTTAATGGGTTAATTTAGGTCTTATGGTGGTCTGGATTGACCACCATGAGTTAATGGGTTAATTTAGGTCTTATGGTGGTCTGGATTGACCATCATGAGTTAATGGGTTAATTTAGGTCTTATGGTGGTCTGGATTGACCACCATGAGTTAATGGGTTAATTTAGGCCTTATGGTGGTCTGGATTGACCATCATGAGTTAATGGGGTAATTATAGTTGCCTGGGGTTATTATTTTTAGTGCGAGTCCTTTCAGGACCTTTACGGTCCTTTGAGGACCCGCGAGGCGGGAAATTTAAAATTGAATTGCAGCAGGGTCACGATCGGTGCCGATCGGGGCCCCCCGCTGCAGGGGGTTTATATGGGGACACTTCGGGGGTCCCGATGGGGACCCCCAGCATAGAGGGGGGTTAATTTTAAGTGCCGCGGCCGGGATTGGCTAATAGTGTGCCGCGGTCCCTTTAAGGAGCCGCGGCGGGGAATTTAAAAGTTTTAAATGCAGCGGGGGGCCTGATCTATGCAGATCGGGGACCCCCCCTGCAATGGGTTTATGTGGGGACACTTCGGGGGTCCCGATGGGGACCCCCAGCATAGAGGGGGGTTAATTTTAAGTGCCGCGGCCGGGATTGGCTAATAGTGTGCCGCGGTCCCTTTAAGGAGCCGCGGCGGGGAATTTAAAAGTTTTAAATGCAGCGGGGGGCCTGATCTATGCAGATCGGGGGACCCCCGCTGCAAGGGGTTAATGTGGGGGTGCTGCAGGGGTCCTGATAGAGACCCCAGCAGCATGGGGATGTGTATAGGGTGCAGGGGGGAGCCTCACGCTGCTGTCTCGGGCTGTTCCGAGGCAGCACGTAGAGGCTTTCGGATCCCTTGCGTGGACTTTTT
Organism: Discoglossus pictus; assembly: GCA_027410445.1. NCBI lineage: Eukaryota > Metazoa > Chordata > Amphibia > Anura > Alytidae > Discoglossus > Discoglossus pictus. Next base: position 352,402,558 of record CM050165.1, read on the forward strand.
GTCCACGTAGGGATTCTTACGATATGCGAGACTCGTGCATAGATTTAAGGCTACGTAGCTCTCTCGGAGCCTATTCTCGGCCATTTTCTCGCAGTCATATCGTAAAGCAGGCTGCGAGAGATTCGGTTCTCGCAAACAGCAGGAAAACTGCCTTTTGCGAGCACCGAGAGAACTACGAGGGAGAATTTAATAGGGCCCTTAATCTATAAAACAATATAGACTCAATGATAATGATCTGCTTGGCAAAAAAAAGATGAAATATAGTGAATGAAAAAGAAGAGTTAGAGATATTTGTAGAATCAAATAATGTTGATAGATGTTTCCAAACACACAGCCTTATTAAATTGCGATTCAGCAAATTTAAAAGGGCTCTATTTAAGCACACAGCATATCTTTTTTACAGAACTTTGTAGTTAGTGAAGACCTTGCTTTTAGATAGAAGTTCACTAACTAAAAACTTCTGTAAAAAAAATATGCTCTGTGCTTATATAGAGCCTTTTTTCAATTGGCCGAATTACAATTTAATAAGGCTGTTGGTTTCCAAGCATAATTACCAGCAGTGTGAACTCAATTTATTTAGGGTTTCGCTCTGCCATTTAAAAACAAAGAAAAAATGCTGTGTGCTTGAATAGAGCCCATTTAAATTTACAGAATCGCAATTTAATAAGGCTGCCAATATGCAATCAGGCTCGCAATCCAGCGATTTAAAAATCAATAAAAATGAATGAAGAAACTGCTATAGTTCATGTGGGTGGCCTGATATGTATTAACTCCTTTATTCCCAAAATTGATATAACACAGAAATTAAACGTAAAAAAAAAAAATATTGCAGATTTGCAAGCTTGAGACTATTGTGCAATTCATTCTAATGCCTTTCATCGCTCTCCGAGTATTTTAAAGTTTAATTCTGTGTTTTGTATTGGCTTTTGTAGTGTTACGAAAAGGTGTTCAACCCCCTTATGAATCCTCTCTAGTACTGGTAGAAGTTTTTGCTACATTTGCCATTTATGGGTTTGAAAGCAATTGCTGGCTTTTGGAATTGTTGCAATTAAATCACGATTCGCGATTTTAGTGATTGTAACATTTGCGGGCTTGAAAGATCAATGGCTTAGATGGGTCAGAGTGACGGTTTTTACAACCTGTAGGAACTTTCAGCCTGTAGCTCACAATTAGATTGCAGATAGCTAGAGGAGGCCAATTAAATATCAGTAACTTTTGCTGCCAACATTACAGGCTTCTGTAATTGCGATTTTGACAATTTAATAGGGCCCATATTATCTATATTTTTTTACCCAAAATTAGACACTGTTAAAATGATAAAGACTCTCAGAGGAATTGGGATTCACATTTAAACATTTTATTTCAGCACTAATATATAAAAATATCAAATATAGATATCAGAAGTGTATATGTCAGTTGACATTTGAAAAAAATAAACCTAACGTGAAATTAAAAATTAATAGAGATATTTTAAAATGTCTTCACAGCTATATAACCCTCATGTGAAAAAAGATAGGGCATGATATGCGCTAAGGAAAATAAACACAAATCTAAAGAGATTAACAGAGTCCTCAAATATACACATATTGTGTTACAAAAGCAATTAAATGAATTTGTTTTCATTTGGTGGAAACCAAACCGATCATCTGGTGGGTTGCTGGAAACTGGCTCCAAGTTATAGACAGACAGAGGAGTGCAGTGAGATAGGAGTCTTGGTTCTGGTGCATTGCGGGAAGTTGTCTCCAAGTCACAAATAGATAATTCAATTTACCACTTGAAGTGTTCATGTGTTAATTTACAGAATCACTTTATCAAAACCAATTTAGGTAAAGGAAGAAACATTTTTGAAGTGTGTTAGACAAACCATACACTTAAAATCAGGATGTAACAAAGGAGATATGGGCAATCCACCAATGCTCCATATAATGTGTCAATATGAAAATATCCTTGGCAAGGACAAAGGGACATTATATTCCAAGTTAATGTATACCTTGGACATGCAATAAACATTAGCTGTATAATGAAAAGAACCTGCATGAAAAATGCCTGCCTTCTTGATAGGTTCACTACCTACTATACGCATAAATTATTCTTTATGCTATCCCTCTACATTTACTTGATTACTACACTCAGTTGCTTCTTACTGTTTTTAGAACAATAATGATATGTTGTTCTTATGTTAACTCTGTCAGGGATTCTTTTTGCCAAGTAATTGATATTAACAGGCTAGTAGGGTAAATGATGAAATGCTGAAATTATTTAATTGAAAATATAACAAAGTAACAAAGTAAAAAATATATCAAATAATAAAATAAAATAGTTCTCAACTATAGAGTGCTCAGTCTTCATACTTTATTCAATAAGATAATAACATGGTCTGCTTATTATATTTCAAATAAAGATTATGTTTTGTATCCTATAAAATTGAGGCATATATTATATTCCATTTGTATTGTATATGCTGTTAACAAGAACAATGGTAAGGAGTAAGCACAGACAATTACAAAATAAATAAATATATGCATTATGGCAAAAATGCCATCTTGCCCGACCTGTGCATCAGAATGACTGGGAGGAGGTGAAGCTGAGGGATCCTGCAGGAATAGTTCCTCCCACTTTCCCCAGCCAATTAGGACTGCTAAATTCTCCCAGTGTTTAGTGCATACTAGGAGACTTAGTTCAGTGGGAGTTGCACATGCTGAGAGAGCTGTTCAAGATTGGGTGAGTACAGTCTCTCTCTGTCTCCTATTATCTTTCTCTCTCTGTTTCTTATTATCTCTCTCTCTCTCTCTGTCTTGCACTCTCTCTCATATTCTCTTTCCCCAGTCGCCCTGCATCTTGCCCCAGCCACCCTGCACCTCCCCAGCCACTCTGCACCTCCCCAGCCACTCTGCACCTCCCCAGCCACTCTTCACCTCCCCCAGCCACCCTGCATCTAGACAGATTTATTCAAATGTATTTTTTAAAAATAGTCTAAATAGCATGTGGGAGGTCTGAGATACTTATCCCACATGCTATTTTCATTATCTTTACAATGGAGGGAAAAAACAAAAACAGTACTTAGTCACACAGAAGCCACTTTATTGTTCTGGTCTGTTGAATTATCAGGAGGTGCAATATGTTCCTACCACATGCCGTTTAGTCTTGACCTAAGCAAACATGACTTAGCGCATGCACCTGAAAAAACGAGGTGAATGCTCACGACCACCAAGGGAGCCCAAGCATTTTAAGTTTCCAGGAACCCCATGCCCAGGAGACCTTATAACCAAACCTGTTGTAAACCACCACCACAATTATGCTCCCACTTTACCAAGAGCAATCACCCCTGCTCACCACATGTGTGACAAGAATATGCATAACCAATAGGGAGGGAACTCAACATGTGCTCCTCACAGAGTTACTAGTAAGGGCTGGAAAATTGTGTTCATTCCCTGAAAACTCCTCCCCTAAAATTAAATCAACCAATTAATTCCTAGCACTTGCCCGGTCAAAATCCTTCCACCATACTGTCTCTGGGGGCTGCCTTAATTTGTTTTATAAATCTATTTGCTCATTTAACAAATTATTTATTTATGCAGTTTTTCAGTATATTTGCTGCTATCATTGTATCTGCTTGTATTAATATTGGCTCCATCGTAAAATACCTTACCTAGCCTCAGAGGGATAGAGAGAGAGAGAGAGAGAGAGAGAGGGAGGGATAGAGAGGTAGGGGGGATAGAGAGAGAGGGATAGACAGAGAGGGGGCATAGAGGGAGGGGGAGAGGAATAGAAGGGGAAGAGGGATAGGGTAGAGAGGGATAAATAGTGAGAGAGGCATATAAAGAGATGTATAGAGGGAGAAAAAGAAGGAGAAGCATATGATCTATTTCTCTCTATACCCCCTTTCTTTCTATCCCTCTCCTTCTATACCTCTCTGTATCACTATCCCTCACTCTCTGTTTTTCTCTCCCTCTCGCTCTCTATCCCTCTCTCTATATCCCTCTCTCTCTCCCTCTTTCTCTCTCTCTCCCTCTCTTTATCACTCTCTCTCTCTCACACACTCTCTATCGCTGTCTCTCTCTATGGGATCACTTTTGTCTATTTATATGAGCTCCCATGAACAAACATCCTGATCTAACATTTATTTTATGTGTTCTATTTAATTATTGCATGTCATCAAAAAAAAATGGAGGAACTTCCCAGCATAAGAAAAGTGAGCAGAACCAGCACCACCTCAACCACATCAAGAAAATTCAGGCACTTCTCAGTATAAGAATAGTGAGCAGAACCAGCACCACCTCACCCACATCAAGAAAATGGAGGCGCTTCCCAGCATAAGAATAGCGAGCAGAACCAGCACCACCTCACCCTCATCAAGACAATGCAGGCACTTCCCAATATCAAAAAAGTGAGCAGAACCAGCACCATCTCACCCTCATAAACAGAATATTTAAGTAAAGTCACAAAAAATAATCCAAGTAAGTGGTGGAATCTGTGTCAGTGGGTCAGTAGAGCCTATAGAGGTAACATGTTGTGAAGGGGAGGGGTTTATGCTGTTGGGTGGAGACAATACAAGGGGAGGGGCCAGGTCGCTGTCTTTCTTACCCCCATCAACTTGGAAAGTCACCAGCTGCCACTGTTACCTAAGGGTTATTCCTTCATGGTCCCCCAATATGTCTAAGGCTCTTGAAATATAAAGTTATCTATAATGTAACGTGCAATCATTCATACACATCCCACTTTGTCTTGGCAAAGACTACATGAGAGCAGCTGGAATTATTGCTATCTGTACCTACCGGGTGCCTTTTGAACACCCAACGTGCATTTACAGTAGCTTCACATCCAGCAGTATTAACTATAACACTTCTGCTTCTATTAATGGGCTCTGTCTATTCTTCAGGATAATAAGCAATTGAAAAAATATGATTACATGAAGCCTCACACTCCATAAATAGCAAAATTATTCTAGGTCAATAACATAACAAAATATTTTTTTATCATAGAATCCCCACACACCCGTTTAGCTGATAAATGAATTACTACAAACCCCTATAAAGTAATTTAAATCATGGAATTTTCTATTCCTTCTTCCTATATCTTTTCCATTTAATAGAGGATCTCACTAAATGGTAAAAGGGAAAGGCTAAGTGGAGAGGTCTTAAAAAGTCTGTAGCAAAATCCCTTCTGTTACCCAGTTTTGTGACTGTAATTTAGTGTGGGCTCTCATTAACTTTTATAATGTCCTATTGGTTTGTTAGCTTTGTGGAGTGTGATCTAGTTCAAGCTAGATTAAAGAAAGTATGTTTTCAGCAGGGGCGGGGCTACTACTAGTGCAGGTGGTGCAATGCACCAGTACCCAACTTTGGGGTGAAGGGTCCAGTGCTGACACTAGCCGAACCTGCCATGGGCCGCTATACTGATGTGCATTAACTTGACTGGGGTTTCTATGGGAATTACTGTGTTTTTGGGCACAGCACATTTGCATCTACTTAAGTATACTGGTCAAGACCATTGCAATTTGTGTAAGCTATTTTCTTCACATGATAAACCTACTGGCTATGTATCACTAAGATCTTACATGAAATACCCTTTAGCTATTGAATTCTCTTGTAAGATCTCCTGTGGCTACAAATCAGCCTTGCAGGAGATCGTACGGGAGCATAGTCTGTAGATCTGTACAGTGAAGTACAGTAAATTACACACCCATAGGAAATTAATAAAGTTGCAGTTAGTAGCACATTCCCACAGAAATCCTTAATCGGTGTTTACTACATTTCATCAGCTCTTGCCTTGATAAATATATTATCCCTTTAGCTGTAACTCTTGCAGATAAAGGGTTAAACAAATTCATACATGGAGAACACCTGTTAGTAAAAATATGGGAAACAATATTTTTTGTAAGGAAGTTTACATTCGTTTTCTTAAAATATTTATCCATTGACTACTTGTGAATGTTTTTTAATGTGAATATAATATATGTAATATAATATGTTATAATAATAATATGTTAGTGAGATTCAGCTAAATGTCTTTGTCTTTATGTACATTTATTACATCTTCAAAAATCACATTAATGTACTGTATATGGAAATTCCTGAAATATTAAATGATTGCACTCATATAGCTTTTCTGACCTATGTTAAAAATGAATAATCTTTTTTCTTATTGGGTCTTCACACAATGTTAATGTGACAAAGGTCTGCTAATGAGTCTTGTTAGTTGCTCTTAATTTGGAGCAGTGGTAAACAGTATTAATAAAATCCTTGCTAAGAAATAATACTTAACTAGGATTTTAACACTGCTAATATCATTGAGTCCATTGTGTTTTAAGGGCAAGGTTATTTTACGGGTACTAGTGTAATTGACCCCTTCTGGATTGCTACTTTACTGTGGTGAAGGGGCTTGTGTACCTCAATGATGTTGCAAACTATAGTACAGATGGCAGAGAAGTCAGAAAAATCTCTGTTCACTGGAGAAATAACTGGCAACCCACTCCTGTATCTTTGCCAAGAAAACATTATGAATAAGCCGAACATGAGACATAAGGATATGGCACCGGAAGATGAGCCCCTCATGGCTACTACATTACTGGGAATACCAGAGAATGATAATCACCAAATCTAATGAAGTGGTTGAGCCAAAGTCAAGAGGACACCTTGCTGCCGATGTGTCTGGACGGAAAAGGAAAGTCCGCTGCTGCAAAGAACAATTCAACATAGGAACCTGGAACATTGGAACTATAAGATGGCTTTGCCCATGAACATCACAAGGTGGACGGAATAGAAATTAGATTAACTATATACTTTGCAGGCAACGATAGAGGAGCTCTATAGAGTCAGCAAAAACAAGACCTGAAGCGATTGCAGATTGCAAATTAAACTGAGGAAAAGACGACAAATCATCAGGCCAAGCAGATACAAAATAAACAATATCCCTGATGAATATGCAATGGAGGTAAAGAATAAAGGGATAGATATGATAGATATGGGATATGATAGATTAAAGGGATAGATATAATAGATATGGAGCTAGAATGCCAGAATAACTTTGGACATAAGTCTGTGACATTGTCCAGAAAACAGCAATTAAATTATATCCAAAAGAAAGAAAACTATGAAAGCAAATTGGCTGTCTGACAAAGCTTTGAAAGTAGCCCAGGAAAGAGGAAAGTGAAAGATAGTGGAGATAGAAAGAAGTAACAAGGAGACATTATACAATGAATGATGTAAAGAGATTGAAGACGATAACAGAATGGGAAAGTCACAAGATCTATTAAATAAAATTGGACATCACAAGGGAAACTTTTATATCAAAGTGGGTGTGATAAAAGAAACAAATGGTAGGGAGATAATAGACACAGATAAGATAAAGAGGTAGCAGGAATACACAGAAGATCTATACAGGAAGGATCTTAACATAACGGATAACCTCAATAGTTTGTCCAGTGAGTTGGAGCCAGATATCTTGGAAAGTGAAATGAGATGGGTTCTAGGAAGTCTTGTTGATAACAGGGCTGCAATAGTTGATTGAATCCCTCCTGAAGTGTTCAAAATTCTGCAAAGTGATGCTGTGAAAGTGTTGTTTGCATTATGTCAGCAAATTTGGAAAACTCAGCAGTGGCTAGTAGATTGAAAAACATCAGTCTACATCTCAATCCCAAAAAAGGCAGTGCCAAAGAGTGCTCCAATTATCAAACAATTGCACTAACTTCACATGCCAGCAAGATAATGCTTAAGATCCTGCAATCTCTGCAGTTACAATATATATATATGGCCCGAGAACTACAAGATGCACAAGAGATAAAATTGGCAATACCCACTGGATAATAGAGAAAACAAGTGAGTTTTAGAAAAAAATATTTACCTCTGTTTCATGGAATATTCTAAAGTCTTTGACTGTGTGGATCAAAACAAAATGTGGCAAGGGATACAAGACCATCTAATTTGCTTCCTGAGAAATGTATATGTGGAAAAGGAGTACTGCAAGCTTATATATTGTCACATCATTTATTCAACTTATATGTGACATACATCATGTTTAAGGCCAGGATGGATGAAAGACAGAATTAATATTGCTGGGAGAAATATCAACAACCTCATATACGCGGATGATACTACTTTAATGGTTGAAAGTGAAGAGGAACTAAAGAGCCTATTGATGAGGGTGAAAGAACAGTGTGCAAAAGCTGGCCTGATGCTCAATGTTAAAAAAAACAATGATCATGGCAAATAGCAAATTCAGTTCTTGGCAAATAGATTTGGAGGCAGTGGCAGATTTTATTTTCCTGGGCTCCAAGATCTCTGCAAATGGTCGATGCAGCTGTGAAATTAAAAGACATTTGCTATTAAAATAGATAGATAAGATCATTGAAGCAATTAATATGAGCTTGAGGGAGCTCAGAGAGGCAGTGGCTGACAGATCTGCCTGGTGTTCTGCCATCCATAGGGACACAGATAGTTGGACATGACTGAATGACTGAACAACAACAATGCGATTGACCCCAATTGTCAAATCACAGCTAGTCCTAAGAACAAATCCAGGCGTTTTCATATTAGTTTTGTTTGATTTTTAGAAGTTAATGCTCCAGTTTGATAAATTCATCATGTTTGTTTGTCTGTTTAAAAATGATTGGAAGAATAAGAAATCTACTACTCATAATAATTTGGTTTTGGAGAAATATTAGGTTGGAATATTGAATGATTAGTTCCCAGAAGAATTAAAAAATGTATTCCTTTCTCCAGTCCACAATATATTAATGTAAAGTGCCGAGAGATTTAAAGAAAAACAGATCTCAGTTAGTACGGTCTACAAAACTTTTAGTCGGATTTTAATGAGTAAAGTCCATCTTTTATTAGTACACTCTTAAGACAATAAGAAGACAAAGACGTGTACTTGACTTCATTATACATGTGCACACAAGAACATAGGGTTATCCTGTTATCAGGAAGAGTAATTAGTGTAGTGACCTTTATATTTGTTTTGAAAGGGAGATTTACATGATCAACATCTTAAAAGTTGTTATTTCTCTCTATTTCCCTTGCAGAAATTAGCTATCCTCATCTATTCATTCTGTTTGCCAGAATAGAGGAGTGCTTTTAAAGTTGGCAAGAACTTTAAGAACTTGGTCATCTGCCACCCTTGATTAAACACCTCTATTTTGAACCTAAATGTAGGAGTATAATTGAGGGTCTGCTGTATATTTGTTTCTCTAACATCTGTATAAAAGAACGCCAGTGTTCTGGCTTACTGTAGAAATACTGTGCTGTGCATGTTCTGGGAGGTTGTTCTTGTATTATCTGACTCTTCGTACTTGCTGACTGTTTATTCAAGGACCCTGCAGTCTGCCACCTAATGAGCGTCAAGTCCAAATAAACTCTCACTAGACTTGGTTTTATTTACATCTGATTATAGAAACTGACAAGAACGGTATTGTCAAGCCCTACTCCACCTCTTACAACCATATCCAAAAAAGCAGAATTTCTATTAAAAAAACAATTTTATCTACGTAAAAAGGAAGAATTATTTTTTTCAGTAATGTCATATAATGCAATGAACAAATTATTCATCATTAGAGAAAAAAACAAGTTATTTATTTGATTTATACTTAAATGTACCGTATATATTTTTTTATGAAACATACTTTTTTAAACAGGAAGAATATTTAATGTTTTAATTTAAAATTTAATTTAACATAATGAACAAAGTATTCATCATTATTAGAGTAAAACCAAGGGTTTTCTTTATTTCAATTATACATTGAGTTGTATATTTTTTATATAATTTTTAAGGTGTGTAAAAAGGAAGAAGTATTTTTTTTCAGAAATATCATAATAACATAATGAGCTAACTATTCATCATTAGAGTAAAAAGTGATTTTTTTACTCCAGTTATATATATATTGAGATGTATAAAATTCAGAATCCAAGGGCATATCAGCTATGACTGGAACATAGTTCTGTTACTGGTTCACCAGAATTTTCTGTCAGAGATAGATTTATCCAATTATGTCTTGGCAAACCTTATAGTGCTTCTTGGGACAGATAACTCTCCTAGGCTGCCAGCTTCATATGAAAGTACTTGCTCCAATAGGACACATTTCTTGAATAATGTATAAATACATTTTGCTATACAGCAGTTAGATTCTATTTGTTTGTTTTTTTACTTTTTCATGGAATTTTCTTTTTATTCATGTTCAGCAGATTCCTAAGAATATGAATGGGAAATTGTATAATGTCATAAGTTAACACACTGGGCCTATTAAATTCATATTGAAAAATACAATGTAACACCGAGTGGAAAATATTTGGTGCTCCATTTTCTGAACATTTTTTTATATTATGGTAGAATCATTAAAAATGAAAGTATTTTCCCATTCGGTAGCATTTGAATTATTTTTTCAGTGATTGACATTCACATATTTTATTTTGCCTTGGGGCCAGACCTATTACAGGGGACGTGCTGGACATCTCTTGCAGACCCTCTCCACATATACAAACTATGCCATCCCATGGGGAATATGTTCTGCAATATGAAATCTCCAAGCAGTAGACAACATGTATGATACACAATGGCTACTACTAGTAAAAACTTGTATAAAATGATAGCATCATTTATAAAGGAAAAGCATGTATTCATTTATAGCAGAATATAAATGTAAATGATAACATTTTTCGAAGTTATAGTCAACTAATACATAGAAATAAATACATTTAAAATGTTCTCCTTTATAGCAACATGTGTTACATTTCATTGCAAAGAGCAGAGGCCCAGAAAAGATTTATAAGGGGAAATTAGCAGTTCTCTGTATTTGTTAGCGTGTAAACCAAGAAATACAATATATCTGGCTTCACATAAAAAGATCAGATACAAATAATTATCCAATAAATGATTCCTGTGTTCTTGAAAAAACGTTTGCACTCCCAAAAGGAAATCACTGGACTGTAATAATAACAGCTAAAGAGTTGAAGAATACTGGATATAATATCTCTTTTATGCATATAAAAATATTCTGTGTTGTATAGGCACATTGTGTCAAATATTTTAAATGTAATAATTAGACAGCTAATCGCTTACAATGTTTATGTTTATAAATTAAGTTTATTGAATGCATGCAATTATTTAGGGGCACATATTCCAATTCTAATATGTTTGATATAAAACAAGCACTTTGGCAAGTAGTGATGACACTAATGATTAATTGATAAAAATAGATAGGTGTTGGGGATGGTATTAATGAACCTGATTTGGAATAAAGTAACGTTCCTGTATCAATGCGGAAAATACTGACGCTTTAAAAAAAAAAGAGTAATAATAAACAGTAATAATAAGTTTATCAACTGTAAGTTTTATCTTACCAAATTCCAGATCACAACTCAGCATCGAAAATGGCTTGATGCGTTTCATCCCTTATGAGGTACATTTTCCTTTCTTGTTTTTTTCTATTTTTTAATTAGTTTCAAGAAAAAGGAACAGAAAAAACAATACAACAATGACATAAGGCTAAAATAGCACAGCAATACAATTACAGCCATAAAAATAACAAAAACAAATAAAAAAACAAACAATTGTTGGAGAGAAGGAGAGGATTTAGAGTTTCTGGTGCGTCAGCTTGTCCCATATTAACCAATTGTTTCCCTCTGAGATGTTTATACAGTACCTAGAAGGTTTACATTTTTTTCCAATTCTCTGTTCTCACTTACTACGGTCAAGACTTCATTAAATCATTGAAGAAATGGTTGTTTCCAGTTTTTAACTATTAGCCACTTAACAACTATAGTTATTTGGATAATGAAAGCTTTTTCTACAAAAGTCAAGTTATCAGGGAACACATGAAATAGTGCTATCTCCGAAGAGGGGACAATGGTATTTCCCAATACAGTTGAAATATAGTCAAAACTTAGGGCCTCATTAAAATCTCCCTCGTAGTTCTCTCGCTCCCCGCAAAAGGCAGTTTTTTTGCTGTTTGCGAGGACCGAATCTCTTGCAGCCTGCTTTGCGATATGACTACGAAAAATGGCCGAGAATAGGCTCCGAGAGAGCTACGTAGTCACACGCAGCCTTAAATCTACAAGTGATTCTCGCATCTCGGAAGAATCCCTACGAGCACAAAAAGTGCTAGTAAGGGATCCTAAAGCCTCTACGTGCTGCCTCGGAGCAGCCCGAGACAGCCGTGTTAGGCTCCCCCTGCTCCCTATACACATACCCATGCTGCAGGGGTCTCTATCGGGACCCCTGCAGCACCACCACATTAACCCCTTGCAGCGGGGGTCCCCGATCGGCACCGATCAGGCCCCCGCTGCATTTAAAAGTTTTAAATTCCCCGCCGTGGCTCCTTAAAGGGCCAGCGGCACACTATTAGCCAATCCTGGCCGCGGCAAAAAAAAATTAACCCCACTCTATGCTGGGGGTCCCCATCGGGGAAAAAAATTACACACGTGAAAAGGAAAGATAGACATACACAATACAATACATACATTCAATACATTGCATTACATACAATACATTACATACAATACATTACATATAATACAAATCAAATACCCCCTATCTATCTAACATACAATCTATTTAATATAAAATAATTCCTAACTATATCAAATACATCCCCCTATCTATCTAATATACAATAAATCCTAACTACATACAGAAACCCTAATTCTAAGCTAAAATAAAATAATTAAAATCCTAACTACATACACAGACCCTAATTCTAAGCTAAAATAAAATAATTAAGACCACTTACTTTAAGATGTCCCTTCAGATCACTAACCTAGGGGTAAAACAAAACAAAAAAAATAGTACAAAACATTAACATAAAATAAATAAACACTATATACATTCTAAATATTCTTCTCAGCTTTCCAGCATGTCCCGTCATTCTTCAGTTCTTCTCCGGCGCGGCCCTGTTAAAAAAAACACAATACATTAATACAATATACAGACACCAAAAAAAAAAAATATTTAAACATATAAATATACATTCAACTTACCTCCCCGCGATGTCCCCGGCCTCCTCCCCTTCAGCCCCGTCTGGGCCCTGCAACCATCCGCGGTCTAAAAAAATAAAAATAAAAATAACGGAGGTCTGCACTTGCAGACCTCCCCGACGCTAATGAGCCTCCCGGAGCTTTTTCCGGGAGGAAATTGGCAATGGTGGCTTTTGATTGCCCGAAAAGCTGTCTATCAATTTCAGCCAATCAGAAGTCGTCAATGTGTGAGCCATTAAGGATGGGATACACCCCAAAATCCCACCCTGATTGGCTAAAGCACCTGTCAATCTTTATTGGAACCAATCACAAGGCGCAGATGCCTTCAGTCAATTCAGTCAATCACCCCCCCGGAGTGATTGGGTGAAGACATCTGCACATTCTCATTGGCTGACGTGTATGTAGTTAGGATTTATTGTATATTAGATAGATAAGGGGATGTATTTGATATAGTTAGGATTTATTTTTTATTAAATAGATTGTATGTTAGATAGATAGGGGGTATTTGATTTGTATTATATGTAATGTATTGTATGTAATGTATTGTATGTATGTTTTGTATTGTGTATGTCTGTCTTTTCTTTTCAGGTGTGTATTTTTTTTTCTGTAGTGGGGGCGGGGTTGTAATGTGTTTTTTTTATTTTCTGTAATGTATGTTTTTTTTTATTTTTGGTGACTTAGGTTTTTTAATTTTCTGTAATGTAGGTTTTTTTATTTTCTGTATTGTAGGTTTTTTATTTTTGGTGACTTAGGTTTTTTTATTTTCTGTAATGTAGGTTTTTTTATTTTCTGTAAGGTAGGTTTTTTATTTTTTGTAATTAGAGTGGTGGGGAGGTTTATCAGGGGGTAGGTAGTGTAGGTAGGTAGAGTAAGTGTTAATAGATTAGTGTAGAGGGTGGTTAGTATAGATTTAATGGTTTATAGGGGGTTATAGTGTAGTGTTTATGGTTAGTGTCATGATGGTCCTTGTGGTGAATGTTAGGGTTTTAACAGCTCCATAAGTGTCATAATATACCCTTATGGGACTGATGGGGGTATTTAAAGGCTTATTGGGGTCTGTATTGACCCTCATGAGTGATGGGGTTAATTAAGGCCTTATGGGGGTCTGTATTGACCCCCATGAATTATAGGGTTAATTAAGGCCTTATGGGGGTCTGTATTGACCCCCATGAATTATGGGGTTAATTAAGTGCTTATGGGGGTCTGTATTGACCCCCATGAATTATAGGGTTAATTAAGGCCTTATGGGGGTCTGTATTGACCCCCATGAGTGAAAGGGTTAATTAAGGCCTTATGGGGGTCTGTATTGACCCACATGAGTTATGGGGTTAATTGAGTGCTTAAGGGGGTCTGCATTGACCCCCATGAATTATAGGGTTAATTAAGGCCTTATGGGGGTCTGCATTGACCCCCATTAGTGACAGGGTTAATTATGGCCTTATGGGGGTCTGTATTGACCCCCATGAATTATAGGGTTAATTAAGTGGTTATGGGAGTCTGTATTGACCCCCATGTGTTCTAGAGTTAATTATTGTGCTTATTGGGGTCTGTATTGACCCACATGAGAGACATGGTTAATTAAGGCCTTATGGGGCTCTGTATTGACACCCATGAATTATAGGGTTAATTAAGTACTTATGGGGGTCTGTATTGACCCCAATGAATTATAGGGTTAATTAAGGCCTTATGGGGATCTGTATTGAACCCCATGAGTTATAGGGTTAATTATTGTGCTTATGGGGGTCTGTATTAACCCCCATGAATTATAGTGTTAATTTTTAAATATAGCCTGGGCCTGATCTATACAGATCGGGGTCCCCCGCTGCAAGGGGTTAATGCAGGGACACTTGGGGGGTCCCGATGCGGACCCCCAGCATAGAGAGTGGTTAATATTAGGTGCCGCAACCGGGATTAGTAATAGTGTGCCGCTAGCCCTTTAAGGAGCCGCGGCGGGGAATTTAAAAGTATTAAATGCAGCAGGGCCGGATCGGTGCCGATCGGGGACCCTCGCTGCAAGGGGATAATGTGTGGGGGATGCAGAGATCCCTATGGACCCCTGCAGCAAGATGTTAATGTGAGGACACTTCCCAATGGGGACCGCCGCATACAGGGGGGTTAATTTTTGGTGCGAGGGGGGTAGTTGGAGTACCCCCCACGGCAGGGCTTATGTGGGGGACTGCCGCGGAGGTCCCGTTTAGCACCCCTGCACTAATTTTTGAGGTGCGGGAGCCTGCGAGATGATCTCGCAGGCTGTCACTCCTCATGTACATTTTCGCAGTTTTGATACGTACTACCCTGCTCCGTAGCTCACACGTTGCTCGCAGCAGGGGGATTGTAATAGCATTGTAACTTTGAGAAATGTTGCAGTACGTAGGATTTAAGTAGAAGCCTCTTATTTACGAGGCTAGAATTTAATAGGGCCCTTAATGTCCAAATTTTCTTTACTAAATGGCATTCCCACCGAATGTGTTTATATGATCGTTTTTGGACACAAAGTCTCCAACATTTATCTAAAGTGGGATCTTTCATTAATTAAGCTACCTTGGTGGGAACCATATACCACATTTTCCTTTCTAACAAGATAGGAGAGGTACAAAAACTTTTCTGCAGCATGCCACATGTTGACGTCATTTATTTCATTTAACAATGCTTTAGCAACTGCTTTTACTGCTTTCAAGGGTCTCATCCTTCTATCTAATTTGGATTTTCCATTTATTCAAAATGTGTGTATTTCAAATAATAATTTCTGTTAGGAACATTAGAAATTTCTTTCAGCAAATATGCAGGATCAGATTTACAAAAATGCAACAATAGAACAGGAGTGCAAAGGCTGTCAGACAATGTGTTTCGCCTTCTTCATGCCTTGTTTTTTTTTTCCATCCCAATTTCATCTTCTTCCAACTTCCTCTTTTGCCCTTTTTCCTTTTTAACTTCTTTCCCTCCTCTACATTTCCCTTATTTCCTTCTCCTTGTATTCATTTTCCACCTTTTGTGTCTTCTCTCCTACTTCTATCCTCTTTTAATCTGAGTTTTACTGTTTATAAAACGTCTTCAATTTTACTGGAAATACAATAAACACTAAACAAATATTATTTAATTGAAAAAAATGGCAATTTGCATACTAAATTTTATGACTTTCACTACAGCTTTAACAATAGTTCCCATGTGAAGTATTGCACTGCTAATTTTACCAATAGGATTTGGTCCTTATATATATGTATAAACTCATTGTATTTGAACTCTGGCTAATAGGTTGACCTTGTAATATGTCAGGGTCAATGGAGTCATAAGTGCCAAGATACAAATTATGATTGAAATTCGCATGAAATATCAATCTGTGAAATCAATATGAAAAAAGAAGGGAAATGTACAAATACCTGTCAGTAATCTGTCTTCAATAATATATCCTTTGTTATATGAATAAAACAGACTGCACTAAATGATTAATAATAAACTTCTAATTGTCTTCAGTCTTTATTTTATTGGAATAAAAATAATTATATTCAAATACAGAAACATAGGCTTGACAGTAGAAAAAACAAAAGGCCCATCTATTCCTACCTATCTAAAAATCTTATATTCCTCAGTATGGCCCTATGCATGTTCCAGGCATGCTTGCATTTCTTTATTGTGTTTACCCATACCACTTCTATTGTAAATCTGTTATTTTTATATCACCCGGAGTTAGTGTTAGATTTAGGGTTTAGGTTTAGGGTTATGGTTTAGGGTTAGGGCAGTGGCAGATGATAAACTTTACATAGTAACCCCTAAATCTAACTATAATCTGCTGGTTGGCAGATAGCAGAAAAGGTCCCCTAACATTAAACCGTATACCATTGGAGGTCCCTACAAACCCACATGATACACTATACCAATGGGGTCCCTCAGGCGGAGCTGGAGATGCCCCCTGGGAAGTCACAGATAGGGGGAGAAAAGCAGCCCTGCTTGAAGGGAAAAAAAGACAATTTATTAAATAAGAAAAACTATTAACTTTTATTTATTTTAAACTACATATTATTTTTGATAGCTTGTGCCCAACAAACATATGTGCTTTACTTTTATTGCAGTAAAATGATCCTTTAATTTGTGTAAGGTAACAATAATTTCCTGAACAAAAACATGTCTTATTTTTAAGAAACTATAAACTAACACAGTAATATATATGAAAAACAACAGAGCAAGCAGCAATATATGTTCCTGTGACAAAATATGTAATGCTTTCTGAGAGAAACTTCACACACTTAAGTAGATATAGAAAGTGCAAGTTAAAATTACTGAAATTATTAAATCTCCATTGAGGATATTGCTTCTGAGGGCTTCTTCTATTAATTTCTAACCTTATTAAGATATTTGGATTATATCAGAAAACTAGGGCCCTCATTCAATTGTGATTTGGCCAATTGAATAGGGCTCTAAATAAGCACATAGCATATATTTTTTTAAAGAAGTTTTTAGTTAGTGAAAACCTTGCTTTTGGATAGATGTTTACTAACTAAAAACTTCTTTAAAATATATATGTTATGTGCTTATTTAGAGCCCTATTCAATTGGCCAAATTGCAATTGAATGAGGGCCTAGGTATTTTTCAAAATCCATTAAACAAACTAACTAACAGCAGAACACAAGAATGTATCATGTTTCTATGCTCACACACAGTAAACAGGACAGTTTAACAACATTACAGTAAACATATAAACTGTAATCTGATCATTCAAATATTTGATGGACCTCTGCAGCCCTATATTTTGAATATACTTGTCTGAAGAAGTAAACTTGATAATATAAACAATATTTTTATAAAGGTAAAAATATACAAATTTGAATCTAATAACTGTAAGTTATGTTTCAGTGTGAGTCACCATAATTATTTCTGCTGATTTGGTTCTACAGGAGGGAGGAGACCATGAATGCACAGCAATACAAGCTGCTTCAGCTGAGAAGAGGCAATCCTGGGTGCCAGTGTTCTAACAGAATTAAAGGGAATCTCACTAAAAGAAATATCTGCGCTAAAAATGCAGCTCAGTCATGTAACTCACACAAGGCAAAGGATACACACAGAAGAGGGTATAATAATATGAGTTAATAAATTAAATTCTATGTTATTATTTGTTTGTTTGCCTTTCTAAAAACATTTTGCGTAATTCTTTTAAATCAATAAATCAATCAGCTGATTGTAAATATGAGAATATAGTGGACTTTTTAAGGGCTTGAAAAAGATTGAGGTGCAAAAAAAAACTTTGTTCAAAAAAAGATTAGCTTTCTTATACTTAATATTAGGATAAGGTAATGGGATGCATAATGCCAATGTCTAGAGATACATAGGAGAGGGCTTATTTATATATAGACAGAGTGCAAAAGCTTCAGGTCTCACAAACCTTAACCCCCAGGTAATTCTCTTAAATAGGTCTGGTGTCTTTAACAAACAAAGACCTAAAGGTCAAGTGATTTATTTATGTCACCAGAAACTCCTACCAGAATTACATACTTGAAACCTGGAACCATAACATACTATGAGCTTGATGGGCAAGTGACAGCTGCTTTCTTTTGGATACATTCATTCCCGAAAAACATGAGGGATACAAGAAGAAGCAGCCAATTACTGGACTGTAACTACATACCTGGGATTACATCTTATTCACCTGATATTGCTGGAACAATGTAAACATGAAGTTTGATATTTAAACACATATTTATTTTAAATAAATCAATTTAGTTGTTTTTTAAATAACATGAAAAAATACACAGTCAATTCAGTGTAATTTATGAAGATATATATCAAAGGTTCTTAAAAATATAAAAAGTGGAGCTAATAATTGTAATGCCAGTGTTATTCTTTTTGGCCTACTTCTCAAAGATTGGATATTGTTGCTGTATGTACTCACACTGCTCTATGGTTTGGTAAAGCAGTTTATAATAATACATTGCAATGTTCATAATTCATTATAACCTATAGTTAATGTAATTTTCTATTTGTAGATGTTATGTACCTTTAAAATAATATTCTAATAGTGATGTCTTCTTTTTATTACTTTTAAGCACATAGAAATATATTTTAGATTTACAATAATTTAAATTATAATGCATGACATAAATTGGGGCAATTATTTAGAGAAAATACAAACTGTGGATAAATCCATTAAAACATATTTACTCAATATTGTAAACGCAGCCTAACAGATTTATATTTATTAATCCTTGTTTATACTTTTTTTTAACCTTTATTTAATTAAATATTTTGATTTTTCTTTATTCTCACTAAGTTTATGCTTTGTGTGCTTCTTGTGTGTCTATTTTACCATTTTTCTTGTTTTATATTCTTGTTTTCTAGATTCTCTAGACTGAAGGATATATAACAATATGGGTTTTCATAGTCTTATAGCTTGATGAATATTACTTGTATTATAAAATGTACCTTTTTTCTGTAGTTGTAAAATGGCATTAGGTGACTAGAAATGACATTTGGAGCATCCTGCACTAATCCATTTGAGGCTCAAACAAAGTTCTGCGCTCCCATGCAGAGAAAACGTTCTAGCCATATCCACAAGCATTGCAGTGTGACTGTAGGAAGGAGAACCATTAAAGAAAGAATGAGATGTGATCATTAAGTTCACACTTCTGCACATACCCTATGCTAAAATCAATTTATATTCCATCAACGCAGCTCACATTTTACTAGAGAGAAGGTGGTGAATGTTTTCCACAATAACAAAAACTGTTTGCAGGTTACAGAAGTAGGCATCATTGTTATGATTTAAAGTGACTATGTTACCCCAATAGGATGTTGATTTAATTGTATAGAGCATTACAAAGTGGCTTTACATTGTACTAGGAGTGTGTCTCTACAATAAATAATGTCTGATATGTTCAGAATTTAATTTGCGGCTCCTGTAAGCACTGGCAGAGCTAATGAATTTTGTCCGGCAGGCCCCTTTTATATATATATATATATATATATATATATATATATATATATATATATAAAGGTGTAGGGGGTAGCAGTGTGGTAGGGAGAGGCAGGTGGAATCTAATGGTAGGGGGAGGCAAAGGAGACAGAGAGATGAAGTAGCAGGGTAAAGGGATGAATGTGGTGGGTTCTGCTGGGGCAGAAGGAGGTAGTTGGATGCATTGGGATAGAGGGAGTTAGAGGGAGGTACTGAGGGAGTTAGCGAGGGGTAGACAGAGGCAGCATGTGGTAGAGGAGTTCGTGAAGGGTAGAAAGAGGCAGCGTGGGGCAGATGAGTATCACTGGGGTAGAAGGAGGCAGATAGGAGCAGAGGGAGAAAGTAGTGGGGTAGAGGGAATAAGTGAGGCATAGAGGGAAGCAGCAGGGGGAGTGAGAGGTGGATGGAGTACTAAGAGGTGGCGAGGCACTGAGAGATGGCAGGTTAGGGAGAGGCAGGGGTAGTGAGAGGTGGTGAGGGAATAGATGTAGGTAGGGGTGGTAAGGGGAGGGAGGAGGAAGGACAGGAAGAAATTGCCGGTTTTCGTATGATATTCTCCCACTTCATCCTCTTGGCCATCCCACACTTCCTCCTCTGAGCCCTCCCAAACTACACTTCACTGCAATGCAATCCCTAGGTGAGGGCCTTCGTGCAAAACACCAATTGCACCAGCAGTATTTTCAGCCCTGCCTTTATGTGAATGTGGGGTTCAGCATGCTAATGTGCAGCTCAGAGTACTTGGTAAGCATGGGAGAAGGGTCTAACTGGCAGATTAAATTGCAGGTCTTTATTTTGGCCACTACAGAGACAGACAAGCAGTTTGTAATACTAATTAGCTCATCCAAGCAGCTAATTAATATGTGTGAGCAGCTCATTTGCATATAAATCCCTGCTGCGGATGTGTATGTAGGGGAAAGGAAAGTATGCTACTGCAAAGAACAATTCAGCATAGGAACCAGGAATGCTAGAACTATGAACCAAGGCAAAATGGATGTAGTCAAACATGTGATGACAAGATTAAACTTGGAATTAGTACTCTAATGGAGTGGGATGGGACATTTTACAACCACCAGATCTTCTACTGTGGTCAAGTTGTTCAGTTTTATGAGGATGTTCAACACCTTCTAGATATAACACCAAGAAAAGATATTGGTCTCATTATAGGAGATTGGAATGCTAAAGTAGGGAACCAAAAGATACATGGAATAACTGGCAAATTTGGCCTTGGAAAAGAAAATGAGGCAGGTCAGAGATTAGCAGAACTCTGTCAAGATAATTCGGTGGTCATAGTAAACACCCTCTTCCACCAGCCTCAGAAACAACTCTACACATAGACATCACCAAATGGACAATGTAGAAATCTGATTTACTACATGCTTTGTAGCCAAAGATGGAATTCTATACAATCAGCAAAACAACACCTAGAGCTGACTGTGGCTCAGATCATGAGCTTATCAATGCAAAGTGCAGAAAATAAATTCATCAGACCAAGCAGATACAAAATAAATAATGCATATCACCTGTTTTAATTGAAAAGGGCATTCAGGGCTATCCTGGATAATTAGGGAGGGAGTATCGATCCAGGGAGGAATCTGATCACCAGTATCTGGGGTCAGGAATTAATTTTATATTTTTTTCCCCTTTTGAGACAATTGGCAAAGTTTCACTTGGGTTTTTTTCTGTTTGCCTTCCTCTGGATTAATCAACAATTAACAATTAATCTGCATATTGCAGATCAGAGGAGATCTAAAAAGGTTGAACTTGATAGACTAAGTATTTTTTCAACCTCAATTACTATGTAACTATGTAATATACAGTGGAGGTAACAAATAGATTTAAGGGACTAGACATGGAAGATAAAATGTCTAATGAACTTTGGACATTGTCCAAAAGAAAGAATATTCCCAAAAGAAAGAAATCTAAGACTGGCTGTCTAATGAGGCTTTGAAAGTAGCCCAGGAAAAAAGGAAACTGAAAGGTAGTGGACATAGGAAAAGATTTGTCCAACTGAATTCAGAATACCAGAGGGTAGCAAGGAAACAATCTATAATGACCATTGTAAAGAGATGGAAGAAGATAACCGAATGGGAATGTCAAGATATCCCTTCAAGAAAATTGGAACATTCAAAGGAACATTTCATGCCAAAGTGGGCATAAAAAAGGACAAAAATGGAAGGGATTTAACAGAAGCAGATCAGATTAAGAATACGTGGTAGGAATACGCAGAAGATCTAAACAGAAAGCACTTTAACAGCACGTATAACCTCAGTATTTTATCCAATGAGCTGGAGGCAGACATCTTGGAGAGTGACGTGAGATGGGTACTAGGAAGCCTTGGTGATAACATGGCTGCAGGAGTTGATGGAATCCTAACTGAACTGTTCAAATTCTAGAAGATGATGCTGTGAGAGTGTTGCTTGCCTTATGCCAGCACATTTGGAAAACTCAGCAATGGCCAGTAGATTAAAAAAGATCAATCTTTATGCCATTTACAAAAAAAGCCAGTGCCAAAGAGTGCTCCTATTTTTGAGATCATGTACCATGTTTAAGTTCATGTAAGCTTAACTTCAACAATATAAGGATCTAAAACTACCAGATGCACAAGCCAGATTTAGCAGAGGCACAATAAATCAAATTGCCAATATCAGCTGGATAATAAAGAAAGCAAGGGAGTTCCAAAAAAAAACTTTTACCTCTGCTTCATTGACTATTCTAAAGCCTTTGACTGTGTGGATCACATCAAAATGTGCCAAGTTCTTAAGGAGACCATCTCCTCCACCTCCTGAGTAATCCGTATGTGGACCAAGAAGCCATGGTCAGAACTGAAAATGGGACAATTGAATGGTTCAAGATCAGGAAATAAGTGCAACAAAGTTGTATATTGTCACCTTATTTATTCAACTGTATGCAGAATACATTATTCTTAGGCAGACTGGAAAATCCAAAGCAGAATTAACATTGCTGGGAGAAATATCAACAACCTCAAATATGCGGATGATACTACTCTGGGGAATAAAGGGTCTACTGATGAGGGTCATAGAAGATTGTGCAAAAGTTGGCTACTGCTCAACATTAAAAAGATGAAGATCACAGCAAACAGCAATCTCAGTTCCTTGCAGATAGATGGGGTAAAAGTGGAGGCAATGACAGATTTTATTTTCCTGTGCTCCAAGATCTCTTCAGATGGTGACTGCAGCCATGAAATTAAAAGACATTTGCTTCTGAGGAGGAACACTATGGTAAGTCAGGATAAGCTATTAAAAAGTAAAGATATATCCATTGGGACCCCAATGGGTATACTTTTAACATATTAATATTTGGTGACATTGTTTAACCCTCCTTGACATGGAAAAGGGTTTATACAGATAAATAAGAGAGGACATTAGGGTTAGTGTAGTGTGATCAGATTAGTGGGTACCATTCCGCATTGAGACTGAGACTACTGAGATTCTGACTCAGAGACTCCTGCAAGCAGGCTGCGAATACACGTTGGAACTAGAGAGCTCCCGCCAACCCTTCCTGGGTGCAAGTCAATCAGACTTACAGGCTTCTTTTTTCTAGAAGATATAGAATAGCTCAGTTTCTTATCTTTCCAAAACTGTCATAGTCAACCTTCCCAAAAGTTTTACAGAAGCCATGGAGTAGAGGCCATAAAGCATAATATTAATAGAGAAGCTGTAACTTGAAAAATATTACAATGCCAAAAAATAAAATTAGCTTTTTAAAGGATAATGTGTTTTCACAAAGCAATTATATTGTATTAATTCAAGAAAATAAACAATAACCAAGGTGTGCTAATGTTCAATAATATTATATTTCTTTACATGAAGCTAATAAACAGATAGACCCTTTTACTTTACAGTTTATATTTAAAAAATATATTTTATTACCCTATTAACTATAAATTTAAGTTTTATAGAAAAAAAACCCTGCTTTGTAGCCAGGATGGTCAAAATGATTTGGGTTCTTTTTACTATTTTCAGAGGAAAATATATTGAACTCTATCCAGAAGGAAATAAAAATATCCAGTTTATGTGTGAAATATGTTTAAATTGGTTTGGGTACTAAACACGTCTCACAGCTAAATTATATGACATTTTAAAAAATAGCACCAAGCTACAGACACTTCTTGCTTTAATATCCAAGCCAAGAAACACACATATGCTTGCTTTGTCTGCTGGTTTTTATATCATATACATGAACAGATTCCAAAAAAACTTGCATCAGTGTGCTTTAGGAAGAATAGCTGTGTTCTAGAAATATCAATATCAGTATTAACATGTAGATGCAATTCTAACTTGTATTTAACTAATAAATAAAATGGACAGTTCAAACTGCAATATAACACCCTTTCAATTCCAAGGTAATTTATACCTTTTGCTGGCTCAAATACCACTATTATACCACTCTATGCTACCACATTCCTGGGCAGCAATTTCATAAGTATTACCAATTACAAAA
Source organism: Discoglossus pictus (assembly GCA_027410445.1). Lineage (NCBI taxonomy): Eukaryota > Metazoa > Chordata > Amphibia > Anura > Alytidae > Discoglossus > Discoglossus pictus. The sequence continues at coordinate 352,426,924 of CM050165.1, forward strand.
AGAGCAATTATTTCACACATTGCTCTAAAACTGTGGTAGATACAAATGTAGTTAGAGATCAACCAACCAATAAGGAATGCTGTGAGACTAGATACTCGATATAACACTCTATGCATGTAATAAGCATATACCTGCTGTATTATGCAGCATTAAGCAAAGCCCAGGATGGATTATGCACAAGCTAGAAAACCTACCCACGGACAGCTGTTTTGAGGGTATTACATCTCATCAGAGTGGGCAATGTTCCTAGCTTGTGTAGTAGATTTTATGGGAAGGTAGTTTACCACAACAATCATTTAATTTATGGTGGGCAAATGAGCAATAGAAGCTCTCCACAGTACAGTAGTACAGTATATAAATAGTACATTTGTGTTCACATTTGAATGTCTAAAATAAGTTTAAAAACTTATTTCATACTCCAAATTCTAAGAAATACAGTTCTGGGAACCTGGACATTCCAATACCATTTCAAACATGGCTCCTTATAAGCATATGCCTGCCGTATTACACAGCTTTAAGCAATAACTGTATTGGAATTCTGAGCAGGAAATACATTTTTATTTACTTATTTTAGAAGTTCAAATGTGGACACAAATGTACTATATATATATATATATATATATATATATATATATATAGTACATTTTTATATATATATATATAGTAAATAAATAGTATATTTATTTATATATATAGTAAATAAATAGCACATATTTGAATGTCTAAAACAAGTATAAAAAAAAGGCTTCCAGCTCAGAATTCCGATAAAAACAGTTATTATACTGCATTCTGGAAAGCTGAGCTGGGATATGCAAATGTGCACACGAATGCTTTGCTCTTCAATTCATAGCCATTTCCAAACATGGCTTCCTTTAAGCATATGCCCGCTGCATTACACAGCTTTTATGCAAAGCCAAGGTTGGATTAAACACAAGCGGAGTATCCTATCCATGTACAGCTGTTTCAAGCTTACTGGCTATCATCAGCAAGGAGCAGGGTCTCAGCCTGTGTTGTGGACTTTATGAGTAGGTAGTTTACCACAACAATAATTTATAATATGGTGGGCAAAAGAGCGATAGAAGCCCTCCACAGTACAGTAGTACAGTAAATAAAAAGTACGTCTGTGTTCACATTTGAATGTCTAAAGCAAGTTAAAAAACCTGCTTCCAACTCAGGATTCAGAGAAAAACAGTTATTACACTGCATTCTGGGAAGCTAAATACTACTGAGTAGGCTTAGTACTATCACCACCATTTTTCACAGCTGATACACCCACAACCCTAATCACTAATTAACTCGATTTTAAATTACTTGCCAATCCCTTGTTTCATTCTTTAGTTACTTCTCCATTTGTTTCAATAATCCCTTTAGATTGTAAATTTGCAAGTATTCAGTCTTGTATATCCATCTTGTATCAATAGGACCATGTATATAAGATTTTAAACTCAAAAACAGGGCCCCCTACTTTTTGTCAGGTATTTAACATGACATTTAATTTTTCTATTTCTTTATAATTAACCCATGTACAGCGATACAGCATATGTTGGCGTTTATAAAAAAACTGTAATAATAATAATAATCACATATATAGTTGTCAGCAATATAGGTTGTTGCTAACACGTGCAGGTGCTCATCCCTACGACCCACGGAACTACACATCAAAACAAAACTCAATTACACAATTCAGAATGTGAGTCCCGTAGCAGTTTGAGAAAAATTGTATAAAAAAATTGCGGCCCATAACAATTGCAACAAGGAAAGGGAAACTTACACAAAAAAACGACCCTTGGCACTTACAAATACAAATACGCGGTCCAAAAATGCGAACTTAACCGCCGAACCGTGCACATACAAAAACAACAATAACACCACCAAAACTAACAAAAATACAAAAAACATCACTTACAGCACGGGGAAACAACCACAACGCCTGGGAGTCAGGTTGCACAATAATTGAGCCGAGTTTCCACACACGAAAATTGCCTAAGCAACAAAAAATGGCGGCTAAAAAAAAACAAAAACGAGGCTACACGACCAATAAAGACGTAAAAACACGCCAGACACATAAGACTTCTGCACAAGACTGTACAGGGTATAAAATACACTATTATGGAGGACACTAAATGCTCCACAACCGCCTAACACATAGACAATCGCTGCCATTTCACAACACTAACTTGCAACGATTAACATTACTAATCAAAGATGCAGAATTACACACCTAAACAAACGCTTTGCGCTTGCACATGCAGCCTACTTATCCTACACAGGCTACCCGACCAATACACACGCAAAAAAACGCCAGACACATAAGACTTTAAGACAAGCCTGTACGAGGTATAAAATACACTATTAGGGAGGACGCAAAATGCTCCACACCCGCGTAACACATACACAATCGCCGCCATTTTACAAAATTAACTTGCAACTAATAACATTACAATTACACATCTAAACAAACGGTTTGCGCTCGGGCACACAGCCTATTTACACTGCACACTTCACACATTGCTGACACTTTACACCTCAGCTCAGCAAGAGTGCAAATGTACATTGCATGCTGCAGGAACATCAAAACAGATTGTTAGATCTTCAGGATATTGCTTGCTGCAAATATTAATTACAAATAGGTAACGTATATTAATTTATGATTTTATTAATTAATTATCATAAAAAATACATATAGAGAAAAAAAAAGGACCAGACGACAGAATCGCAATAAACGCTGAAGGCGTTCAGCGCGCGGCTCACAATGAGCACCCAGGGTGTTCAGAGGAGCAAAACACCAGGGGAGAGGCTCGCAATGAGCGCCGAAAGGTGATCAGCGCGGAGCTTGCAATGTGCGCCGAAGTGGCTCTGATAACCAAAAATACACCAACCGAGAGGCTCGCAATGAGCACCGAAGGTAGTCAGACTACCAAAACACTTACTTTGTGTGGCAAACAGCATTACCTGCCTTACAATTTTATTGCCGTCATTTTTTGATGGGCAATTTGCTAGTAATATATATTATTAGTCATGTAATTTTACATCTTATAGGCATACAGGTGCTATTATATTAAACACGTGTTTGTTATTAAGTCAAAACATCAAGACGTGCCGATAAACAAAGGTTATGTGAATTTATGTACTTTCATTGTACCAAAATTGGTTATCAGATATTACAATATTACAAAGGATGACATGCCTACTTCACACAGTTATAAATGTTTGTTTTGTTGATGTGAAATTCATGTGAATTTTGCTAAAAGTAATATATATATATATATATATATATATTGTAGATAAGTTGCATGCCTTGTATATGTCATAATGATTAGCTCCTCTGTGGCAAAGTATGGATAGGTTAACATGTTGCCAATAGATACTTGCTGAGGAATGAAGTTGAGAAGGATCAAAGTAGATGCAGCCCAAATCTTCTCAATCTACACCAAGCGCCCCACTTCTGTGCCACCAGGGGCTTTCCCATGGGAGTGTCTGGCAGTGGAAGCTTTGGAGGTGGAGGGAGGAAGCCAGATGCAGATGGGTCACATGCAGAGAGCAGTATTCGGGGGAATTATTGATAAGGACTTCAGATGTCCGTGTGTTAAGTCTAGTATTTGTAGGTCCCCTATGTTATCCAAGCTGGTGTTCTGTTACTGGAGGCGTAATCTCTGCATCTCTATCTCCATGTGTATATAGTGTCTCCAGTTTTTCTGAGTCATTCTTTGTATCATGCAGAGCATCTGAGTATGTGTGCCCTTCATTTGCTGGCTGTGCGTGGCCAGTTGCTTCTCATTCATTTCTAGTTCCTGATACATATTAGGCTCCTCCACCTCCATTGCAGGCGAGGCTGACTGTCAGGGTGATGGCGGTCTTGATTGTGCTGGTGGAGGTGTCTTCAATTGCGCTGTCTCCAAGAAGCCTAAATGCTAAAAATCAATTGCTGTCATTAATCTAATTTTATTTTTCAAATTAAGGGGATAATATCACTACTCCCATGTGCCAGGGGATCCCCGGGATCCTCAATTCCTTCCCCCTACCTAATATGAGGTAGGGCCCATCAGATTTCCCCTTCCTACCTTCTATGGACCCATGATCCTATTGAATTCCCCCTTCCATCTGCTAGCCCCTATGACCCCTGTTATCCCCCATCTAAAGTATAACCATGGTTATATAACAACTAGCGACTTGCCCGTCAAAAATGACGGGGCAATAAAAATGTGTTGAAATGCTGTTTGTCACACAATGTGAGTGTACTGTGTGCCTCAACTATATAGACCCCTATAACACACTAATGAACGCATGTAATAACACTATAAGTGCCATGAGGGTCATCCAGGACCCTCATGACCCAAAGTTTAAGCACTACACCATTTTAACCCAGTCTTTTATGGGGGTCTATACAGACCATCATAAGCCTCTATTTAACCCCATTAGTCCCATAAGGGTATTTCAAGACTCTCATGGGACAGTTAGAAGCCTAACATTACCCGGTAAGTGCTATGAGGGTTCTCCAATACCCTCATGACACTAAGTATAAACACTACACTGCACTATACCCCCCAATAAACCATTAAATCTAAACTAACACCCCTCTACACTAACCTATTAACACCTACACTTCCTACCTAAACTACCTACCTACCCCCTAATCAACCCTCCCACCAGTCTAATTACAGAAAATAACAATTCTACATTACATAAAATAAAAAAACCTGACTCACAAAAAATAAAATCTACATTACAGAAAATAAAAAACCTAAGTGACAAAAAATAAAAAAGGAACATTACAGAAAATAAAAAAATACATTACAACACCCCACTACAGAAAAAAAAAAATACACCCTGAAAAGAAAATACACATAGAATACATACAATACAATACAAATAAAATACAATACCCCCCTATCTAACATACAATCAATACTATCTATCTAAAATGCATCCCCAATCTATCTAATATACAATAAATCCTAAATATCTAAAATGCATACCCCTATCTAACATACAATACTATATAATATACAATACATCCCATCTATCTAAAATACATAACCCTATCTAACATACAATAAATATTATATCATTTACAATAAATTCTAACTATCTGAAATACATACCCCTATGTAACATACAATAAATGCTATCTACATATACAAACCCTAATTTTAAGCTAAAATAAAATAATTAAGACTACCTACCTTTGCAGATGTCCCTTCAGATCAGCAAAAAAAAAAACATTACAATACTACAACATACATAAACTTAATTTTTTTTTAATAAACATAATATACATTGTACTTACCTCCCCGCGATGTCCCCGGCCTCCTCCTCTTCTGTCCCGTCCTGGAACAATCCGCGCTCTGAAAAAAAAAAATTAACGGAGATCCACACTCGCGGATGTCCCCTACACTAATGAGCCTCCTACAGAGTTTTCCAGAAGACAATTGTCAATGGCGGCTTCTGAAAACGCTGTTTATCAAATCCAGCCAATCAGAAGGCGCCAATGTGTGAGACAATCAGAAAGGGATACACCTCAAAATCACACTCTGATTGGATAATGCCCCTGTCAATCTTTATTTAAACCAATCAGAAGGCTTTATTGCAATCAGCCAATCACAATGGGATACACCCCCACAGGGTGATTGGCTAAAGACATATGCGCCTTCTCATTGGCTGTAATACTGATTGACATTGACAACAGCCAATCAGAAGGGGCAAATGCCTTCAGCCAATCACTACGTGGGGGTGTATCCCATTGTGATTGGCTATTGTCATTGCAACCAATCAGAATGCGCAGATGCCTCCAGCCAATCACCCTGTGGGGGTGTATCCCATTGTGATTGGCTGAAGGCAATAAAGCCTTCTGATTGGTTTAAATAAAGATGGGCATGGGCATTATCCAATCAGAGTGGGATTTTGGGGTGTATCCCTTTCTGATTGGCTCACACATTTTTGCCTTCTGATTGGTTGAATTTTATAGACAGCGTTTTCAGCCAATCAGAATGCGCCATTGCATATTTTCTTCCGGAAAAGGCTCTAGGAGGCTCATTAGCGTCGGAGAGGTATATCGCGGATTGTTCCATGGCGGGGCAGAATAGGAGGAGGCCGGGAACATCGCAGGGAGGTAAGTACAGGGTTGTGACAGCGTTAATTAGGGGTTGATGGTGCTCTGTATAGAGCTTCATGAGTGATAGGGTTAATTATTTTATTACGGGTCCTTTAAGGACCTTTACGGTCCTTTAAGGACCCGTAGGCAGGGATTTTGAATTTTCATTGCAGCGGTAATGTGGGGTTAAACGGGGACTCCCACTGCAAGGGTTAATACATAGTTACATAGTATTTAAGGTTGAAAAAAGACTTTCAGTCCATCAAGTTCAACCTTTTAGGACCTCTTCTGATCTCCAATATGAGGATAAACTATTAATTAGTTGTATATATAAAAAAAAATAATCAATTCCCTCCTGATCCCAGACACCGGCGACTGGACTTCTCCCTGGATCAATACTGCCTCTCTAATTATCCATGATAACCCTGAATTCCCTTTTTAATTAGAAATAAATCCAGTCCCCTTTAAAAGTTATCTATCAAATCCGCTGTCACCACCTCCTCTGGTAGAGAATTCCACAGATTAACCACCCTTACTGTGAAAAACCCTTTTCTTTCTTTAAAGTTGAATCTTTTTACTTCTAACCGCAAGGGATGTCCTCTTGTCAGTTGAAAAAACCTCTTGGCACAAAAAGCTCCCTTGACAAATCTTTATACTGACCCTGGATATATAAGGTATATATAAGGTAATCATATCACCTCTTAGACACCTTTTTTCTAGAGATAATAAGTTTAATTTGGTTAGTCTTTCTTCATAACTTAGCCCCTCCATTCCCCTTATTAGTTTTGTTGCCCTCCTCTGTACCTTTTCCAGCTCTAAAATATCCTTTTTCTGAAGTGGTGCCCAAAATTGTACTCCATATTCCAAATGAGGGCGTACTAGAGATTTGTATAGTGGCAGAATTATATTTGCTTCCCTGGCTTCTATACCCTTCTTAATACATGCTAATGTTTTATTTGCCTTTGCAGCTGCGGCTTGGCTTTGAGCAATGTTACCTAGGTGGTTGTCCACAAGCACTCCCAAATCCCTTTCAATATCCGATACACCTAGATTTGCTCCATTAAGATTGTAAATTGCATGGCTATTTTTCCTTCCCAGATGCATAACTTTACATTTATTCGTATTAAATCTCATCTGCCATTTAGATGCCCATTCCTCAATTTTATGTAAATCTCTTTGGAGGGAAAGCACATCACTATCTGATTTAATTACCTTGCACAACTTCGTGTCATCAGCGAAAATGGAGACACCACACTCCAATCCTACCTCTAAGTCATTAATAAATATGTTAAAAAGGAGAGGACCTAATACTGAACCCTGAGGAACTCCACTTACCACATTAGTCCAATGGGAGTATGTTCCATTTACAACAACCCTTTGCTTCCTGTCTTTTAGCCAGCTCTCAATCCATGAGCAGATATTTACTGCAACTCCTGTATCTCTTAGTTTGCACAATAGTGGCATAATGTGGCACTGTATCAAAAGCCTTTGCAAAATCCAAAAAGACTACTTCCACTGAGTTGACTTGATCCAGGTTCCTACTAACCTCCTCATAAAAACTAATTAGATTTGTTTGACATAACCTATCCCTCATAAATCCATGTTGACTCCTACTTATAATCCTGTTCAAATAGACATATTCTTGTATATTATCGCTTATTAAACCCTTCTAAAAGCTTCCCCACTACAGAAGTGAGGCTCACTGGTCTATAATTCCCCGGATTTGCTCTTGCTCCCTTTTTAAATATAGGTATCACATCAGCTTTTCTCCAGTCATCTGGTAGAGACCCTGTGTTGAGTGAATCTTGAAAAATTAAATATAATGGTTTGGCTGTTACAGAACCCAGTTCCCTTAGTACCCTTGGATATATTCCATCAGGACCCGGGGCTTTATTAACATTTATTTTTTCCAACCTCTTTTGGATTACTTCCTGTGTTAACCAATTATTTGGCAAAGGTAGTGTAGCCCCATAATGTTGCCGTGTCCCAACCACTGGTACCTCCCTTGTGTATACCGAAGAAAAGAACCTATTTAGCTCATCTGCCATTTCTTGGTCACTAGTTATCAGATGGCCTGTGTCACATTGTAATGTTCCTATAGCTTCCTTCCTCACCTTCTTCCCATTAATATACTTAAAAAATATTTTAGACTCTTACTCTCTTGTGCAATTAATTTTTTATTTTCTCTTTTAGCCAGTCTAATCGCCCTTTTGCAAGCCTTGTTGATTTCCTTGTATTCCTGTAAAGCAGTCTCTGTCCCCTCTTGTTTGTATAATTTAAACGCCAGTTTTTTACTCAGTATCTTGATCTTTAAATCATTGTTAAGCCACATTGGATGGGATTTACTCCTTTTACTTTTATTCCCACACGGTATATGCCGATGTGTATGTATATTTAGTAAGGATTTAAATGTTGTCCACTTGTGGTCAGTGTTTTTATCTGCCATTTCTCTGTCCCAGCCTATACTTTGTATTGCTGCCCTTAGACTGTTAAAATCTGCCCTTTTAAAATTAAGAGTTTTTGTTGGCCCCTTAAAATTTAGTTTTTTTAATTCAATCTCAAACGAGACTGTGTTGTGATCACTGTTTCCCAAAGGTTGCCCTATTCCAACATTAGATACCATATCAATATTATTTGTGATGAGTAAATCTAAGATAGCTTCATTTCTAGTAGGCTCTTGTACAACCTGGGCTAGATAATGATCCCTGAGTGTACTCAAGAACCTGCTCCCCTTAGATTAACTGCCAGTCTCATTTATCCAGTTTATTTCAGGGTAAATAAAATCTCCCATTATTAGAACTTGACCATGCCTAGCTGCATTTTCAATCTGTAACAATAATTGTATTTCTTCACTTTCAGCTATATTTGGGGGTTTATAGCATACTCCTACTAATATTCTTTTGGAATTTGCTGCTCCGCTATTTAACTCTACCCACAAACATTCAGCTTTATCACTAGGTCCACCATAAATATCTTCTCTGACTATAGGCTTAAATTCAGGCTCAACATACAGATAAATCCCTCCTCCTCATTTACCATTGCCTCTATCTTTCCTAAATAGGTTATAACCATCCAGATTAACAGTCCAGTCATGAGATTCATCCCACCACGTTTCAGTAATGCCTATTAAATCCCACTTCTCATTAATTGCTAATAATTCTAACTCTCTAATTTTTCCTGGCAAGCTTCTGGCATTAGCAAGCATACACCTTATGTTATGAGTCTGTAGTTCTGAAGTGCCTGCCACTGTACTTGAATTACTTAGTACTACCTCCCTATTGACTATACTACCCCTAATGTGGGGTTAATGTGGGTTTCCAAGCTTATCTCGTATCCCTTCTTGGCTAAGTTGTACATGTCTGGGCGGGCTTGCTTACCCGTTTTTCGAGTGCTGAAATAGTGGAATTTGGGGTTAAATTCATGTTTAACTTCACTTCCTGATGTCCTGGCTTGCGAACCCCCCCCCCCCCCCCCCCCCCCCCCGTGCTGTGGGTGAGTGTTTTTTTTTTTTCATTTTGTGGGTTTATTAGTGTGTTTTTAGTGTTTTTGTGTTTGCGCGATTCGGAGTGTTAGTGCAGTGTTTTGCGAGACACAGGGAGAGATGGGAGGAGGGGAAGGAGAGGACTAAGTGCTGCAAGTTAACGGTTGTGTGGGGTGGTTTGTAGCGCCTTAGGGGTGTTGTTGTTTCAAAGTCATGCGCCGTAAAGCCTCCACTTTCTGCAAATGCGGCCCCTCGCTTCGTGAGGGACTGCATTTCCGGACCAAACGGCATCCCTCGTTTGACGAGGGATGCAGTTCCTGCGAGCTCGCAAAGCGTGAAGACGTTTCATAGTTTGACAACTATTATATGTGATATGTGATAACAATGACTTTCAAATGACAGTTATTACATTATTAAGATATCAGTAAAATTAATGGGGGGGAAGTTCTTGTAACAGACAAAGTGAGAGGTGGTTTGAATCAAATGTTTAACAAAGGTGACAGAATTAATGTAGACAGGCAGAAGGTAGTTTGCAATGTACAAATGACATACGAATTTCGGATACATACCTCATTATGTCACCTTCTGAGGCAACATTCAAACTTGTGAGTTTAAGCTATCTGATAAATTACTCGTTGATCTTGATTCATTAACATATAAGGATGAGGCGAGGTGTTTAAAGGGCCAGTTATTTCAGCACGACTTGGAGCACACCACTATAATGTACTCCTGAAAATATGTTGAAATACTTTTTGAATCATAAATGAAAAAAATCATAAATTAACTTTTGTTTACATGAGAATTAGGCATGCCTCCAGAGAGACTGACAGCAAAAGCTATGTGCAGAGAGCAGATCAGAAAGAGGGTTAACCCTTCCTAAATTCATCTGTACAGGGAAATGACTGCTGGAAACTCACAAATATGTTATGTGTGAGTTAACTGATAGCTGATTATATTTCTGAAAAAGACTAAAACCATCATTCTTTCTGTTCACAGAGCTTAGAATGGCCACAGATGCTATAAATCATGGGGCAGTCTGCAGTATGTCTGTAAACAAACCTAAGACTGCAAATGTTTAACTGTTCTTAGTTTAATAAAAAAAAAAAACAATAGATCACTTTAACAGAGAATCTTGTGCTTTTTCATGCATTGAAGAGCACTTATAGTGAGGTAAATGGCCCTTTAATAGCCAAACTCACTGAGTTAACTTATTGTACCGCGGAAAAGGCAGAATATCCACCTTATTACATTGCTTTTCTTCATTGAATCAGCTGGGATTCTGCCTCCCTAAGCTCTATGAGCCCACGGATCCCCTGGGATTACCACTTCCACCCACTAGCTCTTTGATCCTGTGGATCCTCCATCAGAACTATAACCATGGAAGTTCCTATAGCGTCCCATGGTACCTAAAATTAAACCCCATACAAGGGGGGTCCTCAACGAACCTCCATGACACCTAAAGTTAGCCCTGTACTATGGTGTTCCATAATGGACCCCAAATGACACCTAATATTAATTCAATTGACACATAAGAAGTTGGATACGGTATTTAAGAAAACTTGACTCATCTACTATACTCATCGTTCATTGTCTGCAGCGCCTCTCTGTCAGTCACTTCACTGGCTTCCCATAGCCTCCAGAAGAAAATTTAAATCTTGACTCTAACGTATAAAACCCTCAATAATAATGCACCCTCTTATATCTCTACTCTTATCTCTAAACACTCTCCCAACCATCCTCTTTGCTCTGCTAATGACCTTCTTCTTTCCTCCTCTCTTATCACCTCCTCTCATTCCCACCTTTAGGACTTTTCTCATGCTGCCCTATTCTTTGGAACTCTTTGCGTTGCTCCACTAAACTATTCTCCTTCAAAACCTCACCAAAAGCTCATATATTTAAAGAACATCAACTTCAGCCTTATTTTGCCACATCACCTTTTTACACCTCACCCTCTAGACTGCAAGTTTGCACATTTTCAATCTTATTGAGTGCTTTAGAGAAAGCACTTTATATGCTTTATTTTAAAATCAATAACAGGGCCCTCCATTCATTTGTAATTATTTATAAATTATTTTTGACTTGTATCAACCCTGTTTAGCGCTACGGGATATGTTGATGCATTACAAATAAAGGTTAATAATAAAAATAATAATAGACCCCCAGGGTGAATAGGTTACATGGGGGTTCAATATGATCCCCTGTGGTTGTAGGCAGGGCGCCATTGGATCCATTGAGGATGTCATAGATGTCATAGAGGTTCATGAGGACCCCCATAGTTATGAGACAGGATTAGATTGGATGTTCCTGCACCAATGGAATGGAAGCCCAAGTTGGTAGACTTCTTTGAACAGATGAGTTTTTGAAACAATAAAGAATAGGGGAGAGTTTGACAGAGCAGGATATATATATACAGTATATATATATATATATATATATATATATATATATATATATATATATATATATATATATATATATATAACTAATTGAAGTGCACTTCTGCTTTTCATGTCTTGTTTTAATTTAAGCAATTGTATGTCAAAGCTTAATTTTACTGGGTGCCAGAAAATGTGCTTGGTATATGCTTGGTATGTGTTTTCAGTATATGTGTAAGAGCAGTATATTAGTGTGCATATTTTGCCTTTTCTGCCCTACAAGGATTTAAATTCAGTGAATTGAGTTTGGCAGTTAAACACCTTGCCTCATCCTCATATTTTCATGAATCTAGGTCAATGAGTTCTATGTAACTCATCAGAAGGTGTAAAAGACACAATTCTAAATGTTGCACCAGAAGGTGACATAATAAGGTCTGTATCTGAAATGCATACATTTAAACTTTGCAAACTTCCTTCTGAATGTCTACATTAATTGTATCATATTTGTTATATATTTTACCCAAACTATTTCTCATATATTTCCCACCATTACTTTTACTGATAGCTTAATAATGTGATGACTCCGTCATTTGAGAACCATTGTGTAGCTTTTTTTTTATTATTATGTCAAGTTCAATCTAACATTTTTCATAAAAAGCCTTCTGGAACAGTTTAACCTTATTCTTTTCCAGTTTGCTTTTTTTGCAAAAAAACAGTATCTCACTTTCATCTCTAATGTATTATTAAGCACATGTCTTCTGCCATTTCATACAAATACTCTACTCAAGGCACCCTTGTTAGAAGATTTCTTTCTTCTGCCTTGAAGAATATTTCAGAATCCTCCGGAAAAAAAAGAAATCATACCAGAGTTATTTTACAACCTTCTTTATTATTTTGATGCATGATGAATGGCACATTCCTGTTGTGTGATTTGAAACAGGCTACACAGTGATAAAGAGATGGTTTTGTACAACTGAAGCTGCATACAGAACAATCCAGTCTGCAGCTATATTCCTACACAACTACATCAAGAACACGTGGTGGTTATTTACTAAACCAATATATATATATAGTTATTTTATGTTTTATTATTTATTTATTTTTTTAAACTTTTGAATCTGGCTAAAAGCATAATTAAGCAGGGAAAAAGTAATAAAGCTAGTTTATAATTAGAAAAATATTTCTGTTTCCATAATATGTGAAAGTTGGTGTGTGAAAGGAGCATTTACATTTTTGGAGAGCAATATTTGCATTTACTGATGCAAGCATTTACTGATTCTGGGGACTTAAGGTATGAGAGCATCAATGTCAATGCTATCCAATTATCTAACAAAGTATATTGAACTCTCACTGTTCCATCATCTCCCACCCCTCTCTCCACGGATAGATAAAAACAGACACACACACAATCCAGCTTTGAATGTGATATAACAAATACATGACAGATTCCTGTATTCATAAACAGAGTCTTCATTCTTCAAAATGTCATATTTACCAAACAAATTGGTTTCTCTGTGGCTTACATGGCTGCTTATGTTAGTTTGTAACATATTTCACAAACACGTGCCTTTTTTCTTGATCTACAGTGAACCTTTAAGCAAGCACAATTCCAATTACTGCCTGGGAAATATCATAGTTATGAAGCCTTGTTGTGAAAATACTAACTTATCTATTACTGAAATGCCAATGTATTAAAGGTCCACTGTTGTCATTTTTTATATGGCCTTTTCGAACAACTTAATCTAATAATGGGCAAAATGTTTTTAGAAAGCAAAGATATAAGCAAATATATATGTCTATTTAACAGTACCCCTTCTGGATCACTACCTTGTTGTGGCGAAGGGTCTTGTGTACTTCAATAAAGCTGTGAGCTATACCATGTAGGGCCACCCAAGATGGGCAGATCATACCTTACGCCATAATAACTTCTTCTTGTATATCATTGTTGGGTAACAGGCAGCCCAGAAGGGCGACATGCAGCTCTCAGACACTTCTTAAATACAAAGACATGTTAATGTTTAGCAATACAGATTTTATTTTTTCTTTCCACAAATGGCAAATCACTCTCTATTGCATACCAAAACTAATATCCTCATTATGTATATCAGTATTATAAATGAATCCAAATCTTTGTCTCGCCCACAATAAATTTGCAATTTGCTAAATATAAAAAAAAGGCTAAACATCATTGTTTGGCCCTTTTAAGGACTCTGGGATCATAATTGTGGGCATTCAAGTGGAATAGGTTCACATCACTGCTGTAAAATTCATATTGTTTACAAAAATATTATAAAAAGGGAATACATCATTAAACAGAATAATGTTTGCATAACAAGTAATTAGTATGTATTAGCATATATAAAAAAATATCAATAATTATTTAAGAGTTTTATTTTGTCCAATTAAAATACACTATAAAACAGAAAAACTAATCTACTGTGTTAAACAATCATTTTAATAGGTCTAAAAAGTGACTTTACAGTAACGACCTAGATAAGAAGAAGTCATTTAAGGTCTAAAAGGTGACTGTTAAGTATTCATTAGAGACGTGACTAGTAGCAGTGAACAGCACTGTATGTCACGCAATCTTAATTAGAACTGTGAGTTTTTATCCTTAAACAAGGATGCAACGTCCAAGATCCTCTCTAGATGTCTCTAAATTACCTCTTGGCTTCATATTGTTTTGTCAAGCATTAAAAATTAACTTTCATTCATTGTGTCATCTTGATAAAATATGTGTACACTGGGACACCTATTTATTACAGTCAATATCACAGCACTGTAGTGTGTTAATATGATATTATGTCTACAATGAGGGCAAAACAACACAATGATCTGAAAATATGTAATAGTGTATATATTTTATAGGTATATCATGTTATCTAATGAAGACTATTCCATGAAAAATGTTTAATAAAAATAAAATTATGAACTAATATGCCCAATTTCTTAATAGTCAAATTTGAATAATTTTCATGGAAATTTAAAGGGACAGGATTCTTATGTGCACCGAATCCCTAATGGCGCCTAACAGTACACTAGAGAAAAATCCAAGGCTCTATTTTTTAAATGTGTAGCAACAAACTAAAGAAAAAGAAAAACCCTTTATTAATTAAAAAACATAATAAGTGACTTTAAAAAGATATGAAGTTTAGCATATCTAATAAAGCAGGCTATGAAGGTAATGTAAGCTGTTATAAATGACCCCTCCAAAAATATGATGTAAGTATCTCCAAATATTAATATATAGTATACTAAAACAGCATCAGTCTATGAGACTGATCATCAGTTGATGAGACTGATATCTGTTTCATGTTGCTTGTAGTGCATAATGGATGGATCTCTGTTTGATCCTATTTATGGGAGATTAATCAGTACTCACATTATTGTTTGATCATAAAATGTATATCTCCACAGAATCAATACATAGAGATTCCAAAAATCGAATAAACCAATTATTTTGACAAAACAGCGATATGAAGTACTGTTCTCAAAATCCCTATTTATGGGTCAGAATAATCAAAATAATGATATCCTACATTTGATAGAATATTCAATTTCACCATTTAAAGCATATACAGAAAGTGGGAAAGCTTACCCCTGCAGCCTGCTTACCCTCCCGACACGCGTGTCCCCGTGTATTTAATGCGGATTCATCAGGTGAAAATTCTGGGCAACAAACACAGGTTTTTTGTAGCTCCCATGGGCGCAAAACGCAATGACATCACGACGTCAGCGTCAACGCTGTGACGTTATTGCGTACTACATAATCGCGTCTCTCGCAAGATAATCGCCAAAATCAGCGAACTCGCGTAAATTGCAAGATTTCTAACTTTGTGGCTCCTCCAGGTTATACCTGGACCTAGATAGTAACGTTTTACTTACTGTAGCAGGGGTATATCCCCTAAGTGCTACTATTAATTACCCATATCGCCCATCTAAACTGCTTCAAAGAAAGCAGAATACACAATGTGCCTAAGGTTTACACTACAGTTTTTTTTTTAAAGAACTAGTGCCAAATTCCTGGCAAAAAAGTTACCTATCATTTTAATTCCTGCTCAGTTATAATAAAGGAGGGCTACACACAAACACACAGACCCTCATTATACCTTAAAGAAGAAGGGTAAGGAAATAAAGAGATACTCTTAAGGTTTAAATTTACCTAGGGATAAAAGAAGAAAAAAATGGATATGTGATCATATAATATTAATTTAAAGTACTTTTAGGCTATATGATAACTTATCAGAAACCTATAACAGACTACCCCCCCCCCCCCTTTGGCCCATTACATGTCACTATCTGAATGGACTAGAGTATCTTAAAGGGTGTAAGTCCCTATGGGATGGATGCTGTAATCTACCTGTATATTTCTATTAATAACGAGACCACAGAAATGGTATACTCAACCAATTGTATAGACAATTTAAACTTTGTCTTAGAGTAGAGTGTTACATCAGATGAAAGGAGTGAAGGTAAAACCTTCATTGAGACCATGTGGTGTCAATGTTTTAAGATGGAAGATCCACCATGCCTCACGTTTTAATAGTTTAGTTTCCATGTTACCTCTTCTGGCTGAGGTTTTGACTTGTTCGATACCTATACATTTTAAGGACATGACATTTCCATCATGTACGGAATTTCTATGTCTTGCCACGGATACATCCTGTTTGTTAATTATAGAGTTGATGTGTTCCAAAGTACGGCGACGTAACTGTCGCGTGGTTTTCCCTACATATTGCAGGCCACTTCTGCATGATATAAGATAGATAACAGACGTTGTTCTGCAATTAATTCGATTGCGGATCTTAAATTCTTTTTGGAGGGTAAAACTACTGAACTTTGTTGTAGCATGCATGTGAGGACAGGCTTTACAGTCACCACAGGGGAAATGCGTGTCGGGAGGGTAAGCAGGCTGCAGGGGTAAGCTTTCCCACTTTCTGTATATGCTTTCATTGGTGAAATTGAATATTCTATCAAATGTGGGATATCATTATTTTGATTTTTCTGACCCATAAATAGGGATTTTGAGAACAGTACTTCATATCGCTGTTTTGTCAAAATAATTGGTTTATTCGATTTTTTGAATCTCTATGTATTGATCCTGTGGAGATATAAATTTTATGATCAAACAATAATGTGAGTACTGATTAATCTCCCATAAATAGGATCAAACAGAGATCCATCCATTATGCACTACAAGCAACATGAAACATATATCAGTCTCATCAACTAGACTGATGCTGTTTTAATATACTAATATTAATATTTGGAGACACTTATATCATATTTTTGGAGGGGTCATTTATAACAGCTTACATTCCTTGCATAGCCTGCTTTATTAGATATGCTATACTTCATATCTTTTTAAAGTCACTTATTATGTTTTTTTAATTAATAAAGGGTTTTTCTTTTTCTTTAGTTTGTTGCTACACATTTAAAAATAGAGTTTTGGATTTTTCTCTAGTGTACTGGTGAGCGCCATTGGGGATCCAGTGCACATAAGAATCCTATTATTTACAAAAATCATTTACTGTATTTCATTTAGGGATTTTTTTGTTCTTTTTATTTAAAATTTAAAGGGACACTGTATTGGTAAGGCAAGTCATGGTCTTAGCTGTATCTAGCAGGGACGGATCTACCACCAGTGCAGCGGGTGCATTGTGGCATAACCCCCTTTCCTAACCCTCTTTCTTCTCCTCATTTTCTCCATCCTTTCCCCTTCCGCTTCCTCTTACTGTGCATTTGTTGGGTATCCTCCACTGCGGCACATTATCTGACCATGGACGGGAATCCTGATTGACGTCACACGCATGTCACATTATTAGCGATTCCATGGCCAGATGTCGTGCCGCAGGGGAAGGATACCAAACAAATTTACAGTAAGAGGAGGAGGGAGGGGAAAAGGGAGAAGGGGAATGGTGTGCCGAGGGTGCAGGGGGCTGCGGTGGAGGAATGGGCCACTACACTACACTAAAAAAAAAACTAAACAAAGTTTATATATATATATCTAAATATATATATATATATATATATGTATATATATATATATATATATATATATATATCCAATAAAATATATATATTATGCTTGTGGCTAGTGAATTTTTTGAGCACCTTGGGCCCTTTGGAGCTATATAAATATATATATATATATATTTATATATTATTACATATTATAATTGTCAAACTGCGATTTGTCGTCACGCCTGCGTGCCTCGCAAAGTGAGGCGAGCCGTTAAGGCATAGAAGCCTTCCGAGCTCAGAGGACTTAGGCAATGAGCGCTCATTGCCCTGGGAGCCTTGCAAAGAGAGCAGTTGATGCATTGAAACACGCGGGACTTAGACTGAAACAAGCGCCGAAGGCAGGGAAGCGAGCAGTTGAGGCATTGAAGCATGCGAGACTTAGGCTGCAAGCAATTGAGGAAAGCGGGACTTGCTTAGGCTGCAAAAAAACGAACTCGTAAAAATATGAATATAATGGCCGAACCGCGGAAATCAAAATCACGAAAAGCAACAAAAAAAATAAATTAATTAATTAAAACACACTCACAAACAGCACAGGGGGAGAGCCAGGACGCCTGAGAGTGAGGTAGACTAAGCAAGAAAAAAATGGTGGGCAAAAAACTTAAAATAATATGAAAACAGAATAAAAATGAGGCTAAGCACATTTCGACCACGGAAAAATACTGAACTCGGAAAAATACGAGGGACGAAGAAAATAAACAAAGGCAAAGACACTAACACTTGCACGAACAACACCAGGCACGCAGGACTTAAATAAAAGCAACAGAAAGATTCAGCTAACACAGAGGAGAAACACACAGGGAAATGACAGGGGGGAGATGCTGGAAAGAGACACATGGCATTCCCAAGCACAAAACTTGCAGGTTAATGAACCCTGCAATGAGCCACCCGTACAGTAAGCTTTTGGTGCTCATTGCGAGCCCCACGATGAGCAACATAGGCGCAATGAGCGCCAAATGTGGTCATTGCAAAAGAGGAAAGTTGAAGTACATGAGGGAGAGGCTCGGAATTAGCGCCTTTGGCGCTCATTGCGAGCCACACGTTTAGCGCCAAAAAAGCTCTGCGTGGCACTCGCGATAAGCTCCAAAGGTGATCAGAGGGCCAAAAGACTCACATTGTGTGGCAAACAGCATTGCCAGGCTTCACATTTTATTGCTGTCACTTTTGACGGGCAAGTCACTAGTATATATATATATATATATATATATATATATATATATATATATATATATATATATATATATTATATACATATATATACAGTGCCTTGCAAAATTATTCACCTCCTTGACTTTTTACCAATTTTGTTACATTATAGCCTTAAGTTCAATGTTTTGTTAATCTGAATTTTATGTGATAGATCAGAACACAATAGTCTAGGTTGGTGAAGTGAAATGAGAAAAATATATACATACAACTATTTTTTTGAATTAGAAAAAATCCCTGGTGCAACCAATTACCTTCAGAAGTCACATAATTAGTGAAATGATGTCCACTGGTGTGCAATCTAAGTGTCACATGATCTGTCATTACATACACACATGTTTTTTGAAAGGCCCCAGAGGCTGCAACACCTAAGCAAGAGGCACCACTAACCAAACACTGTCATGAAGACCAAGGAACTCTCCAACAATTAAGGGACAATGTTGTTCAGAAGTACAAGTCAGGGTTAAGTTAAAAAACAATATCCAAATCTTTGATGATCCCTAGGAGCACAATCAAATCTATCATAACCAAATGGAAAGAACATGACACAACAGCAAACCTGCCAAGAGATGGCCACACACCAAAACTCACGGACCGGGCAAGGAGGGCATTAATCAGAGAGGCAGCACAGAGACCTAAGGGAACCCTGGAGAAGCTGTAGAGTTCCACAGCAGAGACTGGAATATTCGTACCTAGGAAGACAATAAGCCATACTCTCCATAGAGTTGGGCTTTATGGCAGAGTGACCAGAAGAAAGCCATTACTTTCAGCAAAAAACTAAATGGCACATTTTGAGTTTGCAAAAAGGCATGTGGGAGACTGAAAATGTATGGAGGAAAGTGCTCTGGTCTGATGAGACTAAAATTTAACTTTTCGTCCATAAAAGAAAATGCTATGTCTGGCGCAAACCCAGCACATCACCCAAAGAACACCATCCCCACAGTGAAACATGGTGGTGGCAGCATCATGCTGTAGGGATGTTTTTCAGCAGCCAGGACTGGGAAACTGGTCAGAGTTGAGGGAAAGATGGATGGTGCTAAATACAGGGATATTCTTGAGCAAAACCTGTACCACTCTGTGCGTGATTTGAGGCTCGGACGGAGGTTCCCCTTCCAGCAGGACAATGTCCCCAAACACACAGCTAAAGCAACAATTGAGTGGTTTAAGGGGAAACATGTAAATGTGTTGGAATGGCCTAGTCAAAGCCAGACCTCAATCCAATAGAAAATCTGTGGTCAGACTTAAAGATTGTTGTTCACAAGTGCAAACCATCCAACTTGAAGGAGCTGGAGCAGTTTTGCAAGGAGGAATGGGCAAAAATCCCAGTTGAAGATTTGGGAAGCTCATAGAGACTTATCCAAAGCCACTTGGAGCTGTGATTGCAGCAAAAGGTGGGGTTAGGGGAGTGAATTGTTATGCACATTTACTTTTTCTATTATTTTGTCTTATTTGTTTTTTGCTTCAGAATAAAAAATAAAAAAAACATTCTCAAAGTTGTGGGCATGTTCTGTAAATTAAATGATGCAAATCCTCAAACAATCCATGTTAATTCCAGGTTGTGAGGCAACAAAACATGAAAAATGCCAAGGGAGGTGAATACTTTTGCAAGGCACTGTATAATATATATAATGTATATTACATACATATATATTATATATATATATATATATATATATATATATATATATATATATATATATATATATATATATATATATATATAACTCCAACGGGCCAAGGGTACTCAAAACTATTTTTTGCTTCTCCTCGCAGGAAGGGAAGGGGGGGGGGGGCATTTTATTTATTTTTTTGCCTCACGGCCCTCAATTCACTAGCTACGCCACTGTTATCTAGCATAATTAAAGCTCTATTACATAATTTGAGGAATTATTATTGTTTTTTTAACTCTGCCTACCTCTAAGTGGCTGCTATATCAACATGTTCCCTCCTCCTATCCCTCAAAGCATGTTATTGTGTGAGATGGGTGAGCAATCTCTGCATTGCATCTCCTAATACAGAGGCTTAGTATTGCTGCACATGGGTGTGTGATTCTGAGTCCTATAGTGGAAGATGTAATACATCAAAATTTGGATTAATACTTTGTGCATCAGATACTAGCAAGGAGACTTGTTTTATCACTGCAGAATCCCTTTAACAAAATGTATTGGCTGAGTGAAAGAAGAGAGATGGGGTATAATGGGATAAAATGGAAATGTGAAGGTGGAAGGCAAAGAACAGAGAACATGGGAGAATAAGAAACAGGAAACTTTAAACATGCATGAAAAAAATATTGCTGCCTGGTGTATAAAAAGGGGCAAATGTTAATTAAAAGACAATTTGTGTCAAAAAGGCATTAATTAATCACAAAAATAACATTTTATATAATTACTAACAGGAAGCCATATCCTGTCAGCAGCAGCTCAAACACACACCTTAAAATTATTTGCACCACACAGCATTCATTTTGGGAGTCAAGATCACACTTAAAACATATTAATGGTGTTATTAAGCTCACATGTCCAAGTGCAGTACCTCCCAATTTTGGGCATAAAGGTATACTAACAGTCCAGCTGACAAGTGGTATGCCAATCAAAATTAATAAATAACCCACCGACACACACATTCTGAGATATGCCCAAGTCGGTGTGTCTTGAGGGTTGGGAATCACTGATATGCAAGAACAAGTGCTGGCGGTATCTGTACCCCAGTATACTCTGCATTAATAAACTGCACATGCTGTGACTTCACATAAGTATAGTTAGTAGGGAAGAGGAAATAGATTGATAGCTTGATTGCTTTCTTAAAATGTAAGTTTTTACACATATACACTTTTTGATTTGAGAATATATTTTTTTTATATCTAATGAGATTTGTAAAAAGTTGGTAATGTCTAATTAAAGGAACATTGAACACAACAGTTTTTTCATGTATTTAAAATACCCCCATTTTAAACATTATTAAAAACTAGGAAATTGCCTGTCAAAAATGACAGGAATAAAATTGTAAGGCTGGTAATGCTGTTTGCCACACAATGTGATGCTTTTGCTCCTCCTTTGTTGCTCAATGCGAGCCTCTCCCCCCGTGTACTTCAACTTTCCTGCTTTGCAATGATTACCTTTGGCGCTCATCGCGAGCCCCACAATGAGCGCCTTTGGCGCTCATCGTGCAGCTTGCAATGAGTGCCTTTGGCGCTCATTGCGAGCCTTCCTCCCGCCTACTATACTGGCCGCTCATTGCAGGTTTCGTAAACCTGCATGTTTTGTGCTTCTGATCGCCATGTGACTCTTTCCAGTATCTCCCCCCTTTCCCTTCCCTGTGTCTTTCTCCACTGTGTGTGTGCTGACTGTTTGTGTGGCGCACGCTGACTGCCGTCTGTTTTATTTTCAAAGTCCCGCGTCCCTGGCTTTGTTGATGTGTTAGTGTCTTTGCTGTTGTGTATTTTCTAAGTCCCACGAGCCTTGCGTTGTTTTTATAAGTGTTACTCTCCCCGTGCTGTGTGTGTTTTATTTATTTTTTATTATTTTGCTAGTTTTGGGGTTTTTTCGAGTTAGACGCTTGAACAAATTTTGGCCTATAAATGAGCAAACTTCGTTCCTCGCGGTCAGCGGCAAAGTGCTACATCATTGCAGTCTAAGTCCTGCGTGCCTCATCTGCTCGCATTGCGAGGCTCACAGTGCAATGAGCGCCTTTAGCTTTGTGAGGCTCGCAGTGCAATGAGCGCCTCTGGCGCTCATTGCAGCCTAAGTCTAAGTATATACCTAAGTCTAAGTATATACCATTTATCATGTGTTTCTAGGCATAAACATTTTACACACCTGCAGTCCCTCTATAATTATCTGATGACTCTCTCTATAGATTCTAATTATCCAAATGGCTGGAACACCTTTGTGATCATAGAGCCCGATTCAATTGAGGTTTCGGGCAATCTGGTAGATCATAAGTGAGGTCGCAAGTTAATTTGCTATTCAATTGGCGTCTTTTTGCGGGCTACAAACAGGTTACGAGTTACGCCTTGAAAATATTGTGATGGGTAAACCCGTAACTTACAGCCCCAGAAGCCTTTGATTGTTCACTTTCGCATGGCTAAAATTGCAAATCGCTGTTCAATTGCTCAATTTCCCCAAACCCCCGCAAATGTATTCACACTTGTAAATAGCAAAAGAAGGAGAAAATCCTACGAGTGCTAGAGAGGACCCGCAAGGGGATTAAACACCTATTCGTAGCACTGTAAATGCAAATAAAAAATCAATACTGCACTGTAAATACCCGGGAAAGGGATGATAGACATTAGATTGAAATGCACAACAGTCTCAAACCCACAAATCGCCAGGAAATGTATTTTTATGTTTAATTTCGGGTTTAAATTTATCTCGGGTATCATTGAGTTAATGCATATCAGGCCACCCACATGGACTAGAACAGTATTGGCATTCATTTTCATAATAATTTATTTTGTGAGTTTGCAAGTCTGATCGCATATTGGACCCCCAAATATAATTGATTGACATGTAAACTCCATGTTTTACTGATGTAATAATGACAGTCTCCTTTTCTATTAGCTGATTCGAAATAGGAGGTTACGGGCTTGGTTAATTGATCATGCTCCCGTCCTGAACGGCTCCAAACCAGTGCATGGTTTACGGTTTCGGCTTTGGGACAGTAACTTGCGGGCTTGAGCAATCGAATAGCATCGCAATCGAAGGCGAACGGGTGCTCGCAACACACCCACAGACATACGGCCATCAGCGATCGAGTTGCGGGCTTGGAATTGAATGTGGCTTATAGTCTTTTGATATGTACACTTTATCTATACATTCATAATGTCTGGTTTAGAAATAATTACGCATCTGTCTTAAACACACAATTTCTATTTTTACTCATTATTAATTATTTTTTTTAACCGTGCAGTAAACAGTAGCATTTGTAATTAATTTTTATTTCTGGCTATACATGGACTCATATTTTGCTCTGAATCAAGTTTATCTGGTATATCAACTGGCTCATTTCAATACTATTTCAGTGCAGAGCTCTACAACATCCTTATTAGTATCACTCCACACAATCCCCTGCAGAACAAGATAATAAACTTTATGTGAAATGCTTTATGGATCTCTAGTGTTCTAGGGGTGATTCCGCATTGAAGCATCTAGGCAGAAACCACATGATACCAGCAGTAATACCCTATAAATAAAGCTGAGCTAAGCATGCTGTGTACAGTGCTTTTCTGAGGACAGATAGTAGGCACTTAAAGGGACATGGATTTCACTAGGAATTGATTTATCTATGTATCTCTTTACTTTTGTGTAGTTTATTTTATTAAGAAGTGCTTAAAAGCTCTGTTTTTTCACCCTAAAATCTTTCAAGTAGGTCCTAATTGGTTTCTCCCCTCTGCAGTTCATGAAGACAGGGTTGCATTTATCTTATTGTACCCAATTGGTGGCAATATTCTGCAACATGCAACTGAAGAGAGGCTACTGATTGGCTAATTTGAAACACTGCACTTTACATTCTAAAATTGTATGAATTTAGGCAGTAAAAACAGAGCGTATAAGCACTTAAAATTTAAAAAAGTACATGAAAATAAATAGACAGACATTTATACTATATTCATAGTGAAATCCAGAAACCTTCCATGTCCCTTTAAGACTTTTGTTAAAGTTATAGGAGATCTTTATAGTGTTAAAAAGTCAAAATCCAGAACTATAAGAAAATAATAATATTAATAATAAAACAAGTATTTTTACTTTCACATAAAAACTGTGTATATTAATGGTGACTAGTTTGGAAAAAGCTTCTAAGGTTGATCAAACCAACATTAGTACCAATGTACGCAATGAGCAACAAAAACATTTTTCGAGAAATTCTTATTGAACATACAGTATGTCCTTTAAGTTTCTTTTACATTAAAAAGCACATCTAGAAAAGATTAACTCTCTATGTAAAAGTTAAGGAACTTGGTCAGTTACACCTCCATGTTTGACCAGACCATCTCTGTCACTGACACTGCGTGATCTGATTGGATGAAAAGTCAAGAGCCACCTCAATATCTAATTGAACTACAAATGCATTTCTACAGTATGACATTTACATTCATTGTTATGGTGCTCTTTCACAGATCATAATACATAACATACATAGGTCTTGTAGCAATAAAACTGCATTTCATTTTTTTATGCAATGTGGGGGCCCCAACCCGGTCCAACCAACCTCTGCCTCCGCTGGACCCCCATGTGCCTCTTTGGCCTCAGACAAACCCCCCTTCAGTCTGAAATTGCTGTGTGTCTGTTTAAATAAGAGCATTTCTATTAAAGCTTCGAGAATTGGAAGTGTGGAGCAGTTCAGCATGCTGCGGATGTGTTTTAGGCAAGAGAGCAAGGGCAGCAAAGTACAAGGGGGATGAGTTCTGGGAGGGAGAAAGAAAGGAGATAAGGATGGGTGCAATGTGAGGTGGGTGCTCAGAGGGTTGGGTGCTGTGCGGGGATGGATGCTGAGAGGGGCTGGCTGCTGACAAGGACTGGGTGGGGATAGATGCTAAGCCGGGTGTGGAGGTGATGTTTAAATATGGATAAATATATATTACAATGGGGTCCTGGAAATGGAGCAGCAATTAGTAAGGGTCTTAGGAAGATTTGGCGTTATGGAATGGGGTCTTTGGGAGGGGAGCAATTATGGGAAGGAGTCTGGGGGAGGAGCACTGAGTGATTTGGTTGCAGGGGGCCCAGAGCAAAACATTTTTTACAATCCCCAGAGGGGGGCCGAAAGCTTTTATTTTGCACCAGAACCCTCCATTCGCTAGCTCCGCCACTGTCTGGAAAACACTGGTGGAATTTTGTCTCTGTTGTTAAAATTACTTAATATGCCACACAGAAAATCTAAATGAAATATTACCATTTGTGGGTTAGGCTGGTACAGGAATTAAACTGTATATTGCATTGTGGGTGAGGCTGGTACAGGAATTAAACTGGATATTGCGTTGTGGGTGCGGCTGGTACAGGACTTAGACTTGATATTGCTCTTAAATGGTTTAATAAGTAGACAAATTGAGATAAAGTCAGTGTAAGAATCATATGGATTTCTGCAAGAGAAATGCCTGGCAAAGTTACGCAAAGTGTTCATTTGTTATAGAGCTATAAACACCACTACCATCTTCCAAAGTGGGCCAATTAAGCCTCTGGTGGTGTTTTAACAGACATATTTCTGAGAGAACATTCATGTATCATGTCTCCTTTGACAGTAACAAAGATGCTTTTAGTACACAACTCATGGTAAAATAGGCAATAAAAAGTGGAAACTGCAGTGCATGCAAAAGTCTACTTTGGAAAGTACAAAGTACACATTTGATGTTATTTGGTGTTATAGCATGAAGAAAAAATGTTTTCATCATAAAACTGATTGTCATGACACTTAAACATGAGTACCTGTTAATTATAAACATTTTTTTATTTGAAAGGAATGTTGAGGTGCTTGTACGAGAACCACATTTAGGCATTTGTCTCTTTATGATCTTTACAGGGCTGCTCTATACATGTTATCAAGGTGCAGTGCACCTGAACATACTCTTTTTACTAACCCTGCACTGTTGTAACCGCTACCATAGTTTTATACAGTAGTAAGTGATAGTACACTTTACATATGACAATTAATCACACAGGTATTCCACTTTGTACATAAGAGCATTTTATTTTTGTGTCATTTTAAACTTATATTTTTGCACCCAGCCCTGGATTTCTTTGACCATGGTATGTTGAATTTTCTACTTCTCTCTCTTTGAAGGTACATGGCATCCAAATATTTGGATATTGTCCATATTCTATTGCCCAATTTGTAAATTTGTAACAACAATTCAACAAACAATACTGTACATTAAAAGCATGACAAAGTATGGAAATACTTTAGAATTTATTTGCACAACAGTCTCCAAGGGAGAAATCGGCATATGGTAATATTAAATGTTTTGCTGAAAGATGCATAAAGCAATTAAAGACACAGTACATGACTAAACTGCAAGAAAAAACATGGAAAAGCCTTACAAATTAATACTCACAGAGGCTCAAATGTGGCCTTTGAAAATATATGTATTCATTGACATATTTCAGTCATCATATCTATATTAGAGCAAAAACTATTGACAATATTACATCGCCACATGACATATATCATGTACCAGGGGAACATACACTACACTAGGCAACTACCAATTTGCAAGCACACAGGGACCACAACAGCTGCTCTAATGCAATGACTATTAAAGGGATAGACACAGCCAAAATAATACTAAGCAACACAATTTATCAGCACCACAA
Source organism: Discoglossus pictus (assembly GCA_027410445.1). NCBI lineage: Eukaryota > Metazoa > Chordata > Amphibia > Anura > Alytidae > Discoglossus > Discoglossus pictus. Next base: position 352,454,404 of record CM050165.1, read on the forward strand.
CAAACTACTAATACAGAATTATCTACCCACATCCATGGGAAGGTATGGCATCTACACCAGAACCAAATCTCTTAGAAAATGGGATGGGAGAAATAGCAGCCTGGGCAGACTTGGGCCTTAAAGAGAGGAGGGGGTGATATAAATGGTGGCTACATGAATATATTGCTACATAGCACAGGCCAAGCACTGCGTTGTCCCAGGAAGCATGTAAGGAACATGCTGTTCGAGGACTTGGGGATTCAGGGATTAATCATGACAATGGAGACTGCACTAATGTGACCAGGATGTTTAGGAAAGTCAACAAACATACAATGGGGCTGTGGAAAGGCACATGGTGCAACAGCAAACTGACCTCCATCAAGGCCAGTCTTGGGTACACTCATCCTGTAAGTTCCCATACCATTGCTGTTAGGCATGTGGTAAGGTGTATAACAATAATAATTATGTAAAAAGATGAGCACCTCTACTATTTTTGTTTAGTTGTTCTCACCTTATGGGTGATAGGGGGAAACCTCAATGTGCATTAATATTATGGGTGTGGAGTGAGTGGATCCGAGAGGGCAAGAGACTGTTTGGGAAATATGGGCACCTAAGAGATAAAAAGGTAATACTGTATCATAATAATGATGCATAACATCTTCTAGGTTTCCATGTGGTCACTACACCACAGTAACCAAAATCAGGTGATATATCGCTCCATTTAATAGAAGTAACCAGTTACATGCGGTCTTCATCTGCTCAATTAAACAGATCCTATACCTCATGAATTATGTAATCCAATTACACACATACATTGTGTTCTAAAAATTAGCTTTAGAATAAAAGATTATGGAAAAAATCTAACAATAACTGTATTTACAGTACAGCAGGGGTGTCCAAGTTCAGTCCTGCTGGGCCTCACACATGCTAATCATCTGCCATGTTACATAGTTGCATAGTAATTGAGGTTGAAAAAATACTATTACATCGAGGTCAACCTGATTAGACCTCCTCTTATCTGCAATAAGTGGATTAGTTGTTACTTGATCCAGAGGAAGGCAAACAGAAGAAAAAAAACAGTTAAACTTTGTCAATTGTCTCAAAAGGGGAAAAAACAATATTCCTTCCTGACCCCAGAGACTGACAATTGGATTCCTCCCTGAATGTACTTTTTATTTAAAAATATATCCAATCCCATTTTAAAGATATCTATCGAATCTGCTGTTACCACCTCCCTTGGTAGAGAATTCCATAGATTAACCACCCTTACTGTGAAGGACCCTTTTCTTTCTTTAAGGTGGATTCTTACTTCTAACCTCAAAGGATGTCTTCTTGTCACCTCTTGGCACAACTTAGTGTCATCAGCAAAAATGGAGACAGTACTTTCCAGTCCTACTTCTAAGTCATTAATAAATATGTTAAAAATGTTCATTAGTAACGATCTATGATTTCAGAAGGAATCTTCACACAAATATTTGACCACAAATATTTGCTCAGGAGTTCTATCCATATCTCCATATTAAATAGTTGAGCCACAATGATATCAAATTTCATTGGTACACAGGTGTTATCGGAACAAAAATTATTACAATGATCACTGATTTGTAAGACTGATTTAAGAAAAAGGACATCATCCATAATGTCTGTAAATGAAATCAGACAAATGATTCTGCTATCATAATGTTAAAACATGCAACAATAACGCATGTATAACTACTGAGTGTAATTAGCAGATGCTAATGGGACTATGCAAGTCAACAGTCATGACAGTATTGATAGTAATTGAACATTATTATTATTATTATCGTTTATTTGTAACGCGCCAACATATTCCGTAGCGCTATACATAAGTTAAGTTACAGGCAATGACAAGTTCAAGATTCACACATTGCAAAGAGTGGATGGCCCTGTCTTTGAGCTTGGAATCCTGTGTCCATAGCGCTTTCCCTAAACCACCCTGCAGGATTGAAACTTGCAGGCTTACAATCTAAAGGTTGAAGTGTGTATGTGGTACAGTAGGGAGAGATATATATATATACATAACATCAGTCATGTTTTTTTGAGATGCTATATGTAGTTAGATATGGCATTTAAGATTATTCAGCTGGGGGGAATGTCAATGATCTAATGGCTGGATTTATAGTTTACTTACATTATATAATGAACAGCCTTAATGGATGTGAGATTTGCCTAATATGAAATAAAGAAAAAAAACAGTAACGAAAACAGTAGTTAACTACACCATATCTTCTGAAATGCATTCCACACTGAACATCAAGTAGGCAATGAACCTCTACTCTATAGCCAGGCAGAAGTATCTCAACACTTTTGACGAATAGATATTCAGTGTTGATGACAAGTAAAACATTTTTGATGCAGCCCCTATTTCCTACTCTTTCTGAGCACAGGGCCCCCACCCTCCGTTCCACCACACCTTCTCCCTCTACCATTCTGAGGGGGTGTTGGAGGGAGTGGTATGTCCTCCAGTTGTGGCTGCGTATCAGCTGGAAATGGAGGTATATGGTGAGATGGGGATAGCATAGGCTGAGGTTCAGATGGTAGTGTCATCTGGGGGAGCCAAAGACTGAAGAACTATGAGAGTGTGTTGGAGCATTTCAATTGGAACTTCCATAGGGGTTTCTGGGACTCCCTGTCACAATTTAGTTTAGCCTTGTACCTCTCCATCTTCAAAATGGGCTCATTATCTGACCATATATCACATATATCATCATGTTGCTGTTATACAGTGCTGTTGGGGGGGGGGGGGGGGTGGTTGTTGTTGCCACCTTTCTATACCTCACCCATACTCTCTAGACTGTACGTTACACATTTTCGATCTTATTGGGAGCTTTAGACAAAGCACTTTGTATGCTTAATTTTAGACTCAATAACAGGACCCACCATTATTTTGTAATTTGTTAAAATCATTCTTGACTTTTATCTACCCTGTTTAGAGCTACAAAATATATTGGCGCATTACAAATAAAGAATAATAATAATACATAATAATAACAATTAGTTTTCATGCACATTATATGCATGCCAACACTAAATATACCACCGCTCATTCTTACTCAGTGCTAAGACATTTTTGGATGATGGGCTAGCACAAGGCTTATCCCCATGTTAGGCGTCCATAAAGAAGCTGAGTCTTACCAGACATGCTTAAAAGATAAAATAATAATCGGTAAGATCAGGTGTCCAATAGCTCACACACAAAAATTATGTTTTCAAATAATTGTTTAAAACAGGAATAAACTTAAAAATTACACATATTTAAGAAATAGTGTAAATGGAAGATTGAAAATAAATGGAAAGTAAATGGAAGATTTTCTCTGGAAAATTATAGGTTAAGGTGGCATTTACTGCATTTTACTATGAACATTTTGAAATGCATCAAGATTACAGTTAAGGTACAATATTTTCTTTCAGTTTGATCTAAACACATTTAATAGAGCAGCTGTGTTGGTTTTCATTGCCAATAAGAATAAATGTTAAAAACAAGAGCTTAATGACATATGACTCATCCTCATTTCTAACCCCGTCACTTAGTTTAGATACTTAATAACTATATTTTGGCTGCTGTCAGAAACCAATTTCACAGATTTATTACGGTTTCCAAAGATATGCTAAATAAATATGTAAAATCTTTCAGCAAAGATTAATTGGGGATTTGTGTGTGGGATTCCCTTCAAGCATTGATTGTACTGATAAGAAGCATGTGTGAAGTGGGAAAATTCCCTGTAATGTCTGTGATTCCATCAAGGAGGCAGAATAGTCAAAATATTATAAAAATGTGTTGACTGAGCTCACCACATTTAAGCATAAAGCAGAATATGTGGATATGTTTGCCTTTCTCGTTAGATCAGACGTTCTCAAACTGTGGTCTGTGGAACGCATGACGACTGTACTCAGTGGCGGAGCTAGAGAATGGAGGGACCTGGGGCAAAGGGGTATTTTAAAATGTTTTCACTCAGTGCCCCTTCCTTATACCCCCTTCTTGATGCAGTATCCCTCCCAAAGACCCTTTCCCATAGCTCCTCCCCCAAGACTCCTTTCCATAGATGCTCCTCTTTCCACAGCTACTCCATTTCTTTTACCTCCAACCTGTTCAAGATCCTCTGCCTGCATCATAGCTCCACTTTCCAGCGGCATCCTCTACTGGGTCCTTTGCCTGCATTACGTATACATATCCTATATCTACAAAGCAGCAACTCCGTCTCAGCAGCTATCTTCATGTAGCACCCATCTTTCTTAGCAACAATTCCTACATAGCACTAAGTCCTTGTCATCAGCCATCCCCTCTCAGCCATCCCCTCACATAGGGCCTCATTCAATTGTGATTTGGCCAATTGAATAGGCCTCTAAATAAGCACATAACATATTTTTTTTAAAGAAGTTTTTAGTTAGTAAGCATCTATCCAGAAGCAAGGTTTTCACGAACTAAAATCTTATTTAAAAAAAATATGCTATGTGCTTATTTAGACCCCTATTCAATTGGCCAAATCACAATTGAATGAGGCCCATAGTACCCAGTCCTTCGCAGCATCCATCCGCCCTCAGCAACCATTCCCATACAGAATCCAACCCCTTTCGGGAACCCATCCCCACACAGTACCCAACCCCTCTCAACACCCATCTCTACATAGCACCCAGTCCTTTTCAGCAGCCATCCTCTCTCAGCATTCATCCCTATACAGTAAGAAACCCCTCTCAGCACCCACCTTAAATAAAGATCAATCATCCCAAGTCAATCAAATATCAAAGGGATAGCATAGAGATCAGGCCTATGTGGGTTTTCCTGCATGGAAGGCTCTCTATTAGCAGCCCTAAAGCTGACTAAAGTTTCTACAATAAATAGGTACTTAAAGTCTATAGTGAAATTCAGCTCTGTATAGGACAAATCTCTATTATGATTTAATAGGCTAAAACCGGTGTTCAAAATTCCATAATATAAATGTAAAAATACTATTCCTATACAGTATACAATTTCCCATTCTCAGGAGAAGAGTTAAATTATGATTGAGCTATGATCATCCCAGTAACGTAGGAAAGGGGGTGCGCAGGGGGCAGAGCTCCCCGGGTGTCACCTCTTTGGAGGTGGCAGAAAGGCCCCCACCTGCCTTCCATCACCCATGGCTCTCATTCCCCTTCCCCCAGATTTTTTTTAATTATATATATACACCTATATACATACACAAGCTGAGATCCCGCTACATGCTGATGATAGCCATTAAGCTTGACACAGCTGTACATGGATAGGATTCTTGGCTTGTGTAAAATCCAACCTTGGCTTTGCATTAAAGCTGTGTAATGCAGCAGGCATAAGCTTAAAGGAATCCATGTTTGATAATGGCTATGGATTGGAGTGAGGCATTTGTGGGCACATTTGCATGTCCCAGCCGCAGTGTAATGACTGTTTTTCTCAGAGTTCTGAGCTGGAAGCAGGTCTTTTAACTTGTTTTAGACATTCAAATGTGAACACAGATGTACTATTTTTTTACTATCTATCCATATATATATATATATATATATATATATATATATATATATATGTGTGTTTGCACTGTGGGAGGGGGGGGAGGCAAACTCAGGGATAGCCCGGGCGGCAAAAGCTCTAGCTACGCCACTGGATCATCCCATAGACCATAACAATGGGACAGGGTTTCAATACCCTAATTCCTATACCTGTTTGGGAGCCTCACAGGAGATCCCAGCTACAACAATATGACAAGCTCAAGCTTCCTGAGACAAAAACCTGACAAGCGTTTCGCTATTATTGTAGCTTTCTCAAAGGCTTATGATATAATGTAAATGCCCCTCTCACGCACACAGCCTTCAGCATATCATCAAATATTGTTTCTCAACAACAAAAAACTACAAAAATGCTATGGCTCCCGTAAGCAAAACACAGAGAGAAGTTCTCTTGCAAAACATTACAGAACTATCACAAAACAAACCCTTGGGTAATGCAAACTGAGTGCTCTACATGTCCATAATATCTTAAGCACAACGTGGCTGTGCCATAACTTTTTCAAAATAGCTATCACATGCATTTTGGGGTGATATCCAAGCTCACGGAATACAACAACTACTACCATAGAGGTATTTATGGTTCCCAATGGACCCTATCCTCCTTTTGGTCCACAAGGACCCCATAGTCCTTGTCACTATTCCCTAGTTATATAAATTAACACAACAAAATTGAAAAGAAATACAGAAAATTTAAAATAATTACAAATAAAATTATAAAATAAAATCCTACTTACCCTCTCTTTGATGACCCTTCAGTTAAGATCTGTGATGCCGTGGTCCACATTCCTCAGCACTTGCTATGCAGATACATACATGTGCTAGTAGAAATTGGTCCTTATGTTTCTTGATTGAAGACCCTCAGGTCCTCCTCTTTGGTCCACAAAAAGCAACTCCACTTAAATAAAATAAACTAAATGAATGGAACCCCTGCTCTGAGGAGCACCACTGCCAATTAACAGCTTTCTGAAAATTCCCTCCATTTATATACTAATTTGTATGGCTTCTGATTGACTACAATATGTGCCAATCATATTTCAGCATATCTGAGGGTGGAGGATAAACAGCATGATCAATTTAATGGGCTGCAATACAATGAAAAAAATACATATGTTTGAAAAAAAAAAAGAGTAGAATCAGGCAGGAAAAATGCCATACATTTAGGTACTGTAGGTAACACAGAGCTAGGTAGAAGTGAGGTATAGTTAAGGAATTAAACTGCAGCTTTTTCAGTATTCAAACATGTAGAATCATACTGTATATGAAAAAGGCACTGTTGTCCTCAGGTAATCCTTTAGTCCATCCAGTTCCCGCTGTGCTTCCAGATGAGGTGATGTTAAAATGTGATGGTGATAGCATTATCAAGGAGATAGTAACCATCACTGTAGTATTATCTCTCTACATATTTCATCCACAATAGGGAGTCTACAGTTGTTTCCCAACCACAATGTGTCTGAAGAAATACATAGCTTTGATGCAAAATTAGTTTGGTTTCCACAATAACTTTTCATTACAGGTGATTGTATAGATATCTTTTCTGTATTCTTTATACAATAAACTACAATGGGAATTATTAAGCACTTTTTTCAGTCAAAAAAGTATACACAAAATTCTAAATTTATATTAATTCCAGACCAGTCTAACAAGACATTAATATGTATTTTAGGCATGCACCCTATCATATATTCAAAGAATATGCAAATTGAATTATTTTTATTCATTATTTCACTTTAATTTCATTGCTTAATAACAGACATTAATGTTTTAGCATGAGAGAACCTTCCCTAATATTCTCTGTTTAGCACTAAATATTCTCTGTGTGTAGTTTAGTTTTTATTGAAAAGGCCTAATCACTTGCGGGGAAGAAAAAGTCAATAGGGATTAAGTCTAACAATTTAGATAGAGTGTACAACAAATAAATCCTTTTGAACAAGGTTTGGTTAATTGTCTGTTTTATTTCTCTGCTCCTTTGCAAGATCATAATCTGTTCAATGAGCTGTATAACAATATCTGGTGACATTACACAGGGAAGTGTCAATTGATGTTATAAACTAGCTTCTTAGGAGTCATTTCAGCTACTTGCAGTGCAACTTAGTGCAGTAAAAGGAAATTCAAGTCACAAGGAGAAACCAATAGTAAGGTTACTGCATCTGAAACTATATTGTTAATTATAGGGTCCTCTTTTTGCAAGGATGGGACATTTTTTATGATCCATTTGCTACTTATTTACCTCTTCTTACCAAAATTCTATTTAGTTAGAAATCTTATCAGAATTATTATTATAGCTCATTTGTAACACGCCAAAATATTCTGTAGCGCTATACATAAGTTAATTTCCAAGCAAAGACTTATTCAGTATTAACACATTGCAAATAATGGAGGGCCCTGTGTTTGAGCTTTGAATTCGGTGTCCTTAGTGCTTCCCCAAGCTGCATGCAAGATTGAAAACTCACAGACTTACACACTTACAATCATAATAACCATTAAGCAAAAAAAATGTATAAAAAGTATACCTAGAAGTAGTATTTCAGTGGTGCCAGTTTAGTTATTTGTTATTATAGAGCATATATGTAATTTGGAGGGCTATTTCACCTTGTTGACTGTAATATGTTTAATTAACTTTTGTTAAGTAGCTTTTTACCAGAATCATTGTTTGAGTTAACACCAGTTTCCCCAATTTCTGAGTCCCACAAGTATGAAACAGTGCTGTCTGTGGGTGAGTTAGCTGATTAAATCATATCCAGATTGTCTTGTACTTTAAAGCCGGATTTTAACAGAGGGTGTAAGCCTTAACTGGACAATGTAAAAATCATTTAAATGTTGTGTTCCTTAGTAGACTGTTCTAAAACCTGGTATTCGGAGCTGTCTTTGACATGTAGATATGCACGTAAGATTTTTGTTTAATTATTGCACTTTATATCGTGGATGGCTTTTAAATCATTACATTCATAAATTGCCCCAGGACAATCTTACACTATTTTCCTCACCTACTCTGCTATTCAATTAAGGGATGTGATTGTTTTTGTGATAGTCGCAGAGGGTCGAGTTAACTACTTAACCATATTTAGCACTTAACCATATTTCTGCTTCTGTCTGTCTTCCATTGTTCTGCTTCAGACCATGACGGCTCTTGCACTGTCACAGGGCCTCTGGGGTAGCTTCAATTATGTTAAAATAGAGTTTTTACCTTTGTATAGTTAGTGAGGGAGGGTCAAGTCCAGTGCCATTAGCCTAGCCTGCTTCCAAGCTCCATGATAGTCCAAGCCCACCTGATAAACACAAATAGGAGAAGATACACAACTCTACTTCATACGAAAACGAACAGCTTAAAAGCAAAGAGGGAAATTATAACTTTTATTTTTTTTAAACTTCATACTGTTTTTAATAGCCTGTGTTCATTAAACAAACATATGAGTTTTCCTTGTAAATACACTACAGAGGCCCTTTATATCTACCATGTATCAACATTCCATTTACCTTTGTTCTTTATTCTATACTAGCGACTTGCCCATCAAAAATGACGGGGCAATAAAATTGTAAGGCAGGTAATGCTGTTTGATACAGACATTAATTTTTTCGGCGCTCATTGCGAGCTTCGTGCTGAGCACCTTTGGCGCTCATCGCATGGTTCGCAATGAGTGCTTTCGGCGCTCATTGCGAGGCTCTTGGTTGTTGTATTTTTTTTATCAGAGGGGCTTTTGCTGTCATTGTAAGGTCGGCACTGATCTGCTTTTTTTTGCGCTTATTGCAAGGCTGTCCCCTGGTGTAGTTTGTGTGCTATGAGCAGCGTTGGCACTCATTGTGAGGCGCGTGGTGAATGGCTTTTGTGTTTATTGCGAAAGTGTTTTTTTTTGTGTATATGTATTTTGTATGCTAATTAAATAAAATAATAAATGAATAAATTAATATACTTTACCTATATGTAAGTAATACATGCAGGAAGCATTGTGCTGAAGAGCTGACAATCTGTTTTCATGTTCCTGCAGCATACAATGTAGGTTTTGCACTGTTGTTGAGCTGAGGTGTAAGTGTCAGCAATGTGTGAAGTGTGTAGTGTAAATAGGCTGCGCAAGGGGAAGCTGTTAGTGTAGCTGTGTACTTCCGCATTCTGTAAGGTAGTCTTGTAAAATGGCGGCAAATTTGTATGTGGTACGCGGGTGTGGATGATTTAGCATCCCTGATAAAAGTGTATCTTGTACCTCGTACGGCTTTTTGGTGGTGTTTTGCGGCTTTAGGGTCGTGTAGCCTCGTTTTCGTATTTTTTGGCGCCCATTTTTTCTCTCGCTTAAGGGATTTTCATGTGTCTAAACTCGGTAATTTGGACTTAAATTGAGGTGTAACTTCACTTGCAGAGGTCCTGGGTGCCCCCCCTTGCTGTGGGTAAGCTTTTTATGTCGTTTTTGTGTGTATTTACTGTTTTTTTAATGTTTTGAGCTGCGAGCGGTTTGGCCGTTAAGGTCGTATTTTTGCAAGTTCGTATTTTTTTGTGTAAGTCCGTATTTAGTCATTGCGTGTTAGATGTATTTTTTCAAAGTGCCGCTTGTGTGGGTGTTTGTAACCGCTTCTGAGGCGCCGTAGAGCCTCTACCTCCGCAAATGCGGCCCCTCACTTTGTATTATGTAATTTATGCAAATCCCTACTGGAGTGATACTGGAGTGGGTTGCCAGTTCCTTCTCCAGTGGACCCTGCTGTATCTGAACTCTGCTAAGACCTGCCCATCTTGGGTGACCCTACATAATATAGTTCACAGCTTTATTGAGTTACACAAGCCCCTTCACATGGCAAGGTAGTGATCCAGAAGGGGGGTTCTGCCTAAGGGAGACCTTAATTCTTTCAAAAATCATAGGGAGAGGCACTGAGAGTGAAATGCCCCTGTCTGAATCAGCCCAAATGACAGGCCAGCACTGAAATGTTAGGCAAATCCCACCCTCATAGGAGAAATAGTGAGCTCCAACCATACATTTCTGTCTGCCCCTTTCCCCTGGAGTTGCTACACATATTTTGGCTGTATGCAATGTCATTTTAGGTTTTAACAACATTAAAATTAAACTTTTGTCCAACCCTTTGGTAGTATATTAAATTTGCTTTTCTTTAGGTTTTAGTTAGATTTCATGGCTCTAAAATGCAAATACCACTGGAATATCCAGCGGTAATTTTTATTGCAGTATTGTACAGCAATTTAAGTTTCCTTATGTCTGCATATGGAAAATGCTGCTGCAGCTATTATGTTTTTTTTTTTTAATGGAAACGTAGATCTCATAATTTTTTACAGTACCATGTATTTTGTTCTGCGTGACTGACTGCTCGCTCAGTCGGATGAGATTGTGTGGCTGTTTGGCATTCATGTCAGGTATCCATACTGTATTATTGTACTATGGGGACCTGAGCAGTAAACTACTTAACAAGAGGGGAGGAATTTGATAAAGCCGATCATGTCTTCCTGACAAGCAGAATACCAGCCATTCAGAAGTCCAGTACATGTAAGAGTATAAGCTACCAGATATCTGTATGTGACCTGCTGAAGAACACAGAAAATAAATGTAACTGCTAGAGTTTAAAACTGCAGCCATCACTCGATTGACTCCATGTTCAATCTCCTCACCACACTACATATATACAGATTGACAACCTTCCTACCTAAGCTCCTTTATTCAAGTGAGTTTGGTCATGTTCAGACAGAATGGGGATAATACTAGCAGCCCTATTAAATTAAAAAGCCCAACGTGAGACCGGCAACGGCTGTGGGCTTGAAATTCGGCTGTGTTACAGAGCTATTAAATTAGAACATGGGGTTGAGACACAAACCTGTAAACCATTTTCCGCACGTTGGATGTGCGGCCGTGAACATGATCAATTAGTCAAACCCGTAGTTACGGGTTTAGAAAGAGCCAATGGCAACAAAGATCATCATCATTACATCACTGAAAAATGGAGGTTTGATTTTAAAGTCTTGCGGCCTTCAATTATGATCGGACCCACATTGCAGAAATAGCAGTAGTCGAGGTGAGATATGATGGGAAAATGGATTAAAATGGATTAGTTGTGTCTTGTGTAATATAGTGATGTATTCTGGAGATGATTTTTAGGTGAAAATTACACAGTTTTGTGATTGGTTGTATGCAAGGAATGAAAGAGAGGGCAGGGTCCAGTAGAACACCAAGACAATGCACCTGGGAGGTGGAAGTGATGATGGCATTGTCAACAATGGGTGGACTATAAACTTGAGAGGCAACTTGTTTATAAAATAGAGGGGGAAATAACTGGTGCTAAAAGGTAGATTTGAGTGTCATCAGCATATAGATGACACTGAAATTCAAAAGATTGTATTGGGGTACCAAGGGAGGGTGTATAGTTGGAGAAAATGAGGAGGCCTAGAACTAAACGTCTGAGGGTGAGGCAAAGAAGAGGTGACAGAGAAGGAGACACTAAATATTCAATCTTCTAGGTATGATGTGGATCATAAGAGAGCTTTGTCACAGATGCCAAGAGAGCGGAGAATTTGGATTAGAATAGAGTGGTCAACTGTGTCAAAGAGAGATCCAGGAGAATTCAATAGAGAAGTGGCCATTTGACTTGGCAGCAAGCAGGTCATTAAGGACTTTTGTGAGAGCTGTCTCTGTTGAGTGTTGGGATAGAAGCCAGATTGCAATAGGGAGTTGGAGAAAATAAAATGGGTAAAGTGCCTGCAGACGAATCAGTCAAGCAGTTTTTAAGCCAGGGGAAAGTGGCCAGCATAGTCTTTAGCTGGGAGACAGGAAATGGCAGGGGATGGGGGTTTGCAGAGGAAATTGTTGAATGTGGCGCACAAACATTGGAGGTTGGAGGACAGATTTGATATTAGTGATGAGGAGTAGTGCTGTTTGGAAATATTGAGGGCAGAGATATAGGAGCACAAAATAAACTTGTAATGGAGAAAGTCTGGTGAGATCAGGGGTGTCTGACTGTGATTATAGGGGCAAGAGAATCAAGGGTGGAAGTAAGAATCATGTTATGTTAATTTAGAGCACGTGGGGGTGTGAGGGGGCTGAGAAGAGGTTGTAGCACAACTCTTTCCCTTTTCTTTTTTTACAATAATAATATTTTTTTATAATATGGGTTTTCACTGTTTATTTAGTACTGAAGCATGACTTTTTATAAGAGACTTGCATTGGCCATATAAATGTGTTCACTTGTGTGGCCAAAATCTCCAATTTCTCCTTCTCGCCTTTTTTTCTGAATTCTTAGACCTTTAGCTCCATCCTTGGTTACTATTTTAAGATTTAAATTTATAAAATATAAACATAAATTATACATAGTATTAACCAGCTGCCCCACAGGTCAAAAAGGTTGAGAGACATGGCTGTATAGTCTTGGTAACAACTAAACACATGCTGCAACTCGCTTCTCCTGATTTTTTATTAATAAGACAACTCCCTTTCATGGTACTTAGAAATACTACAGTGTCAAGAACAAACATAGAAATGTTTATATAATGATGTTAATCTTCCCTACAACACATATAGACTTGTGGCTGCTTTGCTGATATAAGACAGGAGCTGTAATAACCCATCTAATAAAAGTAAACTTTGCTCGATTGTTATACGTCCTCGAGAAGTTCATAAACTAAACAAGTATAAAACACAAAAACATGTTTTTGTTGATAATGCATCAAATATAGGGAGCATTATGGTTATAAAGCCTTGCTCCATTAACTGAGTTTTTTTTATTTTTTCATGTTTTTGTTATCCTTTAATATACTGGGTATGTCATACATTCTAGGTCAGTACATACTCCATATTTCTACTGAATGTTTTGGTTTAAGTGTTTGGAAACTGTCCGCATGTACAAAAATAGAACATTGCTGATGTGGAAATAAATAGATTTTATTATTCTTATAATTCAAAATGTTAAGATTACAAGTGCCTTACTATTAAACTCATATTGCACTTTATCATCGTCACGCCTAGCTTCTTTCTTGTTGACACTCTTACCTTCTAATCCCTCCATTTTTATTATTCCTCCTTGTAGTCTGTGTGTTAGAATTATTAGCGTGCAAGTTACTCTTTTGTATTTTCGGAGACATGGATCTGCCATCAGAACATATTTTTGTGCTCCATCTGTGCCAACGACGCTTACAATTCTGAACTATGTAATTGAATTGGCTGGAAACCCTGAGAGCCAATCAAACTGTGGCTACTATTCTGAATGATAACAATTAAATCTTGTTTTCTGTGTTCTTCTACAGCTCACATCCTCTGGCTCCTTTAATATAAAAACTTCTTGCAACAATAAAATGTAAGTGCTAATTTGTAAGCAATTATTTGATATGGTTTATGTGTACTGCTGCATACAACTTGTATTCAGGTGAAACCTGTAAATGGCATGTGTCTGTAATTTACTTTGACTTTGCAATTAAGACAGCTGCAAGGATCATGATCCACACTATTACCCAGTCTGAAATATATGGGAGGAGCTCTCACCTAAAAATAAGAGGAAACCCAGAGTGTTTGGATCAGATCAACTTTTTAGCAGTAATAAATGATTTTTTTTTTTCATATTAACCTGTGTTTATTCAGAGTTATGAAACCAAGACCATTACCCTTTGTAATTTTTAATTCTTGAGTGTATAAAATGTTCTTCTTTTTAACACTATTTCAGGTTTTACATTTCAATAAACATAGGTCCCTGTCTTATGATCCAAAATGTTGATTTGCTTTTTGGGGGTTTTCCTAGCTATATAATCTATTGCTTTCCTGCAATTACATTATTTAAGGCAAGTCCGTTTGGGATGGATCAATGGTTCTTAAGGTGACTGTAAAGCAAACATCATACTTTGCAGTAACTATTTTTATAAATGTTTTATATATTTACTCACCAACAAGGCATCCTGACAGACGGGGGAGTGCTATGGCACAGAATAGTTGCTTGACATGGAGTCTTATGTTTTCCTTCTCTGGCATCACATAAACTAGATAGTATTTCAGGATGAAGATTATGGATCATCAGAGACATCAGTGTTACCCTATGTATCACGTACATTGGTGACTTGCCCGGCTTTGGGACATGCCTATTAAAACTTGTCATACTTCTAGCCATTGTGGTCTAAACTATACTTAACTGACATCTTTTCCTGGCTTCACTATGATCTTTCGACCCTACCGTCTTGTTTCCCACACTTTATTTTTTTACTATCTTAATTTCTGTTGTGTTCTTCATGTATTCGAATACATTTCCTCAGCTATGAGCTACGATATCTACAGATTTTAGTGCAACTGAAATCAGTTAAAGACAAGACTTTTTGTATATATATTTAAAGTTACAAATCAAACAACTTGTTCATGAATTTCTAAACCTATTATCTACATCTTGGACTAAACGAGACACTAAATAATTAAAATGCAGGAAAGACAGTAGTCTCACATAAGCAGCCAACCTTGTTTATAGTTCCAGCCCACAACTTAACCTCACATCAACTTTAAAACTCATAAGATGAAGGAAACAGTGTTCCAACTGAAACCATGCAGAGGTAAATAATAAATAGTCATTCAGAGTCTACATAAGTTAGGGTAAAACTAACCTCAAACTACCATGAAAAATGTACTTTTTGCGTGGTGAAAGCCAACACATTTCACCACCTCTTAGATTTCACTATTCTTTCTTTAAATAGAGGATATGAAAAGTTTTTTTTTTTTTTTTTAAATAAGGTAACAGTTAAGCAGCAATAACACAAAGCTTCCTTGTAACTGTTCCCTCAATATTGGGTGAATTCCAGATGTTTCTCACTTCTTTATAAAAAGCTGCATTATTTATTTCTTTGACTCCACTGGAACAAATGTGTGTACCTTTTATTACAGGCACACCTTTTGTGTACTTGTGTTTTGCCTCCTCTCTAAGGTAACGATGGCTATAATATATGAGTTCAGTTCACTGGGTGTGTCAGAGTGTTACTAAAACAAGATTTATCTTATAGAACTAAATAACTGTACAAGCATTGCAATAACAGCATTCTGTACCGCTGTCCGGTTGGGATGTGCATGGGGATCATTTATCAGTTTCGTTGCTACAAAACAATTATATTGCTGCAAAACAAAGAGTGTTTGGATCAGTTTACTTAGAAATTGAACTTTAGAAAGATAATAAAGTCCATAACTCTCTATAATTTAAAGTAGTGTGTTTCAAACATTACAAATTC
The DNA here is from genome assembly GCA_027410445.1 of Discoglossus pictus. Lineage (NCBI taxonomy): Eukaryota > Metazoa > Chordata > Amphibia > Anura > Alytidae > Discoglossus > Discoglossus pictus. The sequence continues at coordinate 352,470,086 of CM050165.1, forward strand.
TTTTTATGTGAAAGTCAGCTTAGTAATATTATCATTTTTATCCTGTATCAACCCAAACATGATTTGTGCAGTTGGGTATTCCATACTCTGGTGCTTGCCAAACCTCTCCTCTGAAAACTTTAGACAGGCCAGAATTTAGGTATCACATATATAGTTGTCAGTGTGAGTAACGTTTGCGATGTTGGTCACGCTTTTGCATCCCTTGCGCAGCGAGGGGAGCCATTGCTGCACGCAAAACTTAGGCTTTTGCTTCCCTCGTGAATTGAGGAGAGTAGTCGACTGCAAGCCTTGCGAGGCGAGTCCTTGACGCATGCGGGACAGGCTGAAGGCACTCATTGCACTGGGAGCCTCACGAAGCGAGGCAAGCAGTTGAGGCACGCAGGACTTAGACTCTAATATTGCACTGCGAGCCTCGCAAAGCGAGTCGAGTAGTTGAAGCACGCAGTTCGTTCAAACGCATTAAAAAGCTACTAAAAAGCCCAAAACAAGCAAAATAATTATAAAAAAAATAATGGGAGTGTGAGGGTTGGGCTAACAGGGGGAAGAGTTTTGATAGGAGATTTGATATATAAGTTGGTATTTTCTTTCCCTGTAGGTGTTTTTTTTCTTTGTGGTTTTGGGGGATGCTGTTTAAGTTGCTGTTGTCCCCCTTTTTGGCCCTGATCCCTTAAGCGGGCAGGATTTTTATTCCCATGCTATGTTTCATTTTGGGGGTGGGGTGGTAGTTTCCCTACTTGATGCTGTGCTACAGATAGTTTTAGGTGGTTGTGGTTGCAGTAGACTACCTACGTGTAGAAGTTAACGTGCTTGCACTTTCATTATTCCCTGCAGGTCTTATTGTCAGTCAGCAGGCGGCAGCAGGAAGGCATGTCACAATGGAGGATGTAGCGGAGGAGCGGCCCGCAGGGCGCAGGAGGATCGGTTCTCCCCATCAATAGAGTGACATGTGAATAGGTACAGGCGCAGAAGCAGTCGGGACAGGAAAGAGCATCAGCCAGAAAGGACCTGGGCGGACTGGTCTCCTCAGAGAAGGTCCAGTCAAGCACACAACAGCAGGAGGGAGGACAGGAGTATGGGACACAGGACACAGGACAGGACGAGCCTGCTGTGCAGGCTACCAGGATGGTAGGAGCAGGTACAGTCCATGTTGTCCATGTTCTCGGATGAGTTTGCTATCCCTTCTTTTGTTGTGCCGCATACTCGGCTCCCGGCCAATTTTAAATCGGCCAGAGAAAATCCTACATTAGTGCTAGAAAAAATGTCAGCATCTATCATACCCGAAAGCTTCATTGGTTAATGGCTGTATTGATAGCAGTTTAGCAGCGGTGTCGTACACCCCATTCTCCCTGGGGGTCGATCTGGTAAGGAAGGCAGGAAAGGGAGCGTTGTTGGCAAAAGTCGACATTGAATCTGCTTTTCCTTTACTGCAAGTGAATCCCTCATCCCAATTTCTGTTAGGCTGTCAGGTTTATGGCCAATATTTTGTTGATCTTTGCCTACCAATGGGCTGTTTAATTTCGTGCTAGTGTTTCGAGAGTTTTAGTTCATTTATCCATAGGGTTACGGTAAAAAGGTCAGGTTTGGTATCGTTGATTCATTATTTGGATGATTTCTTGTTTATTGGTCGCGGGACTCTTTGGACTGTGCGGTGTTGCTTCAGACTTGCTGGTATTTGATTTTGGTATTCCTCTGGCGGTGGATAAAACAGTAGGCCCTACACACATTTTGAGTTTCCTGGGTATCCAAATTCACACAGAGACCATGGTATGCAGCCTTCCTTTGGACAAAGTGTTGGACTTGTTGGGATCGTGAGACGTATGCGGTCAATGAAGAAGGTGACGCTCAAGGACATGCAGTCATTGCTTGGTAAATTGAATTTTGGCTGCCGGATTATCGCGATCGGGAGGATTTTCTCGAGGCGATTGTCTCTCGCTACAGCTGGAGTGAGAAGTGCACACCATTGTATTATAGTGACGGTGAAACATAGAGGGGACCTCAGTGTCTGGAAGGTGTTCCTTTGGCATTTTAACGGTCCTTTCGCATTTTAACAGTCAGTCATCATGCATGTTCCAGTGAAGAATTTGAAATTAGAACTTTTTACCCATGCGGCCAGTTCTAAAGGCTTCGGTGCGTATTTCAGAGGATGTTGGTGTGCGGAAAAGTGGCCTGCGAATTGGGATGATTCTATCTTAAAGAGCATGGCTTTTTGGAACTATTTCCTATTGTAGTGGCCCTGTATCTGTGGGGAGATAGTTTTCAGAATCTATACATAGTATTACATTGTGTCAGCTTGGGTGTTGTGCGGGCCATTAATTCCATATCGGCATCATCAATGCCGGTAGTACGTTTGCTTAGGAGAATGGTTTTAAAATGCTTGCTCCTTAACATATTTTTCAGGGCTGTGCATATTCCTGGTGAATATAATGTTATAGCTGATGCTCTCTCTCTCTCAATTTCAGTGGCAGAGATTCCAGGAGGCGGCATCAGCAGCGGAGGCCCAGAGAACCACAATGCCACTGGAACTATGGAAGCTATCGTACCAAGTATAACTGTACTGGTTTGCAACTCTTTGGCTAGGGGTACCTGGGATGCTGATAACAACATTTGGGCAGATTGGGTACAGTTTGGGACAGATAAGAGGCATCAGGATTTTTGTTATTATTCATCATTTCGGGGTATGGAGGATGTTACTAAGAGTTTTATTGTGCATCAGGCAGTTAAGGGTATACGTAGAGGGGCGAGTAAGAAATTAGGATATAGTAGGAGGCAAGTCTCATTTACCTTGTTGGAGAGAGTACATAATTCATTAAAAAGTGTTTGTGTTTCTCAGTATGAGTTTGTGTTATTTAGGGTGGCCTTTGTGTTAGCTTTCTGTATTTCAGAGTTAGTGGCGGCATTTAGATTAGTGGCTGGGGGTTTGTTAATGTTGGATGTTTCGTCAGACGACTCTGTTATTTCTATCTATATTAGGAGGTCAAAAACAGATCAGCTTGGAAAAGGTAGGAGGGTTTTTATATATTCCAATCCAGGTAGCAGTTGTTGCCCTGTTCTATAGCTATCAACATTTTTGGTTTGCTGCACTGTGGGGGATGGTTCGCTCCTAGTTCATAATGATGGCACTAGTTTATCCAAATTTCAGTTTTCATCAGTGTTTAAGTCTTGCATTTCAGCGTTGCAGCTAAACCCTGGTCAGTTTGATACACAGGATTGGGGCAGCCTCGGAGGCTGCTAGCTTAGGTTTGGACGTTGACACAGTAAAAAAGATAGGTAGATGGGAGTCTAGAAGTTTTCGGGCTTACATACATCTGCATTTGTTAGTTTAATATGTTTGTTTCTTTTAGGTACACCCATACTCCTGTGGATCTTTGGCCGATCCTTCATTTATTGGGTGAGAGGCTGCAGTTAAGGCGATTGAAACAAGCTAGGTTTTCCCCCAGAAATTTTGGATATCAAGTGGTTAGGTTTCAGGGGCATGCAGTGGCATCAATTAGTGGGCAAGGTTGTGTCTTATGCTAGAATGTTTGGGCCTCCAGGGGTTTGTTAATTAATTTAGGGGGCAACAACTTGAGGTTGGTTCCAGTAAAAGATTTAGTGATGAGCATTAAGTGTGACCTTTATAGGTTGCTAGTATTGTTTCCTGGTGTGGTGATCATTTGGTCTGGGATTGCTCCTCATATAAAGTGGAGGGTAGCGTTGGATCCAGTTAAATTGGATAAGACTAGAATCTGGTTGAATAAGATAGTAGGATCATTTGTTAGGTGTATGGGTGGAGTAATGATCAGGTATCGTGATATAGAGTTGGCATGTGCGTCCTCATATTATTTGAAGGATGGGGTCCACCTTAATTAGGTGGGCCTGAGGGTTTTTAATTATGCACTGAGGAAGAGAATTAAGCAGGCCTTGCCATTACTGTTGGGTGGTGCTAGCCATTAAGGGTTTATGGTGGGAGTATACACCTGGAATAGTGGTGAGCTCTCTAGGGCACAGTGTTGGGGGAGACCTCAGATGTTGGGCTTCCCTTGATGGACATGAACAATCCCCTCTGGTTTGTTTGGTTAATTGTTAATTCAAATAAAGGCTGTGGCCAGTTTTATTCCCATATCAGTGTCCGTATTTTATTTATGGGGAAAGGTGGGTTGTTTATGAATTATGTACATAATAACGTATACAGAGGTCAAGATATTGTATCATTAAAAACTAGTTAGTAATAAGTACATTATCATTCAGATGTTAATTTAAAAAAATCCATGTTCTTACAGTAAGTTTTGATTCTTATTTTTGTATTTGTTCATTGCTAATAATTATTATTTACTACAACATGGATTTGCACATGCTCAATTTGATTGTGGTAATTGTTTGGAGGTTGATTACAATGCCCAGCATTATAATTACTTATTCGCTTAATCTTATAATCTGCAATAATCTGCAGCCACTGACAGATAGAAATTGCAAATTTACTGCAAGAAAATGTATGTTAAAAACATTCAATTGATAGTGTTATTTTTATGTTAAAATATTTTTTCCTTTTGCCTAACCCCTGTATAGCACTACGGAATAAGGCCTCATTGAGCAGTATAATTTGAGGTATGTCGTAAAAGTTGTTGTGGGAGTTTTTTTCCTACGTTACACTTTTTTATTTTTTTTCACTGACAATATTATGGCACTCAGTCCACATCCATAAATCCTGCCTTGTCTGCAAGAGATTTCAGTGTAGAAGTAAGTGTTCACTCAGTATACACTAAAGCAAGCTTATGAACCAATAGAAAATGAGAATGTCATGATTATGAGAACAAGAGCCGTAACTGTGGCAAGAAACCATTGTATTTATACAGTATATATATATATATATATATATTTTTTTTTTTATTCATTCACATGTATTTAAATTAAATGTCTGGGACAATTGTAAGGATATACATAATTGTGTTAATTTTCTTTGTATATATATATATATATATATATATATATATATATATATATATATACAATGCATTAGAGCATTTGTTCCTAGTCCACATGGTTTCCTGATATGTATTAACCCCTTAAGTACTGGGTAATGTATTACCCTGGATGTTGTATAATGAAACGGATATAATAATAAAATATCATACGTTTTAATTACACATATGTTTGTATTGGACTGTTAAGTATCAATTAATGATGAATCTTCATATTTTTTTTTTTAGTTTTTTAGTGCTATACTGTCTCTTTAACTGCAGCTTCGGCACTCAGCAATGGTTTTAAAACCAATTGCAAGTGGTCTTTAGTACACATAATATTTTTGCCTGTAAAGTCTGATTAGAATAAGTTTTTGGTGTAAAAGTTTGACGGAGTAACTCGTAATGTTTTGTCAGTGCAATAATCAGTGGAAAAGTTTGCCTTAATTTTGGGCTCCGGATTGCCGCAGTCACTTGTAGCAGTTCTCTCGCAATGTTTCCGGGTTGGGTGATTAACATAGCTAGGTAGTTTTCTTTTGCTCTTAAATATGGTGTAATCTGAAATATAGGGGATTGGCATAATGGCCTATGTTGGTGCTTTGCAAATAAACAATCACATATATAGTTGTGCATCTTTGTGATGTTCGTAACGTTTGCAAGACGCTCATTGCAGTTCTCGCGATGGACGTCGCAGGACTTAGGCTGCAATGAGCGCCGAAGGTGGCGCAGGACTTAGGCTGCAATAAGTGGCAATAGTGCTTGCGAAGCGAGTGGTTGAGGCACGCAGGACGCTGTCGAAAAACGTAGCACTTTGCCTGCTGACTGCGAGGAGCGCATCTTTTGAATTTAGCAGAAACTCTAAAAACAAGCAAAATAATAAAAAATAAAATAAAACACACTCACGCACAGCACAGGAGTAGAGCCAGGAAGCCTGGGAGTGAGGTTGCAAGCGAACTTGACCAATATTTGGAGTTTTTCGGCAATCGAAAATCGACTAAGCGAGGAAAAAAATGGCGGACGAAAAACTAAAAAAATCGGAAACAGGATGTAAACAAGGCTGAGCAAAGCCAGGCACGTGGAACTTAGAAAATACACGACGGCAGTGACAGTAACACTAACACAAAAAACAACGCCAGGGCCGCGGGACTTTGAAAACACAGAGGAGAAAGACACAGGAAAGTTAAAGGGGGGAGATGGTGGAAAGAGACACATGGCATTGCAATGAGCATCCAGTACAGTAGCCGGGAGGAAAGGCTCGCGATGAGCGCCGAAAATGATCACTGCAAAGCAGGATAGTTGAAATACACTGGGGGAAAGGCTCTCAGTGAGCTCTCTGCACGGGGCTTGCGATGAGTGCCGAAGGTGATCAGAGGACCAAAAGCCTCACATTGTGTGGCAAAAAGCATTGCCAGCCTTACAATTTTAATCCCATCATTTTTTGGGCAAGTACCTCGTAATAATAATAATAATAATAATAATAATTTGTTAATAATAATAAATAAATAATTATACATTATAACATATTTGGATCATTTGTTGTTCACTATATAGTGCAAGTCTGCTAAATGCCTTTATGGCACCATGATGTTGTAACTACAATGGAACATATTTCTGTAAAATAATATCTTTAATTACATCAACAGTAAATGTAATGTTTTACCTATGACTGACTACTAAATTAAAAATGAATACTGAACAGATGCATTTGTTAGAAATATTTATTGATAATAAGGTATCTGTAAAAAATAAATGTTTAGCATAGTCATTGAGTAATGTTTTTTTACCTTATTCATTCATGAATATGAACAATACAGTGAAGAAGAGCACACAGTAATAGATAATGATTTGTTAATTCTTTCAATGGCATGCACTTAGAGGCACATATAAAAGCTACATTGATTCCTAATGTAAAAAAGATTTAAATGTATTTATGAAATTGGATCTTCTCTGGAGTGAAAAATAATGTGATTTACAATACATCTGCACTTGCCTTTTATGGAAGTGTCTCTATTGAAAATACAGAAAAATACTACACACCATGCAGACATTACCTTAGATAACCTTTCCCTACACAGAGTTATATTACTGGCTTTCCAAATCATACAAATTACTCTCAAAACCACAGATGGAACAGTTCCAAAACTGAATTCTTGGCCTACTTCATCATACTGTATCTTGGGTCAGTGCCAGCTCCTTTTCCTTGTGCTTTTTCGGGTAGCTTTTAAAATGTTTACACATGTCATATCAAACACTGGCACTAATTTGGTTTCCTCTGCAGTCATAGAGGCTGGCAGCAGCAAAGAAGGTATCAGGAATTAACAACTGAATCTCTGTCCAATAATATCTCCAAACATCATGTTCATTTGTCATCTTTAATAATAGTTGGTGATTGTATTGTTTCAATTTATGTTACAGAGAGCAACATCTGCGCTCAAGACTTGACAGAGGACATTAAACATAATAGATATTAAATGAGAGAAGGGTGCAACCCTACATTTCTAGAGCTGGGAAATTTATTGGATGCTAAAATATATAAACACAGTGCTTCTCGAGAGTGGCTTAGGGTAAGAAAAATGTAAATACCACATGCAGAAACTCAAAGCATTGCTAGTGTTTTGGAATGACCCTTTCTAAGCATGCTATCAGTGTATAGGAATGTATTGTAATAGTATGGGAGGAACCACTTTTATCATGTCAACATCTTTTATTAAACATGTCATACAATGTGGTTTGCCTTGGAATATTTTCTCAAAGTTAAACTTATTTTTTTCTTTTTTGCTGTTTAACGAAGATCATTTTATGAAGAATCAAAGGCTTAAAGTTATGTGGTCATGCTGAAAAATTACTCTGGATCCCTTCTGGATCTCTAACTTGTCGTGGTGAAGGGGCTTGTGTACTTCAATGATGCGCATGTAGGGTCACCCAAGATGGTCAGGTCACAACAGAGAGGTCAGACAAAGATCGCTGTGGAATTGATGCCTTTGAATTATGGTTTTGGTGAAAACTGCTTAGTGTCCATTGGACTGCAAGAAGATTGGATAAATCAATGCTTCAGGAAATCACACCAAAATATTCACTAGAAGGTATGATCATGAGGATGAAGCTCAAACATTTTGTCCATAGCATGAGAAGACAGAATTCCCTATAGAAGACTCTTATGCTGGGAAAGATTTAAGGCACAAGAAGAAGGGGACGGCAGAGACGGAGATGGATAGATGAGGTCACTGAAACAATGAACATGAACTTGATGGAGCTCAGAAGGGTAGTGACTGTGAGATGTACCTGGCGTGCTGCAGTCTCATAGGGTCACAATGAGTCGGACTCAACTGAATGACTAATCAACAACAACACAGACACTGAAATCTTACATTCAAAGCCCTTTGTTTCCAAATGTATTACTTTTTTGTGTGTTTAATATTTATGGGCTAATATGAAGTAACTTGAGGGATTGAATAATTTTAGCATGATGAGGTACAGCATATGGTTAAAAATCTTAAATTCCAAACCATGCGTTTTACAATTAGGTAAATCCCCCCCCCCAATATATCTAAACTGGTGCTATTTACATCATGTAAAAACTCTATACATTCATTTAGAACAGGCCCACCAGGGAAAAAAATTAATGGAAATAAGTAATCCTCCTTAAGTCTACTAAAAGGACGTAATGTATAAGATCATTTGTAGAGGAGTCTTAGTTCTACCTGGGTGGGCTTCCAGATGTGATGTTTAGTGTTAAATAAAAACACTGGCTTCAGTTGCTCACACCTCAGTGTAATGACAGAGAAAAATAAAATACTCAGGCAGGTAGGAAATATTATGCTGAAAATGGGGTGGGACAACCATAAAGCACTGAACAGGAAGCTGGGATGCACTAAGAAACACAGGATAAATATGAACATACTAGCACTTGCCCGTCAAAAAGGATGGCATGATATGGTGTCATTATGTTTTCTGTCTGTTTATGTACTATCTCTTTGTGTACCCTGCGTGTCTTTTTCTTTCCCCCTCTCCCTCACCTGTGTCTCTCCCACTTCTGTGTCTCTTTCCCCCGCTGTGTCTCCTTCCTCCCCTCTCCCTCCTCTGTGTCTCTTCCCTCTCTCCCTTACCCTGTGTCTCTTCTCCCTCCTCTGTGTCTTCCCCCCTCTCCCTCCCCTGTGTCTCTTCTGCCCCTCTCATTTTCTCCCCTCTCTCTCTCCCCCCTGTGTCTCTTTCCCCCCTCTCCCTCCTCTGTGTCTCTTTCACCCCTCTCCCTCCCCTGTGTCTCTTTCCCCCGCTCTCCCTCCACTGTGCCTCTTCCCCCTCTCGCTGCCCTGTATCTGTCCCCCCCTCTCCCTTCCCTGTGTCTCTTCCACCCCTCTCCTAGTCTCTTCCCCCCCCTCTCCCACCCCTGTGTCTCTTCCCCCTCCCTCCCTTGTGTCTCTTTTCACTACTTCTCCCTCCACTGTGTCTCTTCCCCCTCTACCTCTGCGCAATGGGCACGCGCGGCCCATGCTGCTCAATTGCGCATGGCCACCCCTCCACGCATGCGCAGCCCGCATTGCATGCGCATCGACATCTCACACCGTGCAATGTGCATGTGCAACTAGCAATGCATGCACAATGCGCGGCCAATGCAGCAGCACAATGCGCATGTGCAAGTTATCATAATTGCAAGCTTTACTGACAACTTTGCAATTACAACAACTATTATAGATACCCAGGTGTATACCTGGAAGTTGTGGGAGGGAACTTCTCTCCTCCCCTATATAACCCCTCCCTCCAGCCTACCTCCTCACCTGAGACCATCTCTTTTCTCAGGCCGGACACCGTTTGACTCCGTTCACCGGCTTCCTAGCAGTTCTCTGCTTCCACATAGGATTGTGCCTCGATCCCCGTGCCGCTTCCTGGCTGCCCTTGTTCCTCCCCCCACTCTTCTGTGCCTTGCTGCCCTGTGTGTCTCCCCCCACCTTTGCTTCTCCTTACCTCTCTGCGGCACCTCCCCGTCTTGTCCCGCCATGCCCATCAGTCCCTTCTCACTGCCTGCCTCCTGTCACGGCCCCCCTCTGCTCTGTCTCTGCCGGTCTCGTTACGCCTCGGGCCTGCTTCCTTCCTTGTTTCCCTCCTCCTTCCGCGGCTCGCTTTTCCCGGCACGCCCCTTTGTCGGCTGCGCTCCATCCCTTCTCCTCCTGTCTTCTCCCAGCTCTGCCTCTTCTGCTTCCTCTATCCAATCTCTGGGCCTGTGTCCAGACCTCTTCCTCCCATAAGTTGATGATGGCTGTATACTGAGAATAGCTGAGCTTGATGTTGGTAGCATCTGTAAGATGCTTTTTAAGCAGAGTCCTTCATCTTTTGCCTGCAGCAGAACCTTTGGTCACTAATTACAGGTCCTTGCTATTCTATGGGCTATAACTTGGCAGTAACTGTGTACATCAGATGTAACCTCAATGCCAATTCCAGTTCTTTCAAACATATGTGGGCGACATTATTAGCGATACGTAATACGTTTTACACAGTATTTGGATGTGTACGGTTTTGACACTACCTTCCGCTTCACGTTCACAAAAAGACAGACTGGGAAGACAGGTGCACTATTAGGGCGCAAGTGCCATTTGCAACAATTTCAACAAGAAAGGTTGCACGTACAACGGATGCAGACTACTCCACGTTTGCTCAGTGTGCCATAAGGCCCATGCAAAGACCATTTGCCCCCAAATTGAGCACCCGTCATAAATAGCTAACCTGAATATTCCACTACTAGCGCACTACCTAAAACACCACCCTTCCCGTCCCTTCACTTCTTACCTCCTTACAGGTTTCACTAACGGTTTCCACATAGGGGTCACTGAGTTGCCTCAGGATTCCTTCGCTAGCAATAATTTAATCTCTGCTACAAAGGAACCTGAGGTAGTGGACCAATTCCTCAGCACCGAAATCGTCAACAACTACCTCCTGGGTCCCTTCACCGTCCCACCGTTCCCCATCTGGAGAATCAATTACATCGGAGTGGTTACATGTACTGTAAGTACACACACAAGAAACGCCTAGTCATAGACCTTTCTTCCCCTCACGACTCCACCACACCTAGTCACAACTCACTTATACCATCGGACGAATATACACTACAATACTCAAGGGTAGACGATGCCATAGCACATATAGTTAGATTAGGACCAGGATGCTGGCTATCCAAAACAGACATAAAAGACGCCTTTCAAAAAATCCCCTTGGACCCTTCACTCTGGCACATACACAGCATCAAGTTGAAATACAGATAATACTTTTCAAACTGGCTGACATTCGGATCTAAAAGTAGTCCGAAAATATTCGACTACTTGGCCCAAGGATTACGCTGGATCATCATACATGTCAAACGATGACCCATAGTGATCCACTACTTGGACGACTTTCTGTGCATCGAGCAAGCCTCCTCCAAACCAACAAGCCTGGAGACTTCTGAATCGTTGTTTACAGAACTATTTATCCCATACGCACCTGACAAGAACCTGGGTCCAACACACAAACTTGAATTCCTCTACATCAATCTAGACACCAAGTTAATGGAGGCTAGCCTCCCAGATACCAAATTAGAATGAGTCCAAACTCTCCTGGCAAACTTTGAAAAATCTAAAACATACACCACCAAGGAACTTCAATTCCTCTTGGGCCACCTTACTTAAGCAGCCTACATTCTACCACAAGCCAGACCATTCACGAAAAACCTGTTCACCCAACTAGCAAAGCTTTCCAATGCGCCACAAACATTCATTCTTAATGACCAATCACTAGAAGACATCCACCTTTGGTCAAAGTTCCTCCAACAGTGGAACGGAAGATCCTTTTTTCTTGAAAATCCCACAAACTCTTTTCCAAGGCTAATACTGTACACGTTCAAGATTTTCCACGCTTCAGAAATTATCACATTAGTTTGGCCACAGACATATTCCAGTACAAACTCTGCCACGAACATAATACCAGCTCTACACGCAGCAGTTGCATGGAGTAAGCACTGGACAGGCCAAACTGTTCTATTACTCACAAATCACGAGCCAACTCATTGCACATTAACTAAATTTAAGGCAGACGACACCACGACTCATACGAGAATTGGCACACATCTGCCTCACAAACCAGTGTCGCATTTATTTGAAGCTCATCACTGCCCACCTCACCATACATAGTTTTTCTCCGCAGAACATTGGATCCATACCACCTCCCTACAAGATCCTTCATCCACCTCAAGTACCTTAGAACTTGGCTTGACGTCGCTGATCCAAGCGTACAGAAAACCATACGCAAAGGACTGTCAGCCAATACCCAAAGGACTTTCTCAAGAGCATGGAACTTGTTCACTATTTTTGCTGCACATTACCGATTGAAACCACTGTATTCCATTACTTCCATAACCGCCTTCTCCTCCCATTGTGATTGCTGATGTATTAAAAACGTATCTAGCGGGCGTACAGTTTCCCCTCACCTCCCTCTTCCAAACAGACAAATAATGCGTAGCATCACAACAAATCAAATAATTCCTCAGAGGCTTACAGCAGAGAGCACCACCTTCCAAACCACAATGCCATCCCATAGACGGTGCCATCTTTAAGAAGCTGACTGCACTACTTGCCCCTAACCCAATCAGCCCAGACATGTCCAGGATGATCTTAGTGGCCGTCATGTTGGATTTTTACAGCTTCCTGCGACCAGATGAGTTTACTACCTCACAAAACAACCCACACTATCTCACCAAGCAAGACTTAACACTATACCCAGACCACTTCATACTCCAACACTTCAAAACTAGCCACAAACCTGTAAACATTACTTACTACACTACTCTCAATGACTGGTGTCCATTCACAACCATCAAAACCCACCTAGATTCCATTTATACCAAACCATCCACTCACCCACTGTTAAGCATCTCAAGCCAACCCTTGTTCACCACCTCCTTCATCCACTACATTAGACTGTTACTACTCAAACTCGGCCTAAACCCTTACAGTTATTCAGGACACTCCTTTCACATAGGAGCCACCGCTTCTGTCTCCAAAGCCAATATTCCCACACTCATAATACAATACATGGGACATTGGAAGTCAAACTGTTACACCCGCTACATACCTTTTCCCACTGCGGAAACCAAACAGGCTTTCCAAACAATTACTCTCTAACTATGTCCCTAAAATCTGCTCACTTGTTGGCCTCTAAGCAGGCAAAAATGGGTCTAGAAGCAATTGCAATCTGCCAGCTACTATCCAAGAGAAGGTCCTGACCACAAACAGCCAGGTGTATACCTGTAAGTTGTGGGAGGGAACTTCTCTCCTCCCCTATATAACCCCTCCTATCAGCACACCTCCTGACCTGAGACCATCTATTTTCCCATCCCACCTCATCCTTTATTTAGGCCTTCTCTTCTATTCCTATGCCCTCTAAGCTGGCAAAAATGGGTCTAGTAGCAATTGCCACCCGCTAGCTACTATCCAAAAGAAGGTAATGACGACAATTGATGAATAATAAAATCAAGACACGTTATTTGAGCATTTGTAAGTGTTTAAAATACACTGTTTAATAGGAAAAACACTAAAAATGATATTAGCATTTTATTACCTGAATGTGCTCACACTAATTGATTGCTTGGGAATTGCTTAGTAATTTTATTTGTATGGAGTGAAATAGGTAAATGTCTGCCTGGTCATATTTTGCAGCCAACCTAGAGAGCTTATTGACAGTAGTGTAATTTGAAACTTGTAACAGATTTGGGGGTACAGAGTTGTCATGAGGTTATAAAATAACACATAACAAATTAAGAATCTGTCCACATTTTTGGATTAAAACCTATACTACACCTACGTTTTCTTCATTGTGATATCGCAAATTGAAAGGAAGCTTTGACAAATGTATATAATATAAAGGAGTTAAGAATTGTTAAGCCAGTTACGAAAGAGAAAACATACTGCTGAAAATAGCATATAAGGCGCCCCGACAGAAGAGGCTTTGAGCAATGAGAGGCGCGCCCGAGGCTCTGGGTTGCCGAGTGCCTGCACCGAATATAGCGATGGCCTCGCTGTTGATTCAGCCCTGTCGAGTTGCGCCACGTCGGAGTGGAGAATAGTTATTTGCCTTGCCTGGAACTTGACGGCACCTGAAAACTGACATTTCCCTCTGGCGGATGGCACCTGCAACTGCAGCTGTCAGTGCTGCAGAAGAAATGCACAGGCAAAGAGGGATAGATCCAAAACCTGGACAGTACATTTTATTCCATTTTTTTTTTTTTTTTTAATGCATTTGTTGTAATGCTTGGCTAAATGTATTATTTATCATACATTTTCTATGCTGAAACAGTTCACACAAGAAGATGGTAGTCAGGCCCATGCTTGAGATAATTCAGATTTTATTCAACAACTCCTCCTCACCATAATCTCTGTAAAATTAACTTTCCAGTGCTTGACAGTGAATATATATATATATATATATATATATATATATATATATATATATAGTGTATATATATATATATATATATATATATATATATATATAAATACACATACACATATATATATATATATATATATATATACTGTATACATATATATATATACATATATATATATATATATATATACTTTTTTTCTATAGTGTAGTGGAACCCTTGAGGCCTCCCCACCTAGCTCAACCCTTTAGGCAGAACAAAGCCCTCCCCCAAGAAGTGTCAGTTTGGATAGGTATCAGGAAAGAAGGTGAGACAGCCAGGTTCTGCTAAGTGACAGCAAATTACAGGGGGGTGGATTCTGTGAAGGGGAGCAGAGGAGTTAGGGATGGTTGCTATATAATGTGGGGATGGATGCTGAAAGGGGATGGCTGCTGATAAGGACTGTGTGCTATGTAGGTATGGGTGCTAAGAGGGATTGGCGCTGTGTGAGGGTGGATTTTTTCTTCAGTAGGTCTGAAGGAGTTCATTCCTTGAGCAGTTTAATCAAGAGACACCTGATCAACAGACTGGGCCAGAGAGATGGGTGGTGCTATTTTTGGACTGCAAGGTTGCAGTCAGAGAGCTGGAAAGTATTCTGCAGAGGAAGAGTGAGAGTCTGGACTCATGAAGAATACAAGCCAGTGACTGTATACTAATTGTTTGGGACTTTTGGTTTTGTTGCTCTCCCAGGGTTCGCTAGATGAGGGCCTGGTTAGTGAGACAACTGATATAGTAAATAGGGAGCTGGGTCTGTTATTTTCATCTTATTTTTTTTTTTCATTCTTTCTTGTGACACTGGCTGAATGTATTAAAGCCTCCTGTTTAGTTGTGTTCTGCAATGAAAATGTCAGAAACACGTCCGCAAATAGAGAGGGAAATGGTCATTTTTCACTATATATATATTTATATATATATATATATATATATATATATATATATATATATTTATTTTGTTGTTGCTGAAAATCCCATACTATTCATATTGCTGGTTCATAAAGAAAACATTTGTATATTTTTCATTCAAAATAAAATGTACATGTTTATTAACACTAACGGTCACTGAATCTGCGCCATGTAAACCAATTATTGTTATCTTTGTTGTTTATTTGTTACTCGCCAACATATTCTGTATCTCTATACATGGGTTACGATCAAGACAAAAAACAATAGCAGTATTTACATGTCTTTGAGCTTAGAATACAGTATCCAAAGAGCTTTCCCCATCCTTAATTTAGAATAATATAACACAACGTTGCATTCATTGTAGGAACTTCAGGTTCCTAAAGTTAAAATGCATTTTAAGCAACATTTATGAAGAGTTCCAAACTCATCTACCAAGTGTAATAGTACATTTTGTACAAATAATTCAATAATAGCTTAAAACACTGGAACTAATTTAAAACATTTTGTGCAGGATATTTCTTTTATACTAGACAGTTCATACATGTTGCATAAATTAATTTGAAAAGTTTGACAATAGCTGCTTTTATACAATATTTTTGTGCAAATGTGTTGTGCATATGGACCTCTTTTCACTTGCCATTCAAGTAATTTTGGATTCTGGAGAACAATAATCTATGATAAACTTGTCATGGTTATTAGTATGTCACATGGTGTGACAAACAAATAAACTATATCCATTTGTCTAAAGCTTTTGTTGACTTAGGTTCCCCTCAAGCTAACGAACATTTTATTAAAGCAGCATTTGTGATTTTCAGTATTAAAAAAGCTAATCATATGAAGATGGAATACAATTATGCTAGTCTACTCCATTAAAAACAAGAGCTTAGATAATTATTTGCGGTAAAAATCTAGAGCTGAATATATTGAATATATACGGGATAAAAACAGTGCTTTAAGTCTTTTTTTTTCTACCCAGAGCAAAATGGTATTTTTTTTTTTGTAGGAAAGGAATTAATTGGTTACAGAGGTATTGATAATGAGGAGAATATTTTTGTACAATTGAGTATTGTTTCCTAATTAAACAGCGATTCCTGCTGAGGAAGGGCTTGCTGTTCGAGAGAAAAGACTGGGTCTACATGGGAAGCACCTGAGGGCCAAATGGCCCCTTGGCTACATGTTGTCCATCACTGTACTACAGTGTAAAGCTTGGTGAACTTTTTGTCTTATGGGGACAGACATACGAAGATAAGACCACTTCAAGAGTTTTTCATGAGTCCTTCAAGTTTCACATCTTCCTATATGAAGCCACTTGTCTGTATTTGGAAAGTACAGTAAGAAAGAAAGTGACAATATAAGAAACATTCAGGCACCAAGCACTTCCAATTAGAAATGTTTACTTTCAAAGTCAAATGTCTTATCTGAAGCAGCATGCCCAAACTATTAAAGGTGCATTGAAGTCCCTGTTATATTCAATTATTATTTACTGTGGGCATCCATTGCTTTGTTTGTTTTGCTGAATTGTTACTTTGAAGGGTTATCCTATTGTAAGTTGCACTTCCATTGAATCATATTGTAATTTCCATATCACTGTAGCAACCCTTTCCATGAAATTGAAAGCATGTCGTTTCTGCATCCAAAGTCCCCTCCCAGGTAACAAATCAAATTAATTTGGCTTTTATCAAGGCAACTTCATTGGTCGTTTAAAGAACAACCATGAAAAGGTCCATGATATACACATCTGTTGTTATATTGCTGGTGTAGATTGGTAACATCTTAATTGCCCTGCCATCCATTCCTTTTTATATGGTATGTTTTACCATGTCAATGCTGTGCAAAATTACTGTTCATTATAAGGGTAATTAGGCATCTAACGAAGCATAATTGTTGGGATAATAGATCTATGACAAGGAGATTATTCAATGTGAAGATGCAATGCAAAATTCACAATTGTTATGGTTGAGCCATATTTATTAATCTATAAAAACACTATGCTATAAGAAAGCTGATTCCTATTATTATTATTATTATTATTAATAATAATAATAATAATGATAATAATGGACCATATCTATTACCTGCAAAAAGTGTATCCTATATCTAGTTATCCAATTTTGTCTACAGGAATTTTCATAAAAAATATATATTGCATGTGAAATTAGATTTTATTTCCCAATTTAAGGCTATTTGAGATTTGTCTACACTTCTCTAGATTTCTGTATTTTATTTATAGGCATTCTGTTTCACAATTCCTATTGATATCATCATAACGCATGAAGCATAAAAATGTGGGGGTTGTACATTCTCCATGCTGGTAATGTTTATTTTGGATTTTATCTTTCAAGATTTGGAACTAACTTTATGAAATGTGATCCAACTGCACTTAAAAGCTAATGCAAATAATTTATTGGTTATGCTGTAACAAGATTGTACATTAATATCACTCTCTTCTCCAACAGCATGCAGCAAGTATGAAGCTTGTGGTTTGTGGGTAGGTAAAGGAATTCATCAAAATATGTTTTCTTCCACTCTTGAAACACAATATCAAAGTAAAAATGAGTCATAACTCCCAACTGCATACAGTGATATTTATAAACAACCAGAAAGAATGATTTTAAAAAAATGAGACATTATTAATTTAAAATTTATCATGGAGATAAACTTTATACATTTTCATGAAATCTTGCATTTTTATGTGAATGAATAGATCATTTAAGAGGCTGCTAAAATCAGATATGTTACAGATTGTGTTACAATTACCTTAGATTAAAAAAATATTGAAAAATCAGCAAGGTTTTTCCTGCCATTCATTAAAGGCATATTTACATTTCCTGGTTAATAAATGCATCTGAAAGAGGAGAATCAGTATCGTATTAAAAAAAAATTTGCATGAAAAAATACTAGAATAAACATTAAAGAATTTACACTGATGTTTGCTAAATCCCTTGAGATTTGTATTTGTGAGTTAACACCCCTTAGTACTCCAGATAAACAACCTTATTAAATTGCGATTCAGCAAATTTAAAAGGGCTCTATATAAGCACATAGCATATTTTTTTTTACAGAAGTTTTTAGTTTGTGAAGACCTTGCTTTTGTATAGAAGTTCACTAACTAAAAACTTCTGTAAAAAAAAAATATTCTATGTGCTTAAATAGAGCCCTTTTAAATTTGCTGAATCGCAATTAAAATTAACATAAAATTCAGCCAGTCACAGGCAGCTATACATTTTAAAACATTGTAGAAATCTGTGATAGCAGTTTGTGCATGAAGGAGTCATGGGATGTTAAGTCCTCTGCAGAAGGAATCAGGAGAAGTTAGACAGTGCTTTGTAAGATCTCTGCATTGAGCTGCTGATGGCTTGAAGGTTAGTAAAGAGTTAAACTCCATACCCAAATGCAGTGTTTCCATTGGGAGGTACACTGTGCCTGTATGAGCAGCTCTGGGGGTGTGGAAAACAAGTTTTATTTTTAAATAAAATATGTTTGTATGTGTGTAGAATGACTCCATGTAATGTGTGTTTATTATATAAGCAGTATGTGTGACATTAGAGAAATGTAGAAACCAGGGAAACTTAGATATACCTTTAAAAGTTTAAAGTTTACTTTTTTAGGCCAAATGTATTTGGAAATGAAACCATCATCCTACCAAAAGGAGCTAAATATATTAGACAAGATGTGTTAGATACATTGACATTGAAATATAATGCATTAACATAAACAAGTTTTGATACTCATTTTAATTTTTGTATAACATTGTCTTAAAGAACTACTGTAGTATAGGGTAAAATATTGTTTGTGAATGATATAATAAATTACCAACATCAATAACTAAGAAAAACATGATCATGAAATAATTTTTGGAGAAAATCTTAATATTTGCAGTGTCTGGCATCCTTTGGTCCATACGGTCATGGAGAGTCAGACACGACTAAATGACAGCAACAACTTGTGCCTAAGGTTTTCCACATTGTCTGTCTACAACACGTTCTAGTGCGCCCTGTGATTTTTTTACCTATTCAGGAATTGAGGAAAAGAGAATAATTTAGTATCTCATTTGGGGATTCAGATTAGCTGACTTCTTCTTCCCGATCTTGCACATGGTCAGAAGTAGACAGCTGCCACTTATAATAATAAGTATAATCTTGCATTAAACTTTTATTGTACATTTTAACAATGAATTACATTTTTTTTTAATCATGTCCCAGGCAGTACAAGCTCCTTATATCTTTATCCTCTGAATGATGTATGGTCTCTAGTGTTGGAGCAACCCAGAGGAGAAAGCTCTCCAAACAGACATATATGGTACTTGCAGCATGATAGCGGGATGTCACTAGAAAGTGTATTTGTGTACATTGCTAACAGCTCATGTCAAACTACTACCTACTACTAATATGTGTTTTACAGAGTGGTCTCAAATGCTTTTAAATGTAGTACTTCCCCATGGGCAGCTACTACTTTCTAGTCACATGCCGCTTTCATGCTACAATTACCATATGTCTGTTTGGAGATTATTTGTGTACATTGCTAGCAGCTCATGTTAAACCACTACTTACTACTAATATGCGTTTTATAGAGTGGTCTCAAAAGATTTTAAATTAAGGACTTACTGGCGGCTACCACTTCAGAGACACTTAAGAATGTTGTGCTATTAATTCTAAGACATAACATCGCTTTCCCTGTTAATAGTGCAGTAGTGTGTGTATATGTGCATTTAAAGTGCTACAGATTGGACTTTACCCCACTTTTGGGTCCTCTCTAGCACTCGTTGGCTTCATGGCTCCATTTGCGGGTTAGGGGCTTGAATACAAGTTAATTTGTTGCAATTTAATAGCATGATTAGAAACGTAGCAGTTATGGGCTTGAAAGAACAAAGGATATGCGGGTGAATTCTCGCGTCCCGTAGGGTTATCTCGCCCCTACCTCGCATGTCATCGGCGGGCTGGTTTAAGAGGCCAAATTAAAAGCAGTAAGTCTTACAGACTACGTTACGAGCTACAGTTTTACACATTAGGGGAATTTAATGTGGCTATATATCACTCAGAGGGTGGAGCGATCTGGAGCTGATACAACCTGGGGCATGATTTAAAAAAGCAATTAAATGCTTATATTCACAGTTTAACAAAAGTTTTTTTCTTATCAAGCCCTACCTAACTATTCTTTACATAGCCCTAAAAAGACAACTCAAGAGGTCCATTAAAGGCATATCTAAGTGAGCCGGGTTATTACATTTTTGCACTCTTTATGCAAAAAACATTATTTATGTATGCTGCACATTTAATAAAACATTTCATTTTTATTAATATCAAATGATTATGTTGACACTCTCAGGGGTGGCTAAACAAGCCCCTGATTCCC
Organism: Discoglossus pictus; assembly: GCA_027410445.1. Lineage (NCBI taxonomy): Eukaryota > Metazoa > Chordata > Amphibia > Anura > Alytidae > Discoglossus > Discoglossus pictus. The sequence continues at coordinate 352,490,726 of CM050165.1, forward strand.
ACCCAATCAGCATGTAGCATTAGGGGTGCAGTTTTTAAATCATTACATACCCTATGTGCCTTCCTCAGCCAATAGCAGAGCACTGATGGCAGCGATGATGTCACTGCCTCCTGCTGCAGCCTGCTCTATGTTCTGCCCATGCCTTTCACCAAAGACAACCTGCATTTCCCAGGGTGCGTTTCAGCACAAACAGGAAACCAGAGAGAATTCAAAAGTTTCAGCTAACCTGATTGACCAAAACAAATTATTTTACATGTTATGCTAATTTAGCATGGGTTTTGAGGGTGTTAACCCTGATTTACAATTGACAGAAATTACAAGATATTTTGCAAGCTTCAAAGTAAGTGTTTAAATGTTTATTTTGGGATTATTGGGAAAGTATTTGCATACACCACTAATTATCCTTTATCAGATGCACTCATAATCCAGCTCACTTAGATGTGGCTTTAGGTATAAGTACTCTGCAGTACTCCCACCTCTTCCACCTTGAAAGCATTACAGTTTTAATTACCATTAAATACCATTAAAAGAACTACTTAACGCAAAAGAAGAAAAAAGAAGAGGGGAAGCTAGACATCTATGGACAAATCCATGATAACTCATTTATGGCTGATACTGACCGATCGAGGTCAAGAGATTAATAAGGCTCAACCTGAAATCTTTAAAATGTTTATTTTTTATGTATAGGAATGCAAGCCCGCAACTCGAACGTTGTAGGCCGAATGTCTGGGGTGTGCTGTGGGCTCCCGTTCGTCTCCGAATCTGGAGCTATTCAATTGCTCAAGGCCGCAAGTTACTGGCCCAAAGCCGGCTCCGTTATCCACGCACTGGTTTGTAGCAGTTCAGGGCATGAATATGATCAATTAAGCAATAGAAATTGAGACATTGAGTCATTATTACAGTACAACATGGAGGTTACATATCAATCAATTAGGTTCGGGGGGTCCGATATGCAATCAGCCTCGCAAACCGGCAAAATAAAGAATTATGAAAATGAATGCCAATACTGTTCTAGTTCAAATGGGTGGCCTAATGTATTAACTCACTGATACCCGAGATCAATTTAACCCCGAAATTAGACATAAAAATAAATCTTATATACTGCCGATTTGCTGGCTTGAGATGAATAGGTGTTTAACCCCATTGTGAGTCCTCTCTAGCACTCATAGGATTTTTTCCTTCTTTTGCCATTTACGGGTGTGAAAACATTTGCGGGCTTGGGGAAATTGAGCAATTGAATAGCGATTTGCGATTTTAGCCATAGTAACGCTTGTGAAAGCGAAAGTTCGAAGGCTTTGTGAGGCTGTAAGTTACAGATTCACATTTTTTTCAAGGCCGTAACTTGGAACCCGTTTGGAGCCCGCAAAAAGATGCCAATTGAATAGCAAATTAACTTGCCACCTCACTTATGGGCTACCGGATCGAGCGAAAGCTCAATTGAATCAGTCTCTAAGAGTTTCAACATACCGTATATACTTGAGTAAAAGCCAAGTTTTTCAGCCCTTTTTTTAAGGCTAAAAAGGGCCCCCTCGGCTTATACTCGAGTCACTCTCCCCCCCGTGTCTCTCTAACCCCCCCTTGTGTCTCTCTACCCCCCCGTGTCTCTCTACCCCCCCGTGTCTCTCTCCCCCCGTGTCTCTTTCCCTCTCCCCACCTCACCCCCCCTCATTCTAACCCCCCTCCCTCATACTACCCCTCTAAATAACCCCACCCCTCTCCCCTCACTTACCTGCTCCGGCCTCCGCTCCTTCCGGGGGGGTGTTTAGAAAAAGGAGGAGGGGTTAGAATGAGGGGGGGTTGAGGATGAGAAGGGAGTTTGAGGAGGGAGGTTTAGGAGGGGGTTGAGGATGGGGTGGTTGAGGTTGAGAAGGGAGTTTGAGGATGGGGGGTTGAGGTTGAGGAGGGAGGGAGGTTGAGAAGGGGGTTGAGGATGGGGGGGTTGAGGTGAGGTTGAGGAGGGAGGTTGAGGAGGGATTTGAGGATGAGGAGGGGGGCTGAGGATGAGGAGGGTGGCTGAGGATGAGGAGGGAGGTTGAGGAGGGAGGTTGAGGAGGGAGGATGAGGAGGGAGGATGAGGAGGGGGGTTGAGGTTGAGGAGGGGGTAGAGGATGGGGGTTGAGGAGGGAGGTTGAGGATGGGAGTGTTGAGGATGGGGGGTGAGGTGGGATGTTGAGGAGGGGGTTGAGGATGAGGAGGGAGGTTGAGGATGGGGTTGAGGATGAGGAAGGGGGTTGAGGAAGGAGGTTGAGGAGGGGGTTGAGGATGAGGAGGGGGGTTGAGGTTGAGGATGGGGTTGAGGATGAGGAAGGGGGTTGAGGAAGGAGGTTGAGGAGGGGGTTGAGGATGAGGAGGGGGGTTGAGGTTGAGGAGGGGGTTGAGGATGAGGAGGGGGGTTGAGGTTGAGGAGGGGGTTGAGAATGGAGGGTTGAGGTTGAGGATGGGGAGTTGAGGAGGAGGGGGTTGAGGAGGGAGGATGAGGATAAGGAGGGATGATGAGGAGGGAGGTTGAGGATGAGGGGGTTGAGGAGGAAGGTTGAGGATGAGGAGGGATGATGAGGAGGGAGGTTGATGATGAGGATGGGGGTTGAGTAGGAGGGGTTGAGGATAAGGGGGTTGAGGATGAGGAGGGATAATGAGGAGGGAGGTTGAGGATGAGGGGGTTGAGGAGGGAGGTTGAGGAGGGATGATGAGGAGGGAGGTTGAGGATGAGGAGTGGGGTTGAGGAGGGAGGTTGAGAATGAGGAGGGGGCGAAGAGACACATGGAAGGGAGAGGGGGGAAGAGACACAGGGAAGGGAGAGGGGGGAAGAGACACAGGGAAGGTAGAGGGGGAAGAGACACAGGGAAGGGAGAGGGGAGAAGAGACACGGGAGAGAGAGGGGGACACAGAAGGCACAAAAGGAACACAGGGGGCAGCACATTTCCCACCCTTGGCTTATACTCGAGTCACTCATTTTACCCAGTATTTTGTGGTAAAATAGGTACCTCGGCTTATACTCTCGTCGGCTTATACTCGAGTATATATGGTAATTACAAACAGTTATTACCTGGGAATTACAAAATGCCACTGCTGCTTTTTAATAATATTTCTGCAACGGGGGATCACTGCTTGATTGTAATTTTCATAAGACATAGGTGAAATAGTAGGCCTGTTGTGATTACAGTCTATATTTCAACCATTTTTTATACTTGGTAATAACTGGAATGTGGTTAATTATTTTGTATGATAAATATTACGATTAACTTAGTAGCCTATTTTGATATAATATTTTGCTTGTAAAAAAATAACATGTATTGATAGGGCTTCAATGAATATTTGGCATATAAACCCCATCCATAACACCTTTACATACTAATAGAACATAGCTCAGGGTCCTGCTCCCATAGGAAATTGCAATCTTATAAATTGTGGAGGGAGGTAAAAATGAGAAGCAAGGAATGGTTTGGTTGTTGGGAATCTGATCCTACAGCAGGATTCTGCAGCAGGGTCCATGGAGAATACAATGTTCACAATGGAGCAGTAATATACAACCAGAACAGTAGGTCTAGGTTATGTACAGTGTAGTGGATATTGTATAGTCAGGCAGTATACATCTCACAAATGATAACTAATCCGAGAACAATTAAAGCTTTGGAAACTAATGAAGTCTGAGAGCAAGCAAGGAAAATCAGAGGATAACTGGAGCCGTTTTACAAGGTCAAGGTCAAGGAGTGGTTGGGGAAATATTTAGACTCTAGTGGGAGTTTTAGGGAGGTTTCCCATTGTTGAGGTATCAACAAGAGTGAAGGGAGAGGTTTGGAGCTACATATAACCAAGTTTGAAATGTTGATCTGATCAAGATAATTCAGGTGTTGGGATCAAGGGTAAGTAATAGCTCTATATTTGAGTTTTATTTTTTGGTATGTAAAGCTTTAAAGAAATATAGTTTGGAATATAACTAAGTAGTAAGAAGGATTGATTAGCGGAGGAGAGGTAGATTTTGCTGTCCAAATGGTAGAGATGGTACTTGATCCCAAATGAGTATTTCATTGGTTTTCCATGGTATCAGATGTTGCTGGGTTATTATAATGGGCACAATAATTAAAACCTATAGAAAGAGGTAAAGGTGGGGCACTTGCTAAAGGGACTGTTAGAAAAGCAAGCTTAAATCCATGAGTAAGCTATGCTACTGATACGGCAAGAGTAGAGCTTTTTCAAAGCAGTGTTCAGTTGTTTCAAAGGGATAATACAGAATAGTGAGCTTTTATTTTCACATCGAGTATTTTGGTACTTTGGTGATTGTAGCTTCAGTAAATATTTGAAGATAGAAGTCAGACTCGAGAGGGGTCAATCAAACAGCTAGAAGAAAGAAATTGTTAAGGAAGTTTTAAACAAGATACAACAAAGGCTAACTGTAAACGAGTTTAGAAGCCTAGAGCGAGGGTGACAGATATGATGAACATTACAGAGTATAAATAGAAAAAAGAGAGGGATGCATTAAACGAGAAGTTTCACCTAAACACAAGTGTTTCTTAAATGAAAGAATTTACTTATCGATGTTCCAATATATGTGTAAAAGTTTTGTTTTTTTATTGCTACAAGACTTCTTAGTATTAGGTGATGTGAGCTGCCGAAGCATACAGAAACAAGAATTGTAACTGTCACAGCATAGAACTCTTGACTCTTTTGATTGTCTCTTGAATTTTGACCCAGTCGGCTCAGCATTCTAAGTGTAAATGACAAAAATGTAACTTATAATAGCAGCTTCCATTCTTTACAAACATTGAGGAGATAGTTAATCTTCTTTAAGAGTGCTCTGTAATATGAAATAAACAATTTAGGTTGAACTTGTCCTTTAATGTTGGGGTTAGGAGTGATTTGTTGATGGTAATAGAAAAATATCAGTGCTGGGAGGTGGTAGAATAATAGAAGAATATTAATATTTAATCCTCTCTGTTGAACATTCTAAGTGTGACATAAGGAATAAGGGGAAGTGGGACATTGGGTGTATGTGGTATGATATGATGAGGTATTTTGATTGATAGTATAATTTCTCTGCAAATCCTTTTCGGTGAAGCTGTGTGTAGGAAGATAAAGGCTTAGGAAAGTGGGTGAGATATAGACCACTGCCACCATATCAAAATACTTATGGATGGGCAGATAGATGCTTTTTGCACACAAAGAAAGCAGAAGAAGAATATAGGTAAGGGTAGAATGTCATGGATATTTTGTAAGCATTAGTATGGTGGTGTAAATACCTTTGAAAGAATATGGAAACAGTTGAGGGAGCTGTCCCCTGCCGCTAGGAGGAGAGGAAGGTAGAATGAAAAAAGATATTTATATTGCTCAATTTTTAAGTTTATGATGGGAAGGAGTTCAACTAGTAAGAAATATGTTTTGCGAGTATGTCAAGTGTATATTTGAGGACAAATAATTAGTAAAGGAAGGATGAAAACATAATTATGGAAACATGGAAAGCATGTATATTACATATAAATCCCATTTTATACATTTAGAACTTAGTCTTAAATAATTGTCTCTCACTTTATGGACTAGCCTATTCGTTACAAAGCTATTTCTTTTCAGTTTATTACTGCAAAATCTCACACCAATTACCAGTGAGATAAAACTCCTTATTAGATCATTACCCCAAATTTAAAATATATCACTCATCTTATAACAATTTCATTAGGGGCATTGCAGCATTTCCCATTCAGTGAATTTATAATTGCCTCTTTAAACCATTTTAATTTTTTTATTTTACTCATTATGGTATACACCCTAATTAGACTCCATGGTATAGTAGGCAGCATTGGAAACTCTGCATATTGTTTTTCTGTTAGAAGCAAAGAGCACTTTTAATGAGCCATTAACATGGAAAAACATATTTAGTTTCAGTACTTAACCATCAGTATATGCTTTATAACAGTGCAATCACTTCCTTTTGAATAATTACTAATTACAGCTGAAATGGTCATATTATATATGTAAGATTTATTAGTTTAATTATCTCCTTCTACCTGATCATTCAGCAGTTCATGAGCCATTAATACCATTAGCACTGAAAAAGCTCTGTCTCTGAAACAACAGTAAGCGCACTCAGTGCCTTTACACACACTCTCCTAATGCATAGATATGTATGTTTAATTGTCTTTTTCATGCTGAGCCTACTGTACAATTGAAAATAAAATCACATGTTGTGAGCCTGTTCATTTTTTCTAATAGTTTATCTGAATGGTTCACTATTCATTCATTTTTACTGTACTTCAAATTAAGCTATGTTCATTTCCATCAGTGACTGAGCTACTGCTTGTGCAATGAGCGCAAAGCACTGGGGCCTACATCAGGGTAGGAGCAACAACCTGGAGTATTGGGGTCATTTAATTTATTAGGAATAGGAACAGATACAGTAATTATTTTTATAGAAAGGGGATCTGACCACTGACACATATTTTTGCCTTTTTTATTCACTCCTACAGGGACCTACAATGTATAGAAAAGTTGCAAATTATTTTGCACATAAACCCTCCATTCACTAGTTCCACTTCTAATTCCAATTATTGTAAAGTATTTTTTTTAATTATTTAATAATAATGAGTTTCTTTATCACACTCTGTAGCAGATATGCAATATTACAATCACTATCTCTGCTGGTAGACTGTAAAATATCCAAGAGAAGCACTGTACAGTCTCATAATCCCAATCTCCCCATACTGGACGATACACAGTTGGGAGTAAAGATAACACACCTTTATTTTCTCACACACAGAGATATATATATACAGTGCCTTGCAAAAGTATTCACCCATTTGACTTTTACCTATTTTGTTACATTACAGCCTTAAATTCAATGTTTTGTTAATCTGAATTTTAGGTGATGGATCAGAACACAATAGTCTAAGTTGGTGAAGTGAAATGAGAAAAATATATACATAAAACTATTTATTAGAAATAGAAAACAGAAAATTGGCATGTGCGTATGTATTCATCCCCTTTGTTATGAAGCCCATAAAAAGCTCTAGTGCAACCAATTACCTTCAGACGTCACATAACTAGTGCAATGATGTCCACCTGTGTGCAATCTAAGTGTCAAATGATCTGTCATTACATATACACAACTTTTTTGAAAGGCCCCAGAGGCTGCAACACCTAAGCATTAGGCACCACTAACCAAACACTGCCATGAAGAACAAAGAACTCTCCAAACAAGTAAGGGACAATGTTGTTGAGAAGTACAAGACAGGGTTAGGTTATAAAAAAATATCCAAATCTTTGATGATCCCTACTAGCACCATCAAATCTATCATAGCCAAATGGAAAGAACATGGTACAACAGCAACCTGCCAAAAGACGTCCGCCCACCAAAACAGAGAGGCAGCACAGAGACCTAAGGAGGAGCTGCAGAGTTCTACAGCAGAGACTGGAGTATCTGTACATAGGACCACAATAAGCCGTACGCTCCATAGAGTGGCCAGAAGAAAGCCATAACTTTCAGCAAAAAGCAAAATAGCATGTTTTGAGTTGGTGAAAAGGCATGTGTGAGACTCCCAAAATGTATGGAGGAAGGTGCTATGGTCTGTAACTTTTTGGCCATCGAGGAAAAGCTATGTTTGGTGCAAACCCAACACATCACATCACCCAAAGAACAGCATCCCCACAGTGAAACATGGTAGTGGCAGCATCATGCTGTGTGGATGTTTTTCAGCAGCTGGGACTGGGAAACTGGTCAGAGTTGAGGGAAAGATGGATGGTGCTAAATACAGGGATATTCTTGAGCAAAATCTGTACCACTCTGTGCGTGATTTGAGGCTAGGATGGAGGTTCACCTTCCAGCAGGACAATGACCCCAAACACACTGCTAAAGCAACACTTGAGTGGTTTAAGGGGAAACATGTAAATGTGTTGGAATGGCCTAGTCAAAGCCCAGACCTCAATCAAATAGAAAATCTGTGGTCAGTCTTAAAGATTGCTGTTCACAAGCGCAAAAAAGAACTTGAAGGAACTGGAGCAGTTTTGCAAGGAGGAATGGGCAAAAATCACAGTGGTAAGATGTGGCAAGCTCATAGAGACTTATCCAAAGCGACTTGGAGCTGCGATTGCATCAAAAGGTGGCTCTACAAAGTATTGACTTTAGGGGGTGAAAAGTTATGCACATTGATTTTTTCTGTTATTTGTCCTATTTGTTGTTTGCAGCTGTGGGCATGTTCTGTAAATTAAATGATGCAAATCCTGAAACAATCCAATTCCAGGTTGTGAGGCAACAAAACGAAAAAAATGCCAGGGGGTGAATACTTTTGCAAGGCACTGTATTTCCTGGGAAAAACAGGAAATCAACACAGGTAAATAAACACATGCCCATATACGGAGAGAGAGAACAATAGTTGCGGTCACATCACACATCTCCCGGTGCCTAGCTGGCTACTCTTACACAATAACAGGCATTACCATATAGTACAGAGATTGATAGGATCATCCCTCTCTTTGCCCTATCTGTCTACACAAGGTCTACCAGATAGCTACCAAGTAATCCCCCATGACTCTCGCAGAGCAAAAGTTAACCCTTTACCTGCCATACCGTCTAGCTCTGTGTATTACACGCTGCTCTCTGTATATTAACACATATCAATAACACAATGTCTTTGTAATAAGACTAGGTGGCTGTTTTTTGCCACACACTCACTTGTAATTTATATATAACTTGTTATACTTTAAAGGGTTACTGCATCATGTAAAGCTATCAAAGTCAAGTGGAGATGCTGCACAAGTTTTTAATTTGAAACTCTGTTACTGATTAAAAATGGGTTTGCATATCACAGTGTTAGTATTTTTTATCCTTCAAAATGTTTACTGACCTTGACGGTTATCTGCAGTTCAGCTGTACTAGCCAACATATTGAGAGTATGGGTACATTTTATATTCCAGCGTATTCAGCTGGGTTTAGTATGTCTGAAGAAAGCAATGGAAATGCTCACTTTTTGCTGCAGCAGAGCAGCATTTTACTTGTGATTTGGTCCCTTCAGAAACTACAGAAAGTCTGAGGGTTATATAAAAACATCAAATATGCTTTTCCAAGCTTACAAAAAATCCTAACTCTCTAAAAAAAATGTTTTCCTTTTCTTTTTATGCACAAGATAGAGCAGGCCTGTAACTTCGGTGGGTGCTCCTTCTTGAAAGTCTCACTAATACATACCCCAAATATGCCTGGATTCTACAATAGATTGTAAGAAACAGAGAATGCTGATACTTGGCATGCAAAATAAGCTACTTAAAAAGATAAAAACAATTTATACTGCGTGATCATGCATCCCTTATTTATCAATATATATATAACTTGATATGAGTTTACAACAATAAAGAGACAACAAATCAATCTCAAATAATTTCCAGGTTTCATATTGCTTTCATGTTCACTCTCCTTTTTTATAGCAGTAACATTTTAATATGGTATATAATAAATATCTTATAGCTTATCAACTGTTGTATAGAAGTATGCAGTGTTAAGAACCAATACATTTGTAAATTTCATTGTTATATAAAAACATATAAAACCATGAAATATACAGCAATTAGTGATGTCGAGAACATTAGATTTTGGGTTCGCGAACAGCGGACGCGAACTTCATCAAATGTTCGCGAACGGCGAACATCGGCGAACCGCCATAGACTTCAATGGGCAGGCGAATTTCAAAACCCACAGGGACTCTTTCTGGCCACAATAGTGATGGGAAAGTTGTTTCAAGGGGACTAACACCTGGACTGTGGCATGCCGGAGGGGGATCCATGGCAAAACTCCCACGGAAAATTACATAGTTGATGCAGAGTCTGGTTTTAAGCCATAAAGGGCATAAATCACCTAACATTCCTAAATTGCTTGGAATAACGTGCTTTAAAACATCAGGTATGATGTTGTATCGATCAGGTAGTGTAAGGGTTACACCCGCTTCACAGTAACAGACCAATCTCCCCGTTTAAGGAACCGCAAACAACCGCAAACAGTCCCTTTGCACAACCGCAAACTCCCCATTTGCACAAGGTTGGATACCAAGCTAGCCATGTCCCGTTCCTTGTCCTCACTGATGTCATTGATGGTCTCTTCCTCCACCCAGCCACCAAGGGTCCCCGAAAGGTGACAACAAGCCCTCTGGGACGCCTGCTGTGTTTGGTCTTCCACCTCCTCAAAGCCACCTTCCTCCTCTGACTCCTCTTCTTCAGACTCCCAGAGTCTGGGGGCTTCCACTGCATAGCATGGAATATTATACACAGGTCAGAGTCTGGGGGCTTTACCACTGCCCAGCATGGAATATTATACACAGGTCAGAGTCTGGGGCCTTCCACTGCCCAGCATGGAATATTATACACAGGTCAGAGTCTGGGGGCTTCCACTGCACAGCATGGAAGATTATACGCGTTGCCTCTGTCTGCGTTATTATAAGGTGTGTACTGTTAAGTACTATTCCTATCGGTTTAATCCCTGTTACGTCCACTATCAGGGGACGTGTATATGGCATGGATTTTTGGAAGCAGGAGATGGAAAAAAGATGCTTGGTCGGTCCTCCCACTTCAAATTTGGGGCACTGCGCATGCAATCTAAGGTGCCACAAGATATGAGTGTCACTGTGCACTGGCAAAAGTTGGCAGAGTAGATGCAATAGGCTTCACACACATGCCTGTAGGCAGGCAATTGCTATTCAATCTATTACAGTCAAAAAAGTGTTGTTTTATGTCACTGTACACTACGGTTGCACCAGATATGATGTATCACTGTGCACTGGCAAAAGTTGGCAGAGTAGATGCAATAGGCTTCACACACACGCCTGTAGGCAGGCAACTGATATTTAATCTATTACAGTCAAAAAAGTGTTGTTTTATTTCACTAAGCACAATATAAGCTGTTAGGTGTTAGCCTGTCACACACACACGCTGGCAGACAGGCATATGCAATTAGAATACACAGAAAAAAATGATAAAATAAAATAAATGATGTTCTAGCCCTAAAAAGGGCTTTTTGGATTGCTGTCCTTCAGATGGAAGGCTCTGGAAGGGAATGTATGCTGCTGATTGGCTGGAATGTGTCTGCTGACTGTGAGGTGCAGGGTCAAAGTTTCCTCAATGATAAAGAATAGGGGGCAAACCGAAAAATTATATATGTTCGCCGTTCGCTGCGAGCGCGAACATGCCAAAATCGCCTCGAATAGTCCGCGGGCAAACTGTTCGCGACATCAATTTAAGAATTCTAAATTCTTTAGTGGCCTGATTGAAGATCCATATATTCATATCTCTCAACATTGTAAATGTCAGAAGAGTGATATGTTATGTATTTTTGAAAATGCACTTAAAAGGTGCAAAATGCACCATACATACAAATATTTTGTAGAACTAGCACTCCAGAATTCTATTTGTCTCCTAGACTGATGGTAAACAACATGTGGAACTAAGAAGCCCAAAATGTTGTCATGGCTGGAAAACAAGACTTGTCCTTAAATGTACAAATTTTCTTCAAAATAGAAACTGGGAGTGACCAAGGCATTTCTTCTTTGCATGGACTTTCACAGTTGGCAGGTATGCATGTATCAGTTTTAGAAAATATAAACCAATTATTGGATACATTTCAAGATCCTGGGCTGTGTAACTTTAAGCAGTAGTGTATTGTATAAACTGGCAAGATTGTGCCATTTACCTCGCTGTAAGTGCTCTTCATGGTGTGAAATACAGTGGTGTATCTGGAGGGGGGGGGGGCGGAACACACTGGGTGTCACCTCTTTGGGGCAGTAAAAATCTCATTCTCCTTCCCCCTGTCTCCTGCTGCTCTCTGCTTGTGTCTGCTGGAAGGAGGAGGAGCCAGCAGACCGGCAACACAGAGCTGGAGCAGGAGGTAAGAGACAGGGGAAAGGCATGGAGGTAGGGAAAGGCATGGGGGAGAGGGGGAGAGGAAGGCATGGGGGGGACATGGTGGGAGAGGGGGATAGGGAGGCATGGGGGAGAGAAGGAGACATGGAGGGAAGGAAAGGCATGGGAGCGAGAGGCATGGGGGAGAGAAGGAGACATGGAGGGAGGGAGAGGCAAGGGGAAGAGGGTGAGACATGGGGGAAGAGGGAGGTAAGGGGGGAGACATGGGGGAGAGGGAAACATTAATGTAAAGGGCGAGGCATGGGGGAGAGAGGCAAGGGCAAAGACGAAGACACATGGAGGAATAGAGAGGTAAGGAGAGACATGGAGGGAGAGGGGAGGGGGAGACATAGGGAAGAGGGAGAGAGGCAAGGTGAAAGAGGAAGACACATGGGGGAGACATGTAGGGAGAGGGGGGACATGGAGGAGAGGGAGGCATGGGGAGTGGGGGAGACATGGAGGGAGAGGCATGGGGAGAGAGGCAAGGGTAAAGTGGGTGACACATGGAGGGAGAGGCATGAGGGGCGTGGGGCATACATAGAGATGAAGAGACAGGCAGATAAAGAGGGGGAGTGAGAGAAAGAGAGGAAGAGAGTGAGAGAAAGAGAGAGGGATAGAATGAGATGAGGAAGAGAAAGGGGGTTGGGAGATAGAGGAGAGAGGAGGGTAAGAAAGGGGGAGAGGAGGAGAGAGAGGGAGAGAATGGGGGATATGGAGAGAAAGAGGGGGAGATTGAGAGAGAGAGAGAGAGAGAGAGAAAGAGAGAGAGAGTGAGGCGAGATAGAGGGGGAGGGAGAGAGACATTGAAAGAAAGAGAGGGAGAGAAAAAGAGAGGGAGATTGAGAGAGAGGTAGAGAAAGTGAGGGGGAGAGGGTAAGAGAGAGGGGAGAGGGAAAGAAAGAGAAGGGGAGGGAGAGGAGAGAAAGAAAGAGTGAGGGGGAGAGAAAGGGAGGGAGAGAAAAAGAGAGAGAAGGGAAAGGGGAGATTGAAAGAAAGTGAGAGAAAGTGAGGGGGAGAGGGAAAGAGGGAGAGGGGTAGAGAGAAAGAGAGAGAAGGGAGGGGAATAGGGAGAGAGACATGGAGAGAAAGGAAGAGGGAGTGAAACAAAGGAGGAAAGGGGGGAGGAAGAGAAAGAAAGAGAGGGGAGAGAGAAGGGGGAGTGTGAGAGAGAGAAGCTGATAGATATATATGTATATATATATATATATATATATATATATATATATATATATATATATATATATATGCACTGGGAAGGTGGGGGGCAAACTCAGGGACAGCCCCGGGCTGCAAAAGCTCTATCTCCGCTACTGGTGAAGGAACACTACATTGTATGTTATAATGTATTTTTATATTTTTTTCTTTTTTGATTTTGACATGATTTTGACATCTTTATTGTGATGTGGTCCAAATTGTGACGAATTAAGTATCCCTTTAATTTGTGCATTGAACTTTAAGCTGAGTGAATCCTGAGATGGACCTCGCTGAGATGAACAAACACACACTTACAAAACACTCACTCACAATGTATACCAATAAAGAAGTGAGGGGTGAGATACAGATTTGGTTGCAGTAAGACTATTAGGAAACTATTATAGTAAACTTCTTCATCTAACAAAGGGGTGCACAAGTTCAGCACTGGAGGGCCACACATATGCCTGGATTTGATGATAACCCGGCTGCACACAGGTGGGCCAATCACATCTTTAGTGACCCTGATTGACTCACCTGTGCATAGAAAGGATAGCTTCAAATCAAGGCTTGTGTGTGTCCATCCAGGACCAAACCTGTGCACCCCTGATCTGGTGAGTATCAATCACTGAAATATAAATATAAATCTAGTCTTTAGGCTCTAAAAATAAGAGGAAGAAATTAGAAAATTAGTTTTGCATGTCATTCTTTCTCATTGATATGTGTACTTATTCCAGAATACAGTGCAAGTTGTTCTCAAGGTGTTACATTGCTAGTGCTGCGCTATACCTTATCTTGCATGTGCCATTGGACTGTATCCAAAAGATTTACATAATTGTTCTTTCATGGAACGCATCACTTTAAATATAAAAACATTATAGTGGAAGGTTATTTAAAAATGTATGGACGGTTAGTTTTTCTGAGAACACCCTTGAATTCATCAAGCAGTCACCGAAGTTCTGCAAAGTCGATCATAAAGGCTGCAGTGTCGGTTTCCTATGGGAAGTACTTTCACATTTTTGCAAAGCTTAGTGAATCTACCCCATTGTGTACAAAAATTATGCAAAACTGGCCCTACAAATGTGTCTGATAGTTGTACAAAGTATAATAAATATTTGCCATATGTCCTTTTAGGTTTGATATATATATATATATATCATTTTATTATATGGCAAATGTCTATGTCACTCTGTATAGAAAAAAATAATAGTTAAAGCAGAACACCTGGTAGCAAAATTGTTATGATTTAGATGTGTTTCATCTTACATCCTTTATAAACCACAGAGTTGTGCATTGCTGGGTTATTTCATGTAGTTATGGCTGTGGAACATTTTATGCAAGGTTTCTTTCCTTTGTTATTGGCTGCTTCCCAAACCTCACATCTTTTGGCTGCTGTATTCCATTCTGCAAACTGCATTGTGTAAAACACTCAATGTTATTTGAGACCACCCCAACTTCTTGGCACAGAACCCTCTAGTGATGGAGGAGTCTACAAACCAGATCCTTCCAGCAATGTAGGTGTAAAGATGTTGTCGATGTTTGACTGCTCCAGCTGCAGAGGCAGGTGTGATTTCACTTTTTTCCCCAATATACTGTAAAGATGTTTCTCAGCTAATAGGCTTAGTGGGTATAGTGTCACCCAGAAAGAAAATGAACTAGACATTATTTGTAACTTATTATTTACATTGATGGGAGAACTATTGCAACCACTGAATACTTTAATTAATGTTATTGAGTAAAAACGTTAGGAGAGGAACCTGAGAATGGGGAAGGCTAAGTAGAGTGCCCTATGGATTGGTATTCATTTAGCGTGGAGTATCTAGTTTTATTTTTGTACTATTACAAAGGAAATTTATTTTGCTGTAGATTAGTCTAACACTGCACCTGTAGACAAACCAGCTCTTAAATGCCAGGCAATTATCACCAGCAATAGGGAAAAACCAAGACCCTAGACGATTTGGTCACAAATAGAAACAAAATAATTAAACATTTGTGACACAGCACCAGGTACCATTTTCATGACTGAAAAAGAAAATATGCTTTTCACAAACATATAGTTTTGTCAGCTGCTTAGAATCCAATGGCGTATCCTGTCTGACCATTCTATCTATTTCCAGGTGCTTATCAAAATATGAATACAGCAGATTAAATGGAAGTATAGGCATCAAAAAGATAAACTGAAAGGATAACTATAGTGAAATGTTTTTCTACAATTATTTCCTACTGCAGGGTTCTTTGTCTTTGTCTTTGATACCTCCTCAAGAGGTCATGTTCTTGTAAACTAATGAGCTTTCTATTATTGATATAGACTGCGCTGTCAGTATTAGAGGTCACATTGCCATTATGCAGACAGAATCTTCCTGTGCATTTAATGTCATATCTCAGGAGAAATTAAAATGGTAGATTCCATTGCAACATAAAAGGATATAAAAGGCAACTTTATTTTTTACATTGTAAAAACATTTAGTGTATTCTTAAGTTTAGTTTTTAATAGGAGTTTTTTTTATTTAAAAAAAGTGCTCATTTAATTAGGAACCAATGCATATACTTATTTCCTTTCTAATAGCACAACATGTATTATTAATGACATATATTCTTACTGATTAATCATCATCTCTTACAGTATTCCCACTTACTGCTATACTTTGTTGTGCTGTAGCAGACACGCTGCCCTTAATGGTGTTTCACAATCCGCAGGACTCGAAAATCTCTTAAGCTACTGATCTGAAAAACAACCTGAAGAGAACTGCACAGTTCAATACCAATTATAATGCCAAAAGCTCAAGAGATTGCAGTATAATTATTGTTATAGACAAAACTCTAACGCAAGTTTGGAACAGTTTAAATTTATAGTCGAACATAATCATTAGATATACAGCAATAATATTTTATAGTAATTGCCTTTCTGAAATGTTAACCTGTGTTATCTTTTATGCTTATTAAACGTATGTAAATCGCAGGTTCACCCTGTAACATATGAATCAATATGTACATATATAATGTAATATTAAAATTACAAGCAGCTAGACATAACATAAAACAAAAGGACAGTAGAGATTGAATAGATATGTTTTCATCTATATTCAGAATATAAAACTGGCTTACATAGGTAGTCAAGAGTTATACATTAATGTAGTTAATTTGCTTTAAAAAATATAAAAAAAAAACTGTACCTCCTTGGAATATGTACTGTACACAGCTGAAAACACCATACTAAATTTCTGTTTAAAAGCAATATTTATGAAATCCATTGATATCAATGTTTTAGCATATTTAGCATAAAGCCAATTAACCCAGTGCCCTACAATCTGTATTCATCAGGGATTACTAATGTACTGTTTGCCTTTTGCTCCCCAAGGCTTTTGTATACCACAAAGAGAATGAATTTTATCCTGTGATAACCACTAATCTAACCCCCAGGCTCAGTGCTAACCTTAGGGCAAACAACTAAAGAAAGAGAATTCTTTATCAGTACATAGATAAATATCTTATCACCTTATGCATCCTGCGTGCTTATACTATTGTACATTTTATAACACAGTATTTGGTTTTTGGGCAAAGCAACAGTCCTCTTACCCTAATAATAATCTGGTTTCTTAGGTAATATTTTCCTTATGTCACAAAAAGGTTGAAGAAAAGTATTATATTTGCTTTCGATAACATATACATTTAGTTTTATTTTATGGTGTAGGAACTAATGTCCCTCCTGTATTTTTTTATATTTTATTGATTACTGCATTGCACACTGACAGCCCTATTAAATTCCCCCAACGTTAAAATCCGTAGCCCGTCTGTTACAGAGCCCGATAGACTCACGGCTATTAAATTGATCTCTTACCGCTACCCGCAAACGATCTGCGGGTTACAGATGGAAAAACCGGACGGGCTGTCGAAATCGGAACTCCGTTGACGCTAAGCTTTTGATCTGTCAAGCCCGTAAATGTTACGTTCGCAAATCACTATTAAATTGCTACAAATCCACTGGCGTATAACCCCTTAAACGGCATATGAAGCCAAAAAGCCTACAGGTACTAGGGAGGACGCGCAAGGGGGTTAAAGTCCTATCCGTAGCACTATAAATGCAAATATCAACACACTACTGTATGTTAAATTAAAGATAAAGTGATGTTAGGTATTAAAATTAATAGCACAACATTCTCAAGCTCACAAATCTGCAATATAAAATACTTTTTTATGTTTAATTTCCATGTATATCGATTCCAGCAATCAATGTGTTAATACTTATAATGGAACTCGCATTGACTAGAATATAATATTTACTGATTTATTAATATTGCATTATTTCTGGAATGTGTGTCCGATCGTAACTCGTATTTCAAACCCGGGTTTGAAATCTAACCTACATTTTTCAGTGACGTAATGATGACGATCTCTTTTACCATTGGCTCCATCTAAACCGTAACTACAGGTTTGACTAATTGATCATGTTCACGGCCACACATCCAAGAATGGTTTACGGTTTTGGATGTCGGCCACATTTGTTGCGGACTTGGCTAATTTAATCGCTCTGTAACTCTGCCAAATTTGAAGCCCGCAGGCTTTGCGGGTGTATCGGTGTCGCTAAGGGCTTGGAATTTGATATGGCCCTGAGATACATGTTTAGATTGTATGGTGCTTCTTGAGGGGCAAAGCTCTAATTTAAGTGAAATTAAATGAAAATTAGTATGGAACAGGGATGTGCATACAATTAACCAGGGCTGTGCTAGAGAACATTTTAATTGGTTTATACAGCTGGGGTTAAATTACATTTTTACATGGTCTAGTCAGTGCAACACAGGTTTTCCATATTTTTGTTAATTATTATGTATCCATTTTCAGAGGATCACTAAAGTCTTATCTTTAACATATACTCTTTTGAAGATCTACAATTGATAATGGGCAAATTGCTTTAGAAAGTAAAGAAAGATGATGCAGTATGTTATTTACTGCTTTCATGTGCAGTTATGCTGCACTGGAAGCAACATTTTAGTTTCTTTTTTTTTTAACTTTTATGTTATTGTAAAGATATTAAAATAATACATTCATTTTGTAATAAAATAGCAGCATTACTTCCAAATTATACAAAAATATGCAAAACATTTACACAGACATACTACAAACAGTAATTGAGACGAAGGGGTGCATCACCATTCTTCTTTTTTTAGCTATTCCCATTTTTCCCATTTATTTGAAAGCTTATTAATTGTGGTACTTGCATCTATAATACCAATGTCTCTTGTAATGTTATACGATCTATCAATATTAATAGCTATTTAGTTCCATGAAGGAAGTTTTCCTTGTTTCCAATATTTGGCTATAAGCCATTTAATTATTAGCAAGATTTGAATCAGCAAATATTTTTCACTTTCTTTAATAAAATTAGGAAAGATGTGGAGCAGCACCAGTCCTGGGTTTTTGCTTAATTGAATTTTTACAATAGATATGATATTTTCCAAGCACATAGACCAACATTCCTCTACTATAAGACAATCCCATATGTGCTTGTGGATACCCTGACCATTACAACCTCTCCAGCACAGACCATTAGCTGTTTTCGGATAGATCTTCTGTAACAGAGTTGGTGCTCTGTACCATCTTTGTACCGATTTTAAAATGTGCTTCTCTAAGTGTGGTGCAAGATACAGCCTTAGAAATTGAAGTGAATGCTTTTAACTCTGAATTATCCCATTGGGTATCAAAATCTCTCTCGCAACATTCAACATAGGAAGATTTCCTAAAATAAGTGCTATTTTCGTTAAGGTGAATACAGTCTGATATGCCTATCTTTTTCCCTTTCTTATTGAAACACCGCCTCTCAAAATCAGTAAGGGGTTTCTTACTAGTTAAATTATAGTCAGCAAATAAACATTAAAAAGGTTTAAATTCATTTTTGTCATAAAGATCATTCAACTTTACTAATCCCCATCTATCCTAAAAATCCACTTGTTCCAGCCTGTTAGTTTTCATAATAAATTTAATTGGAGTAGCAGGGGAGGGGTATTCTATGAATTTACATTTCTTATTAATCTTAAACCATGACTTTAGACTTTGGTTACCCATGAAAGGTTGTTTAAGATCACTTGGCCAGGATCATACCAAATACAATTTTCTATAGTTATCCTCTGATCGAATGATACTTCTATATCTCTCCACTTGGCTGAATTATCACAAAACAATAAATCTAATATTTGTGCTATTTTCACTGCCTCATAGTAATCCTCAATCAGAGGTATTGCCAACCCACCCATATTGAATTTATGTTTAACAAGGCTATTATTAATTCTCGTTTTTTTATTTAGATAAATCTATCTATCTGTGTTTGCATAGAGTGTAATATCCTTTTTGGGAAAGTTAGAGGGAGCATCCTCATCAGAAAAACAATTTTAGGCAGTATAGACATTTTTACTACCGCTATTCTACCCAGCCAGGATAATTTAAAATGTTCCTATCTGCAAAAAAAATATTTGATCTCCTGATATAAGATTTCAAAATTTTTAATAATAAGTTTCCTAAGGTTAGGGGAGAATCTTATTCCAAAATATTTGATTTTGTTTTTTATCCACTTAAAATGATGCTGTTTCGTTAAAGATTCTCTTCAATTGAAGGTCAAATTTAACCACAGTATTTCAGTTTTCTCCACTAAATTTTGTAGTAAGAGATCTCACTTAAAAACATATCTAATTTGTCGTACAAAAAACACAATGACCTATAAGGATCTGTTAATGTCAATAGGACATCGTCTGCAAACAACATCACCTTATTCACATGGTCCTTTATTTCCCTCTCCAGTCTCATACTTTCAGCCAGGGGTTTCCATAACAATAGCAAAAATCAATGAGTCCCATTAGTAATTTTAAATAAATCGGTTTTAAATCCTAATCCCCTCACTGAAGCTGAAGAGCTAGCATACAGAGCTTTCACAGATAAAGTACCAAACCCTTCTAAACCAAACGTTTGTAATACCTCTTTAATGTATTCCCAGTTGACCCTGTCAAATGCCTTCTCTGCGTCTAATGACACGGCCAACAATGGGATTTTACATTGTTTGACACGAGACAAGATATTTAAAAATCTTCTTGCATTGTCAGAAGTTTGCCTCTTTTGAATAAAATAAACGTTTGGTCCTTATTAACTAGTTCTGGTAATAAGTTGTTCAATCTTGAGGCTAACATTTTTGAATATAACTTGCTATCAGTGTTCAGTAGTGATATTGACCTATAATTAACACAATTGGTTGGATCTTTCCCTAATTTGGGTAATAATTATGGTAGCTTCAAGCATTTCAGATGGTGCAAAACCCTTGGTTTTAATCTCATTAAAAGCTTTGCTCAATTTATCGGTTAGAATTGGTGCAAACAATCACATATATAGTTGTGAGCGTACGGGCCGTTGCTCACGCTTGCGGGCTCGCGTAGCCCTCGCCTGCTCACAACTATATATGTGATGTCTTCATGCCAGCAACTGAGGGCCTCGGTTGCTGGCATGAGCGACCCACATATATCAGTTGTCCGGGGGGACAATGCGCTGCGGGTTGAGGCTCTTAACTCCTCCCCGTCGCTCTCAACTCCTCCCCCGTCGCTCTCAACTCCTCCCCCATCGCTCTCGACTCCTCCCCCGGCTGCTCTCGACTCCTCCCCCGGCTGCTCTCGACTCCTCCCCCGGCTGCTCTCAACTCCTTCCTGGGGAGGGACCGGTGGACATGCTGGGGACTGAGGTGAGAGAGACAGCCTGGAGGGAAAGATAGACAAGAGGGACATATAGACAGGAGGGACACAGATAGAGAGACACAGGAGGGACACAGGTAGAGAGAGACAGGAGGGAGAGAGACATGAGGGACACAGAGAGAGAGAGAGAGACATGAGGGACACAGACAGAGAGAGAGAGACATGAGGGACACAGACACAGAGAGAGAGAGACATGAGGGACACAGAGAGAGAGAGAGACATGAGGGACACAGAGAGAGAGAGAGAGAGACATAAGGGACACAGAGAGAGAGAGAGACATAAGGGACACAGAGAGAGAGAGAGACATGAAGGACACAGAGAGAGAGAGAGAGAGACAGGAGGGACACAGAGAGAGAGACAGGAGGGACACAGATAGAGAGACAGTAGGGACACAGAGAGAGAGAGACAGGAGGGACACAGAGAGAGAGACAGGAGGGACACAGAGAGAGAGAGACAGGAGGGACACAGAGAGAGAGACAGGAGGGACACAGAGAGAGAGAGAGAGAGACAAGGGACACACAGAAAGAGAGAGAGAGAGACATGAGGGACACAGAGAGAGAGAGACAGGAGGGACACAAAGAGAGAGAGACAGGAGGGACACAGCGAGAGAGAGACAGGAGGGACACAGAGACAGAGAGACAGGAGGGACACAGAGAGAGAGAGAGAGAGAGAGAGACAGGAGGGACACAGAGAGAGAGAGAGACAGGAGGGACAGAGAGAGAGAGAGAGAGAGAGACAGGAGGGACACGGAGAGAGAGAGAGACAGGAGGGACACAGAGAGAGAGACAGGATGGACAGAGACAGGAGGGACAGAGACAGAGAGAGACAGGAGGGACACACAGAGAGAGACAGGAGAGACACAGAGAGAGACAGGAGGGACACAGAGAGAGAGACAGCAGGGACAGAGCAAGGGACAGAGAGAGAGATGAGGGACAGAGCAAGGGACAGAGAGAGAGATGATGGACAGAGAGAGAGACAGGAGGGACAGAGAGAGAAAGACAGGAGGGATAGAGAGAGAGACAGGAGGGACAGAGAGAGACAGGCGGGACACAGAGAGAGCGAGAGAGAGAGAGAGGAGGGACAGAGAGAGAGAGAGGGACAGAGAGACAGGAGGGATTGAAACAGAGAGAGAGACAGGGAGGAGGGACAGAGAGACAGACAGGAATGAGGGACAGAGAGAGAGAGAGACAGACAGGAAGGAGGGACAGAGAACAGGAGGGAGGGACAGAGAGATAGACAGGAAGGATGGACAGGGCGAAAGATACACAGGAAGGAGCAACAGAGAGAGAGACTGACAGGAGGAAGGGACAGAGAGACAGACAGGAAGGAGTGACAGACAGAGATGTGAAGTGGAAGAGACTGGAGGGAAAGCGGGGTGGAAAAGACAAGGGAATGGAGAGCAGGGTGGAAGAGACAAGGGAAGGAAGAGGGGGGAAGAGAAACAGGGGAGGGAGAGGGGGAAGAGAAACGGGAGGGAGAGGGGTGGAAGAGACACAGGAACGGGAGATGGGGGGAAGAGGAGGGAAAAGAAACTGGAGGGAGAGGGAGGGAAAAGAAACTGGAGGGAGAGGGAGGGAAAAGAAATGGGAGGGAGAGGGAGGGAAAAGAAACGGGAGGGAGGGAAAAGAAACGGGAGGGAAAAGAAACGTCAGGGAGAGGGAGGGAAAAGAAACGGGAGGGAAGAGACACCGGGGAAGGAGAGAGGGGAAAGGGGACACAGTGTAGTGAGAGAGGGGAGGTAGAGAGGGAAAAGGGGACACATGGGAGGGAAAGGGGGGAAGAGACACAGGGGAGGGAGAGAGGGGATGAGACACAGGGGAGGGAAAGAGGGGATGAGACACAGGGGAGGGAGAGAGGGGATGAGACACAGGGGAGGGATAGAGGGGATGAGACACAGGGGAGGGAGAGAGGGGATGAGACACAGAGGAGGGATAGGGGGGAAGAGACACATGGGGGGAAGACGCTCGCAATAAGCACCTTTGCCGCACATTCCGAGGCCCATGATGATCGTCAAAGGTGCTTAACGCAAGGACAGTAAAGTAGAGGGGGGAGAGGCTCTCATTGAGAGCCTACCGTCAAGTAGATGGGTAAGAGGTAAAGGGAGGAGAGGCTCGCAATGAGCGCCAAAGGCGCTCATCGCAAGGCCAGTTAAGTAGAGGGGGAGAGGCTTGCAATGTGTGGCAAACACCATTGCCAGACTTCAAATTTTATTTCCGTCATTTTTGACGGGCAAGTCGCTAGTTTATAATATTGGTTTGCTATACCGTCTGGCCCTGGTGCTTTATTAGATTTTACATTTCTTATTGCAATTTCAATTTTAGACGGGGATATTTCTCTATTTAAGTCTATTGCCTTTTCCTTTGTTAATCTAGGAAGTTTCAGTGTTTCCAAACATTTTTGTAACATTTTAATTTCTGCTTATATGCTTCTACAGGTGAGAATATCAATTAAATGTTCTGTACAATTGACGTAAAAAAAAGAATTAAAGCAGCAGACAAGTAAATGGAAACCCACACAAAGAAAAACATATAAAAGTGAAACATTTAAAGCTGTGTTTCCTTTTTTTTTGCTTTCTAAAACAGTTTTTAATCATATTTTTTTTAAAAGACCTTCCCATGAGATTAGACAATAGTGCTCCTGTAAGTTTTTTATTTAACACATAGGTTCTCTGTTTTGCAGGTGATTTTATGGATTTTGAATGGGGTACATCACAGAAACCCTTTAAATTACAGTGTAAGTTACATTAGCCAAGGCTCTAGGTATTTCGGGAGGACAATAAATATTTTGCATTGTATGCTCTAAAAAGAATACAGTACAGTAGTGTGTGTTTATTTGCTTTTGCAGTGTTACGAGCAGCGGGCTTGTTGAATGGTTGTAATTGAATATCGATTTTTCGTCTTTAGCACTGGTAACATTTATGGGCTTGAAACGTCAAAGGAGATAGGACGGAGTTACTTTTTCTACAACGTTTTGGAGCCTGTAACTTACAATTGGGATGTGAGTAGCTAAAAGTAGCCAATTGAATATCAGTAACATTTATGTGCTCCTTTACAGGCTCATACAATTGCGATTTGGACAATTGAATCACTAACTTAGTTAGTAATGTCAAAAAGGAACTCAAGCTAAATGCAGTCTTGCAATTTGGCTGCTCACATTTCATATTAATACACACAATAATTGAGTATGACATGCTCATATCTACACTTGTATCAAGTGTTAGAATAAGACCATGTCCCAACATAATAAATATAGTTTATAGGGTGTCTCTCTTCCAGTTAATGTGTTTCATAGTTCATAAATAATTCCAATTCTTTCATCAGCATCAAAGCAGCAGCACCTGTTGGTACATGGCCTGCAATGCCTGTATTTCATGGTGACTGCATAGTGTTCCTGGAGTTGGACTCATTTTGTGTACAAAGAGTGCTACTAGTGATCATGGAAGGACAGATCAAAACAGGATATGTGCAGGGTTTAATCCTTGAGATGCACACTCGGTGCTTGCAAAATACACGCATGGACAGCTACTGGATATTATGACCTTTAAATAGTATTTTTTTTAGGAAACATATAAATATTTGCAAAGAATAAGGACCTTTTTTAACTGTGGTATGTTGACTTGTCTTATTCTGGTTAGTGATATGTAGATCAATCTAGAGCTCTACACTCCTGTGGTCAGCTTCACACCTACCAAGAAATTAGGAATAAGTTATTAATGGCACAATATTTATAGGCATTCTGTAATAAGACCAGCTCACCATGTTCCCTTGCTAACTGGGTGTTATGAGTTAATATTAATCAAAATTGTGATCTGCATAACACATAATAAAGGCAGCAGCTATCATAAAACTGGCACCTCATTCTCCACTGATCCTTTCCTGGGGTTCATATTGGGTGTTATCCTCAGTGTGCAAGAAATGAGTGCTAATCTGATATTTTATTTGAGATGCTGTTATCTAACCATACTCTTAGTCTTATTGTTGGATCGTAAGATAGTGTCATCTGGTATATTACAGAAACATAAGTGCAAGAAAAAATAATAAAAAAATAAATTGCATAGTTGCCAAATGTATGGAGTGGGTGCTTCAAATTGGACACAACTTCTCTCTTAATAGCATTGGGGGCCTTTTCAATTAGGCTAATATTACTTTCTTTAATGTAATACCGTCCATGAAGGGTTTGGTAGAGCTGAGAACTTATTTGGGGGAAGTTAGAGAGTTGGAGAAACAAAACAATTAGAATTGTAGGGGATGTTACCCCATCACTAACTTGATCTAGCTACAAGTGAGCAAAGATATTGGTAGATGCCCGCTAAGCTGGTATTCTTGCATCATAACATGTAACATAGGGCCCCTTGCTAATCCCTGAAAAAGCATTTACGAGTGCCCTAACGGCAGAGTAAATCCTACCTAGCAATGTTAATCCCCCTCCCCTAAAACACTGCAAGCAAACTGCTCCAGGTCACTGCTACCAGTAAACTTCATGACACAGACGGAAAAAAAAAGTTATTCCCTGACACTTTGACACCTGAACGCTATGCTAATATGATTTCAGGGCACTTCCGTAATTGACAAAGCAGAAGAAAGATTTTGGAGTACCACACACCACTCACAAGTTGTTTTAAAACCTTTGCTGAGTCTCCCAGAAGCCTTTTAAAGTGACAGTTTAGCACAAAAAGCACTATAATATGATGAAATGTAATCAATATTTGACACTTAGCAATCTCATATTGACAAATGTGTAATATAAGAATATGATACGTTAGTATTAAGTACGGTTTAAGATACAAAGTACAAGGTAACAAACAACCTCAGTACTCAAGGGGTAAATAAACGCCTAGGAACAAACACTCTAATTCATTGTCTATAAATATATTATATTTTAACACAAAATAAACGCATATTTATTTATTAAACCTATAAATACAATTGTCACATCTTTTTAATATCAAAATATATTAATAAATACATAACAATTACTTTTCTGTTCCCTTGCTGCAGCCAGTTACAGGCAGTTGTTCCTGCACTTTCCATTCATTATAAGATTTATGACGTTCACATTTCCTATTGGCTCCTAGTGCTGTCTCATCCGTAAAGCTTGGTTTGGTTGCTCCCTGCACAGAAATCTGTTACAGCAACAGAGCAAGATTTACGGCTGTGCACTGAGTGCTCTAATCTGGAGGAGGGAAATATTTACATTAGTGTAGAAGTTAAGGGAAAAAAGCTACAGAAGACTTTTTACAGCAGTACCCGAACTTAGAGCACCTGACCTACATCGGGCTCATAATCATTTAGGTTGAAATTACTTGGTTCATCAAGTTCAACCTTTTTAGATCTCCTTTGATCCTTGTAATTTATTGAATTGTTAATTGTTCCAGAGGAAGGCACACAAAATACCCCACTGAAATACTGCCAATAGGAAAATCTTTCCTGCCCCCAAAATTCTGGCAATAAAATTACCCCCTGCATCAATATTCTTTTTCTCTAATTGTCCTACATACTTTAACTCTATATGGCCTTTTAATTTACAAATAAATCCAACACCTTTTTAAAGTTATCTATTGTTTCAGCTGTCACAACCTTCTTTGGTAGAGAGTTCCACAGTCTGATTGACCTTACTGTAAATAACCTTTTCTTTCCTTAAGGTGTATATTTTTTCTTCTAGCCTCAAGGGATGTCATATTCAAAACCTTAAAAACCTCTTGGCACAAAGGCTACCCAGATCCTGGATATATTTCTATAAGGCAATCATATCCCATCCTAGGCTCCTTTTTCTAGAGAAAATGTGTTTAATTTGGTTAGTCTTCATTCATAGCTTCTTCCCTCCATTCCCCTTATTAGTTTTGCTTCCTTTTCTGTACTTTTTCTAGCTCTAAAATGTCGTTTTTATGTACTTCATATGAGGGTGTGCTAGGGATTTATATTTGCTTCTCTTGCGTCTATACCCCTCTTAATGCATGCTAATATTTTACTTTCCATTGCATATGACTGACATATGTAACTCACAGATTTTCGGGGAATGACAAGTACACCCTTAGGTTACACTGTTAAAGAGTTATTTATTTCAGTTGAAAGTTGCCTCTTCATTATGATTTAGTTTTATGTCACCATGTGTGGGAGATTTTAGGTATGAATCACTGAGATTTCTAGAGGAATATGGTATCACCTATAATAGTTGTGATCATGCAGGTTGTTGCTAACGCTGCGGGCTGGCGTAGCGAGCCTGTGGCCCTCGCAAAGGCGCTTCTTGCCAGCAACTGCGGACCTTGCAACATTTACTGACTTACAACAAAAAAACGAGACGCAGGAATTAGAAGAAAAATACTATGACCTTGCCAAGATACCATTTTAACGGCCGACCCGCGCGAACCTGAAAACATTACAAACACAATAAATACACATAAAAAGCTTACCCACAGCAAGGGCGGTGTGGGGGGGGGGGGGGGGGGGGGGGCACCCAGGACCTCTGCAAATGAAGTTACACCTCCATTTAGGTCCAAATTACAGAGTTTAGACACCCGAAAATGACCTAAGCGAGAGAAAAAATGGCAGCTGAAAAAAACGAAAACGAGGCTACTGGACCCTAAAGACGCAAAGCACCACCAAACACAAACGGATTTTATGAAAAAGCTGAACAAGGTCCAAGAACAAGGACGCAAAATCAGCCATAGCCACGTACCACACATTAGCCGCCATTTTACAACACTAACTTACACAATCCGGAAGTACACAGCTACCCTAACGGATTTGCCTCGCGCACGGACACTATTTACACTACACACTGCACACATTGCTGACACTTACACAGCAGCTCCACAGCACTGAAAACACACATTGTAGGCTGCAGCAACATGGAAACAGATTGCCAGTTCTTCAACACAATGCTTGCTGCATATATCACTTCAAAATAGGTAAAGTACCGTATTTTTCGCCGTATAAGACGCACTTTTTCTTCCCCAAAACTGGGGGAGGAAAGTTGGTGCGTCTTATACGGCGAATATACCTTTTCAAACTGCCTCTGTCCTCTTGATCTCACCCCAGCGCTTCCTACCAGCATCGCGTAGGCCGGTGCGTCCTAGTGACGTCACACACGCAACTCTGCAGTACACGAGGAGTGCTGGTAGGAAGCGCTGGGGTGAGATCAAGATGGCAGAGATCAGAAGAAAGGTGAGGATCAGGGGGGTCAGGGAGGATCAGGAGGGTCAGGGAGGGTCAAGGGCTCCCAAATGCTCCCAAATGCTGCAGTATATGGATATGTATGTGTGTGTATGTATGTGTGCATGTATGTGTGTGTATATATGTATGTATGTGTATGTATATTTATGTGTGTATGTATATGTATGTGTATCTATATATATATATATATATATATATATATATATATATATATATATATAAATTTGTGTGTAATGTAGGTGTGTATCTGTGTGTAAAGTGTATTTGTGTTTGATTCAGATTTTTTTTTTCTTGTTTTCCTCCTCTAAAAACTAGGTGCGTCTTATCTGCCGGTGCGTCTTATAGGGCGAAAAATACGGTATATTCCTTTATTAATGTATTATTTCTTTGATTACATACACCAAACAGCATTAGCTCACTTACAATTTCATTGCTGTCATTTTTTGACTGGCAATATTCTAGTCATAACTAAAACACACACTTTTCTCTTTCCATCATGTCATCTACATTCTTCTGTGTCTTCATTTCCTCCAACCAACTAAATATTACTTCTATCTCCTCTCTCTTGCATTCTTTTCATCTTTCCATTAACTTATTCTGCCTACAATATATTATTTTTTTATTGCAGATTTGCGAGCTTGAGACTGCTGTGCAATTAATTCTAATGGCTTTTATCGTTTTTCCTGTCTTTTAAAGTGCATTGTTGTTTATTTATTTCCATTTACAGTGCTATAACCCCCTTGCAAGTCCTATCTGGTACTCGTAGAATTTTCTTTTACATTTGCCATTTACGTGTGTGAAAACAATTACGGGCTTGAGGAATTGTAGCAATTGAATAGCAATTTGTGATTGTAACATTTACAGACTTGAAAGATCATGGTTTGGGAGTTACGTTTTTGACAACCGCAGGGATTTTCAGCCTGTAACCCGCAGATCGTTTACGGGTAGCTAAAAGATGCCAATTGAATAGCAAATGAGTTTATGGGGCTACATTACCGGCTCCAGTAATTAACAATTGCTCAATTGAATAGGGGCCTTGGTGTCCAACACAAACAATTTGGAGTTTGCCACAGTGGTTTCCAAGTATAGATGGGAATCCCTGCACATTATTTGGAGGTAAATGCATATCACTAGATTTCTGTCCATTAATCTCCATTGCTATATTTGTGGGGTTTTGGTATGTAAGCATTTCTGAACTGCAATAGGTCTCAGAAATGGTTACAGCCATGACACACCAATCATGTTTGGATTAAATTGTGAATGTATATTGACGATGGAGTTTTCCAGGTACAGACTGGCCAACAAAATATTTTTTCAGGAGCAACTGAAGGGCCCATTATATTACTGGGGTAAAGGGGGGCTCAATTTATTAGAAGAAGATACATTAGTTTTATTGGCTTTTTATTAACCCCACTGGCATCATATCATGCATATAATAGATCTAGCAATTAATTGGCAAATGGCAACTGTAAGTGTTTTGCCAGTTCCATTAATTAATCTTCTCGATTTACATCTATACATCTTCACTTCTATAATTATACTGTAATAAAAATAAAGGTAAATAAAATAGCATAGTAAATGCGCCAAATTATGAAAGTTTTTTTTTCCAGACAATTAGAAATTTAAAAGAGTGGATGAGAAATACATTTTTGAGGAGAGATATTATTTACTATTTATCAATCAATCTTCTTTATATATATATATATATATATATATATATAGTCATTTTGTATAATGTGGTTCTAAATGTTAATAAAGCTCCAGGTCCTGATGGAATACATCCAGGGGTACTGAGGGAACTGGGTTCTGTAATAGCCAAACCATTATATCTAATTTTTGCAAGATTCACTCAACACCGGGTCTCTTCCAAGATGACTGGAGAAAAGCAGAGGTGATACCTATATTTAAGAAGGGAGCAAGAGCAAATCAGGGGAATTATAGACCTGTAAGCCTCACTTCTGTAGTGGGAAAGCTTTTAGAAGGGTTAATAAAAGATAATATACAAGAACTAGCGACTTGCCCGTCACAAAATTATGGTCAATAACATTTTAAAGCTGGAAATGCTGTTTGTGACACAATGTGATTCTCTAACACTCTTATCTACAAAGAAGTACAAAAATGTATATTAAATCTTTTTTATTTTTTTAATAATGAACTGTTAAACCATATCAAACTTTTTAATTGTCATGTATAGAATAATAATATAACAATCCATAACATTTCTCAGAATAAGTTTTGTGAACCATTACATAAAGGTTTGTAATACGCAACTAATAATGTAAACAGTGGGTAATGATTTTTTTTAAACAATACTAACATGAAATAGTTGAACTTTCTCTAAATGAGTGTCTTTAACCATGACAGAATGCTTAGTAACATACAACTTGTATTTAAACTCCTGGTAAAGCTAAGGTATTGAATCCAGAGGAACGCAAACAGTAACCCCCCCCCCCCCCCCCCATTGCAACTTAGCCAATTGTCTCAAAAGAGGAAAACATTTATTCCTTCCTGACCCCATTAAATGGCAAAAGGCTTACTCCCTGGATGAATCCTTTCTATTTAACTATACATTGAATTTTGTTTTCTGCTGCAAATGACATAAATCTTTAGTAACATTCAATAAATGAACTTTTCAAACCTTTTAACATACAATGATAACAATGCAATTATTAACATAAGATAATAACATTAAACCTGAATTTAATTTAAACTATAGTGATCTTGAATATTGAATCCAGAGGAAGGCAATTAACCAAAACTTACATTTCAACTTTGTAAATTTGTTGAAAGTGTTGTCAAAAAATAATTCCGTCCTGACTCCATTAACTGGCAATCGGATTCATCCCTGGATCAATAATGTATATATCATGAAACATTTAAATTTTTCAACAAATGATGATGCTGCTACTAACATTAAACCTTAATAAGATAGAATGCATCAACTTATCAGTCCTTTTTAAACCAAATTTTAAGATTACAACTCTGAAAGAAACATATTAAATTGTAAACAGCAAAGATAATAAAATGCAAGCTAACTGTTTTGTGGGGCCAATCATGGCAAAAGTGACTTCCAAGACATTCCATTTTTTAAAAATGTTGTCTGTGAAAGTGGTTTCCTTTCAACGAGCCCACCAGACTTGTTGCTTATTACTGTATTTTTCTCAAATTTTAGATAAAGTTTTGTAAGTGAAATAGTGTTCCTATAAGAAGAGGCCAAGTGACCATAAATGTCTTACTTAAAATGAAACCACAATTCTCTTTGATTACAAAACCTCATAGTACACAATGTTTTTTTGTAAAAATACGTCCATCGTGTAGTAGATCACCCTGACTTGGGTTGTCTTCAATTGAAACTTTAATCTCATCTGGATTTGTGCACCTTGAAAAAGCAACATAGAGTTGTCCATGTGCAAAAACAGGTTCTTGTAAAAAAATACCCACAGAATTAAAAGTTTGTCCTTGGGATTTATTGATGGTCATGGCAAATGCCATGATCACTGGAAATTGTCTCCTTTGAAGGACAAAAGGCAAACCACTCTCACTTGCAGCTAAATCAATTCTTGGTATAAAAACTTGTTCACCTTTTTAGGTCCCAGTCATAATTTCTGCATGTATAAAATGATCTTTTAAATTGTGCACAATTAATCTGGTCCCATTACAAAGTCCATTTTTTGGATTCATATTTCTCAATAGCATGACAATTGCCCCTTTTTTCAATTGCAAAACATGTGGTGGCATTCCAGATGGGGTTAAAGAATTAATAAATTCTATACTAAAATTAGATTCACTGTCTTTATCGCCAGAACTGAATCTGCACTGTAATAATTCTTTTGTGGTTCTTTGATGAATTTTAAAATTTCGTTATTTAGATTCAAGGCATATATATTTTTTGCTGTTAATATCAGTTTGTTTGCAATGTCTGAGTAATGGTCGTTATTCAGAGTGTTTAGAAAGATTGCTTATATGAATGATTCCTTGCAAACCATTTTTGATGGAATTTCAATGGTATCATTGGGTAAATCATGTATTTGTTTTTTTTTTCTTCTCAAATTTGAATGAGCCAATCATTAAATTTGTTTGAACATGTAAAAGAAGTAATTTTAAACTGAAACGTTCAATGTCTCTTGAACTGACGGTATAAATTTGTGGTATAATTTTATGCGTATCTCTTTTTCGTTTTCGCCATAGACCATTTACAAATACATAACGATATGGAATCTCAATGTATAAAAATTGTCTGACCTGCGTGTCCTGGCAGTTTAATTTAAACCATGCAGTAAGTGTTGTATCTCTGTGTTCACTTTGAGCTAAGGCAGTTCTTTCATTGCCTGCAGTAAAGCAAACAAACTGACTTTGTAGCAAGTGTACAGCTAATTGATACACAGCATGTGACCGATCATGCATCTCAAATTTCAGAAGCCGTCACATTGCTTACGGAGCACTGATATAGCGAGCATCTAAATAATTAGAAAGGTCATTCTGAAAATTGAATTTCCTTTCCGTTTGCTACTCCTTGCACAACAGTTGCTGCATCATATCCTTTGTATATATATATATATATATTTATACACATATATGATTTGTTTTAATAGAAGTGCAAGCTTCGACATTTATGTGTGCATTAGAGATGTCGCAAACAGTTCGCCCGCGGACTATTCGCGACGATTTTGGTATGTTCGCGTTGCAGCGGGCGGCGAACACATGCGCTTTTCGGTTCGCCCCCTATACTTTATCATTGAGGAAACTTTGACCCTGCACCTCACAGTCAGCAAACACATTCCAGCCAATCAGCAGCATACACTCCCTTCCAGAGCCTTCCATCTGAAGGACAGCATACATTTTAGAATCATTCTGAAGCTGCATTTGTTGTGAGAGGACAGATAGTGTAGCTGCTGGAGATTTAATAGGGAAATAGATAGCCAGGCTGTGTATTTAGCTTCCACTACAAACCTGAAGGACTCATCTGATATCTGCTGCAAGGACAGCAACCCAAAAAGCTCTTTTTAGGGCTAGAACATAATTTTTTTTTTTTTTCTGTGTAAACAAATTGCATATGCCTGCCTGCCAGCGTGTGTGTGTGACAGGCTAACACCTAACAGCTTATATTGTGCTTAGTGAAATAAAACAACACTTTTTTGACTGTAATAGATTGAATAGCAATTGCCTGCCTACAGGTGTGTGTGTGAAGCCTATTGCATCTACTCTGCCAACTTTTGCCAGTGCACAGTGATACGTCATATCTGGTGCAACCGTAGTGTACAGTGACATAAAACAACACTTTTTTGACTGTAATCGATTGAATATCAGTTGCCTGCCTACAGGCGTGTGTGTGAGGCCTACAGCGCCTACTCTGCCAACTTTTGCCAGTGCACAGTGACACTGCTATCTGGTGGCACCTTATATTGCATGTGCAGTGCCCCAAATTTGAAGTGGGAGGACCGACCAAGCATCTTTTTCCATCTCCCGCTTCCAAAAATCCATGCCATATACACGTCCCCTAATAGTGGACGTAACAGGGATTAAACCGATAGGAATAGTACTACTTAACAGTACACACCTTATAATAACGCAGACAGAGGCAACCCAGAGAGAGGAGTCAGAGGAGGAAGGTGGCTTTGAGGAGGTGGAAGACCAAACACAGCAGGCGTCCCAGGGGGCTGGTTGTCACCTTTCGGGGACCCTTGGTGGTTGGGTGGAGGAAGAGACCTTCAATGACATCAGTGAGGACAAGGAACGGGACATGGCTAGCTTGGTATCCAACCTTGTGCAAATGGGGAGTTTGCGATTGTGCAAAGGGACTGTTTGCGGTTGTTTGCGGTGCATTAAACGGGGAGATTGGTCTGTTACTGTGAAGCGGGTGTAACCCTTACAATACCTGATCGATACAACATCATACCTGATGTTTTAAAGCATGTTATTCCAAACAATTTAGGAATGTTAGGTGATTTATGCCCTTTATGGCTTAAAACCAGACTCTGCATCAACTATGTAATTTTCCGTGGGAGTTTTGCCATGGATCCCCCTCCGGCATGCCACAGTCAAGGTGTTAGTCCCCTTGAAACAACTTTCCCATCACTATTGTGGCCAGAAAGAGTCCCTGTGGGTTTTGAAATTCGCCTGCCCATTGATGTCTATGGTGGTTCGCCGGGTTCGCCCGTTCGCGAATATTTGATGGAAGTTCGTGTCCGCTGTTAGCGAACCGAAAATTTGATGTTCGCGACATCACTAGTGTGCATTGTACTTCATGAGCAAATGTGGATTGTATGGAACGACATATCTATTATCAACCTTTTGTCCACGGATAATAGCTCTTTGTCCTTCATTTATACAAAGGGTATCCATCACAATTAGCATAAGTTTGCATTTGAAATTGTTTTGGAAATTGTTTTGTACATTTTTTATTTTCCATACATGGTGAATTTGGCTTCATATCTTCACATGGCCCATGAATCATTCTGTGTGTTACAATCTCAAATAGTTTGGAATATTTTTCTGGATCTGGCAATTCAGCAGTAATGACTGAATCCACTCTTTCTGCAGTATTCAACTGCAGGATTAAAAGTATGGGAGCATGTGGTAGTCCTCTTTTTTGAAATTCAATGGTATAAACAAAAGCCACACATTTTCCACACATTAATGAATTGAGTTTTATTTTGAATACTTTTGCCACTAAATCTGGTCTGTCAGAAGTAGTCAAATGTTCCTTGATCTTTGGCCATTGTGGATTACATGTGAATGTAATGAATAAATCTGGTTTTCCAAATTTTGTGACAGCATAGAAATATTGCATCTAACACAGACTTTAGTATTGGGATAACTTTGCAATTTTGAATTTGGTTCCCATCCAGGTTCACCATTTGGAAAGAAAATGGGATATGTCATTAGATCTAAATT
This sequence comes from Discoglossus pictus, assembly GCA_027410445.1. Classification (NCBI taxonomy): domain Eukaryota; kingdom Metazoa; phylum Chordata; class Amphibia; order Anura; family Alytidae; genus Discoglossus; species Discoglossus pictus. The sequence goes on from CM050165.1 coordinate 352,525,572, forward strand.
ACAACTTAATATATTTATTTTTATAAAAGGTTGTTCTTCATTGCGTGGATATATTCTAATATCCCGCTGAAAAGGTGGTTCAGCATCTTCATTTTTAAAGACCATGGCAACCCCATGTACGTTGGTAAATTATACTGTCTTTGATCAGTGTTGCAATCTCTTTTTAACACCATATTTACTCTTGGCATTGTCAACTGATGTCTATGAGCATGTAGCTGTTGTTCTTTTTTAACCTGTGATAATTGTTTGTATGCTTGACTGTATAGGTTGTTGACTATAATTTTATCTAGCTGTTCAAAGACTATGCGCAAACACTGTTTATTTTCTGAAAGCGTGATTCTTTGTTCAACAGCTTCCATTGCATCTAAGACATATAACTGTTTCATTTGCTCTCCTTATTGTGGGTGAAAATGTGAAGTTAGGTGGTAAGTTTGTCCTTGAACTCTAAAACAGTAAGGATCATGTCCTGGGACATTTTCTGATAATGTAGCACCCATTGAAGCAAATGAAATTGCACTGTTATAAGACCTTATGTTTTTTTCTAAAATTGGTATAAAAAAGTCTCTGTCAGTTTGTCTTTCCTTGAGAAAATGATAGGCCCAACAAAACTGACAAACCACATTGAGTAATCCACAATAATGAGTGTCTACTGCTAGTGCTCTAATAAACACATTATCCTGAGCTTCCTCAACATAGATATCACTAAAACTTTCTATATCTACATTGGTGTCATGTGTCTGAACATTGGTCAGTAGGCAATATTGTATCATTGGGCAATGGTTCACAGACATGTTTTTGTTTACTTTTCCTTGCTTTGAAGCTCCAGCACACTCACTTTGTGCTTTCTTACCCATTTTTCTTTTGTTTAAAAGTGTCTGTCCATCTTCTTCTCTTAAGCATTGGGAAGTTAAGGGGGACTGTGCATCTCTCCACCTTTGCTTCCTTTCCCTTTCCAATCTTCTTTTGTTCAATGGTGTCTTCTCCGTTATCCGCTATTGTAATCTGTAATTGTAAATACAGGTGTAAGATGTAATTTTTTTTGTTCTGTACATATTGTTGGTAGCTGCTCTCAATCCAAAGGTAAATAGCATTAATTAAAGAATGCAAAGATTTTAAATTTGTTTTAAATTAGTTTTTATTTTTTCACTGCAATAAATGAAACCATTTTTTTTTGGTGTTTTATTGGCATACATTAAAAAGCAAAGCACTGCACATATATATATATATATATATATTGATATATATTATTCTTTTTTTTGGACTAATGAATAAGTAAGGCATTACTAAATGAATATACGTTACTGAATTAATCAAGAACTGAGATCAATGTTAAACCTAAAAAAGTTAATTATGTTGTCGTAAAGAAGGGCAAACAGAAACAGGTATTATCAAAGTAATGTTCAAATTTTGTTAGTGATAAAATTAATTTAATTCTGATGTCTAATTTAGGTTCTTTAAAAGTTAATTAGGTAAGCATATATATATTGCTATTTTTGTTATTGTTGTTATTGTAATGAAAAATTAAATAGTAAAAACCTCATTTATTTGCAAGTTGTTCAAAGCAATAGGGCACTATATAAGCACATAGCACATATATATATATATATATATATATATATATATATATATATATATATATTTTTTTTTTTTTTTTTTTTAAACCTTAGTTTTGGATAGATGTTCATTAACTAAAATGTTATGTAAAAATAATATGCTATGTCGTTATATAGAGCTCTATTAGATTTAGAAAATTGCAAATGAATGAGTCCCTAAATAAATATAGTTTCATGAATTAATTATTAAGTGTAATCAATCCAAAACCATAAGGGCATGATATTGAGTCAGCTGCAGAGACAATGAAACTGTGAAATGAGATTGAAAATATTTGTAATATTTTGCTTCATCCCCATAAGGCAATTAGCAGCAACACAAATATATTGGCATAGATGCAAAACATAAAAGCATAGTCATCAATGTATTGTTAAATCAAACTTTTTTTTTGTAATGATTACTAATTATTAATTAAGTGATATATTAATATACGTTTAATTAATTAATAAGTGTCATCAATTCCAAATAATTTTTTTTTTAGCATAGGTGCAAAACATAAAGGCATACTCATCATTGTATTGTTAAATCAAACCAGTTTTTTGGTACTGATTACAAATTATTAATTAATATATTAATATACATTCATTAATCAATAACTGGCATCAATTCCAACTAAAAAGACTTTAATCCTTTGTTTTACCATAAGAACATAATTTAATGATATACCTATAAAGGTGATGTTTATGCTGTTGAAAGACTGCAAACGTCACTCTCTGTGTTGAGTCAGCTGCAGCGACACTGAAACTGTCAAATAAGAGGAAAAGCATTTGTAATATTTGGATTCGGGATCATCATGGATATGTCCGTGCATCTTAAAATATACATCTTGTTTGAAGTCCTTTTTTGTTTTTTGTTAATATTACTAATTACAAATTAATAAATTAATGTACATTAATAATCAATTAATCACTGACTAAATGTATTCTAAAGAGCTAAGCATTAATATATTCCTAAACTAAAGGCATTGTAAAATAATAAATATTTGTTGTTCATAAAAATTACTAATAATCAATCAATAAAATATTGTACATTAATAATTAATGAAACAATGTGTAAATGTCTTAGAATTTTTTTTGCATTAATGTATTAATAAACTTTAACCTTTTTTTGTCTTAATGATTACTAATTACTAATTAATAAATTAAAGTACATTATTAATTAAATTATTCAATGAATTAATATATTACAAACAGCTAAGCATGAAAGTATTGCTAAACTAAATAAAGCGTAATTATTGATTAATGATTATTAATATATTGTACCTTTTTGTATTCAATATTCAGCAATCAGTATCCTGAAGAGCTAACAATCTCCTTGGATTTTCTGGCAGCAGAAAATGTCCACTCAGACTGTCATCACCAGAGTAGAAAGTGTCAGTTCTGTGCCAAGTGTGCCCTATATTTTGTGGCAGCCTGCGACGCTCATCGCTAAGTCTTACGCACCACGCACAGCGTGACAACGTCTTGTAGTTCGACAATTATAATATGTGATGTGTCTATTCAAACAGGATTATAAGTAGGAGCCAACATGGATTTATGAGGGATAGGTCATGTCAAACAAATCTAATTAGTTTCTATGAGGAGGTTAGTAGGAACTTGGATCAATGCAACTCAGTGGATGTAGTCTTTTTAGATTTTGCAAAGGCTTTTGATACAGTGCCACATGGGAGACTATTGTGCAAACTAAGAGATATAGGAATTGCAGTTGATCTATGCACATGGATTGAGAGCTGGCTAAAAGACAGGAAAGAAAGGGTTGTTGTAAATGGAACATACTCAGATTGGACTAATGTGGTAAGTAGGGTTCCCCAGGGCTCATTATTAGGTTCTCTCCTTTTTAACATATTTATTTACAACTTAGAAGTAGGACTGGAAAGTATTGTCTCCATTTTTGCTGATGACACAAAGTTGTGCAAGGTAATTAAATCAGATAATGATGTGCTTTCCCTCCAAAGGAATTTGCATAAATTAGAGAAATGGGCAATCAAATAGCAGATGAGATTTAATATGAATAAATGTAAGGTTATGCATCTGGGAAGGAAAAATAACCATGCAATTTATAAACTTAATGAAACAAATCTAGGGGTATCAGATATTGAAAGGGATTTGGGAGTGCTTGTGGACAACCACCTTCATAACAGTTCTCAATGCCAAGCAGCAGCTGCGCAGGCAAATAAACTATTAACATGTATTAAGAAGGGTATAGAAGTAAAGGAAGCACATATAATTCTACCATTATACAAATCCCTAGTGCGCCCTCATTTGGAATATGGAGTACAGTTTTGGGCACCACTTCATAAAAAGATTATTTTAGAACTGGAAAGAGTACAGAGAAGGACAACAAAACTAATAAGGGGAATGGAGGGGCTAAGTTATGAAAAAAGACTAACCAAATTAAACCTATTTTCTCTAGAAAAAAGGCATCTAAGAGGGCACATGATTACCCTATATAAATACATCCAGGGTCAGTATAAAGATTTGTCAAGGGAGTTTTTTGTGCCAAGAGGTTTTCAATTTACACAAGGACATCCTTTGAGGTTAGAAAGAAAAATATTCCACCTTAAAGAAAGAAAAGGGTTCTTCACAGTAAGGTTAGTTAATCTGTGGAATTCTCTACCAAGGGAGGTGGTGACAGCGGATTCAATAGATAACTTTAAAAAGGAATTGGATATATTTTTAAATAAAAAGGGTATTCAGGGTTATCCTGGCTAATTAGAGAGGGAATATTGCTCCAGGGTGAAATCCGATCGCCAGTATCTGGGGTCAGGAAGGAATTATTTTTTTCCCTTTTGGGACAATTGGCAAAGTTTCACTTGTTTTTTTTCTTTTTGCCTTCCTCTGGATCAATTAACAACTAATCTGCATATTGCGATCAGAGGATATCTTAAAAGGTTGAACTTGATGGGCTAAAAGTCTTTTTTCAACCTCAATTACTATGTAACTATGTAATTCATTATTGAACTATTACAATATTTCCTCAACTTATCCGTTTTCGTAAAACAAAAAGAACATAAGGGTTATACTGTATATCATTTAAATTAAGAAATGAAAGAAAATTAAACCAAATAACTACTATGAGCGGGCTGACACAATTATCCCATATTTAGGTTTTAGCGTGAGGTTGACCGATTTCCAGCCAATCTTCCCACAACTTACTTGTCCAGCTGCTGGGATCCAAGCCGAGATGTCCATTTCCAGCCTGCATTAAATTATCAACCAGATCTTTTATCTACCAGATCGTTTTTTTGCAAGATATTTATTGTTTGGGGTGAACTAAGCCACGAGTCCCAAGTCTCTAGAAATACAGAGTATGGGCCTCTTTCAATTAATGGCCGTAAAATTGCCGCAAATCTGCGATTCCTTGCGAGGGTGCTGCGGCCCCTTGTAGCCCTAATTCTATGTTGCTTTTCAAATGAAAGGGGCCTCAGCACACCCCTTCCTATGGCCGATCGCAAGGTAATTGATGGCTAGCTTTGACGTGCTTGGACCTGATCGCGGGCGTTAGCTCGCAGATCCGTGTGCAAGCCTGCCAAACAGTTAAAAATAAATTCAAGTAATCACAGTACAGCACTATAAATTAGGGGGTAGATGAGGATTACGTGTAGAACATTGGCTAGCTGGCACATGGCCGCTAGCCAATACTGTCATTTGTGGCCGCAGTCCTCCGGGCTTGAATATCGAGTTGCTGTCTTGGAGGTCATCCAAGCCTGTGACGACTGACTTCGGTGATCCCCCAAGGCAGTAACCTGATCTCCAAGCCCGGCGGACTTATGGCCACAATTGACAGTATTGGCTAGCGGTGATGTGCCAGCTAGCCAATGTACTACATGTCATCCTCATGCCCCCCCCCCCCCCCAATGTCCCCTATCAATTACAGAGCTGTACAGTGCTGCGTTGAATATATGTTTACCCCTAAAGATCCGCTGCGGGTCATTAAGGGGGCCGCGGAACAAAATTGGTTGCCCCAAGCCGCGGGGGTACTGTAAGTACAGCTGCGACAACTAACCTTTACTCCCCCATGGTGCCGGGTCCCCATCGGGACCCCAGGAGGGTCCCCACATTAACCCTTGCAGTGGGTGTCCCCATCGGGGCCCCAGTTGCATTAAAATTCTAATTTCCTGCCACGCGTGGGTCTTGGAAGGACCTTAAAGGTCCTTAAAGGACCTGCGATCAATAAAACTATCAATCCCTACCGCGGGGGTACTATATACCCCCCCCCCAGGAACCTAAAATTAACACCATCACTCATGGGGGTTAATATAGACCGCCATGAGACTAAAATTAACCCCCTCATCCAATAGAGGTCTACATAGACCCCTATAGGACACTGTTAACCCGTAGGTTAACCCTATAAGTACAATAACGGTCCTCCAGGACCCTAATTACAAAGTCTAAGCACTACACTATTAACCCTAACTATACCATATTAACCCCATAACCCTAATTATACCCCATTAGCCCATACTTAACCCTATTCAACCCTAACGGGGCCTATCTAACCCTAACTGGGCCTATTTCACACTAACTGGGCCTATTTGATTCTAACTGTACCTAATAACCCTAACTGGGCCTATTTAACGCTAACTGTACACCATTGACCCCTTAACCCTAAATATACTCCATTAACCCACACTTAACCCTATTCAACCCTTACTGGCCCTATTAAACCCTAACTGTACCCCATGAACCCCTTAATCCTAACTATACCCCATTAACCCATACTTAACCCTATTCAACTCTAACTGGGCCTATTTAACCCTAACTGTCCCTATTTAGCCCTATCTGTACCCAAATTAACCTCTGCACTCTAACTATACCCCATTAACCCATACTTTACCCTATTCAACCCTAACTGGCCCTATTAAACCCTAACTGTACTCCATTAACTCATTAAGCCTAACTATGCCCCATTAACTCATTCTTAACCCTATTCAACCCTAACTGGCCCTATTTAACCCTAACTGTACCCCATTAACTCCTTAACCCTAACTATACCCCATTAACTCATAATTAACCCTATTCAACCCTAACTGGACCTATTTAACCCTAACTGTACTTTATTAACCCCTTAACCCTAACTATACCCCTTTAACCCATACTTAACCCTATTTAACCCTAACTGCACCTATTGAACCCTATCTGAGCCTAATAACCCTAACTGGGCCTATGTAACCCTATCTAGGCCTATATAACCCCATCTTAGCCTATCTAAACACAATCCAAGCCTATTTTACTTCATTACTTATGGTCTATGAAGACCCTCCTGGGACAATTAGAACCCTAGTATTAACCCCATAAGTGCTATGAGAGTACGCCAGGACCCTCATGACACTAAATACAAACACTACATTACACTATTCCCCCCAATAAACCACTAAATCTAAACTAACCCCCTCTATCATAATCTATTAACCCCTACCTACCTAACACTACCTACTTAACCCCCTATTAAACCCCCACCCGACTAATTACACAAAATAAAAAAAGCTAAGTTACAAAAAAGAACTATGTTGCCAAAAAAAAAAGACTAAAATATAATAGCTAAGACCACTTACCTTGCTCAGATGTCAGCAGGTCGCACCCCCTAGAAAAAAAGAAACATGAATTTAGTCACAAATAAACACAACCTAAAGAAATACACATTCTAAATATTAAACTTACCTTTCCACCATGTCCCCGTCCTTCTTCTTCTTATCTTCTCCGGCTCGGCCCCTGGAAAAAAGAAACATTAGATTAGTACACACAAATACATATACACAAAACATAATAAACTAAACATTCTAAATATTAAACTTACCTGTCCGCGATGTCCCCATCCTCCTCCTGTTCTTCCCCAGCTGGGCCCTTGAGAAAAACTGCTGCTCTAAAAAAATAAAGAATAACGGAGCTCCTCCCTGGAGCTCCTCCCTGGAGAAGCTTTCCAAAGCTAATGAGGCCTCTAGCGATTCTTCCGGTAAACAAAAACGGAATAGTGCCTTCTGATTGGCTGAAATGGCTGTCAATAAAAATTTCAGAAGACACCAAGGTGTGAGCCAATCAGAATGGGATACACCTCTATATCCCATTCTGTTTGGCTAATTGACCTATTGATCTTGTTTAAACCAATCAGAAGGCACTATTGCCTTAAGCCAATCCCAATGGGATACACCCCATAAGGTGATTGGCTGAAGGCATCTGCACCTTCTGATTGGCTGCAGTCTGATTGACAGTGACAACAGCCAATCAGAAGGCTCAGATGCCTGATTGGCTGATTGGAATAGTGCCTTCTGAAAGGAATAGCTCCCTTTTAGGACCCGGGAAGGTAACTTCAAACCCAGCAATTCCCCGGGTTTGAATTTTGAATTCAAGCCTGTGTCAGGAAATGTAAATGTCGTAGATGCTGCAGGGGTCCTGATTGGTCAAGATCAGGACCCCTGCAGCAAGAAAAGGGGTTAATGTGGTGTTCCCGCAGGGGTCCCTATTGGGACTGCTGCTGCAAGGGTTAATGTGTGCACATTGCAGGGGTCCCAATGGGGATCCCTGCATTATAGGTTTAATGTGTGCACCCTGCAGGGGTCCTGTTCTGAACCCTGCATTATAGGGTTAATGTTAGGACACTGCAGGGGTCCCGTTCGGTCTCGATCGGACCCCTGCATTATAGGGGTGATGTAGGGACACAGTAAGGACACTGCAGTGGTTACGATTGGTTCACCCTTGCGACAGCTCCAGGGTGGGAGAAAGCGGCAGCGTTTTTTTTATTGTTTTGCAGGGTTTGTGGAGGTGTTATCGGAGCATTTGAATACTGTTGTGGGGTTTCATTGGCCGAATCTCTTGCGGACGTGTGGGATCAAAGGCTTTACCTGCAGTAAGCTGCGATCGGGGTGGCTGCAATGGAAAGCAAGGCGCGGGCCGCAAGCCGACCGGAGCCCTCTGCAGCAAGGGAATAGAATAGCTAAGTAGCTTGCGGCCATCCCTTGCGGCCTCGCAGCTCTTACGGCCATCAATTGAATGCGGCCCATAGTGTTTGTAAGTCTGTCATTAGTCATTATAACAATCAGTTTATTGATTACTTCTCTTAAATTAAGTGTCGGGGTCTTCTATTTATGGGAAAGCATTAGGTACTGTAGCCATTTATTTTGTTTTTGTTTATAGTAAAGGGGTATGGTTACCCAGAAGGCAAATATCTATGGATGGGGTAATGATTTTTGAAGAATATTAAATGCTAGTTCTAGGGTTTTGTTCCAATCTTCTTTATATTTTAATCACTGTAAATTTCCCCTTGGTTGTTTTTGATATTCACAGTAAAATGAAACAATGGTGAAACGATGATTGAGATATTTCAGTAGTCATAGACAAGATACCTCTATATTGCAGAGATGTCATTAGTGGTTGATGACTATATGGCTCAGAGCTAGGGTAGAATAAGGAGTATGTGAAATGTTTACCCCATTTACTAAGTTTGCAATTTGCAACCTTTTCTTAACCTGGATTTGACTGCTGAGATTTGGCTGTTTATTTGCTCTTAAAACTGGTATCTTTCGAAATGCTCTATTTTTTGGTTTTAAACAGTTGTCAAAGTTGTCTAAAATATTAGATTTAAGCATCAAAAGTTCTTATGGAATATGGATATACACTGGGTTGTAAAGCTTTTCATATTATCTATAAAGAACTTGTGAAACAAATAAAAAATGATTGTATATGCCAAGTGAAATAACTATTATTATTATACTAGTAACTTGCCCGTCAAAAATGTCGGGATAATATTTAATGTCTCTTCCCCCCCTCTTCTCACCTGTGTCTATTCCCCCCTTTCTGTCCTCTGTGTTCCTTCCCCCACCCTCCCTCCCTGTCTATCCCCCCATTTGTGTCTTCCCCCTCTCCCTCCCCTGTGTCTTGCTCCTCTCCTCCCCTCTGTCTTTCTCCCCTCCTCCACCCTTCACCAGCTAATGGTGCTCATTGGAGCGCAGTGCATATGCGCGGCTAATGTGGCACGAGCGATGCGCGTAGCTAACCCAGTGTACTCCGCATCGTCTGCAATAGTTTCCGTAGTGCACATGCGCCCGGCCTGGAGCTTTACACACTACGGAAAGTATTATATGTGTTTTTAGTTGTAGAGTGCTGACAGATTCTGCAGTGCTAGAGTTATAATAGACACATGGATAAGACAAGACGGCACATTTATAAGCATACTGTGGCTCAGAAACAGGCAGTTGCAGAGTAAATTGCAAACTCTGCAGAGTTGTAAATCTCCATCTTATACACAAATCATCACCAAACTATCACGGATGTCTCTAGGAACCACTTTATAATGACTATGTGTGTGCATGTGTATATATATTTTAGTTTGTCCTTTGTATATATAGTCATCATAAAGTAGTTCTTTAAAGAACCATTTCCCATTAAGATACTTTTCAAAATAACCATACATAAGAATTCAGTGTTGTCAAAGTTCATGTTATCACTTGACTTCAGAATTTAGAACTGAATGTAAATAGCGTAAACTCCCAGTGAACTCCTGGTCCAAAGTGTCATATGCCAAGAAAGTAGATAAGAAGAGCACTGAAGGTTACCATTATTACAAAACTGTCTTTTAACTTACTGTATCTTGGGAAGTTTTCAATATCCCTGATGTCAAAGCTCTTAACAAATACTGTGCTGGAGATAGTAATCGTGAACAATATGTTCTGCTTCTCACTGTATCAAATACTTGCCACATAAATAATCAGTCTCTTGGAGGAATGTTCCCATGAGCACACATAGGATGATTTGGAAACCGCTGAAGGTAGTTGACTCGCAAACACCTAGAAACAACAAAGAAAGACAAACAATTATTGCAGCAAAAAAAATCTACTACAATGTAAATTAAAAAGAGATAAAAATGCATAAGCAATTAAAAAAAGTCATCTAAGTAAATGATTGAAAAGAAAATGCATACACATTCTGGTCTCCAAAACATCTTACCCACCTTTTACTGTCCCAAGAATAAAAACATGGATAAAACATACAACAGAAAAACAGAAAAAATACAATATAATTATTCAGCAGAAAAATACAGTAATGACCACACCACTCACAATGTATACAAAATTCTCGGAAAAAGGAATAAACATGTAATAGTATAAATGTTGCTAAAAACAAACAACAATTCTGAGAAAATAGTCTTGTGATACATCATTATATGGGTACTGCTTTTTACAATGTATGGGCCTGTTGGATCTGTAGTACTCACAATCACTCTCCCACCATGTTGTAAAAGAAAATGTCATTTCAGCCCTTCCAACCATATTAATAACCACATATAAACTTATACTCACAACCCAACAATATAATAATTCTAAAATTATTTATTTTTTTAGAATGTATTCTTCTTTCCCAGTTTACCAAGGCAGAGTGGTCTCTTTACTATAAATACACTTTAACAATTGTTATGATATATACCATTAAGTTACAGTTGCCAAATTAAGCCGCTCAACTGCACAAAGCAAATAGGGCAGACTTTTTTGTAAATACTACACTTGTTGGAGCTGGTCATTTCCGGTAACTGATTCAAAACCAGCTTCCCAATAATTTGTTTTAAATTACCCCTACAAGACAACATGTCTCCAAGCTGGCAAAATATCAAGGCCAAAGTTGTATCAAGAAAGAAAAGGGGGAAAAGAATGGAGAAGATAAATCTCCTGCTCTCTTGCCAATCTGACCTACTCTATAGTCTAGTTGCTACTAATCTGTGTTGCAAAGAAAGGTTATTTCCAGTACAAGACACTTACTAAAACGCTGGATCCCACTTTCTAGATCAGTTGCAGTTCAAAATTATTGGATCTGAAATGGCTGTTTGTGGAAGCTGTCAAATTATATGAATGCATCCTTTTAATCAACTTGTTAAACTCTGCTATTAACAATATTTTATTACACCAGTTCTACAACAAACTAAATATTACTTTAAAATGCACCTTCTGCAGTATTATTATTATTATTATTATTATTATTAGTAGTAGTAAATATATTAAAAATATATTTATTAAAAATAAACAGAAGGCTGGGGGTGTTAATGTAGACTGAGAAATATATTTTTATAGAAAGGGTGGTAGAGAAGCATAACTTATGACTTAATAAAATCAAAACATTTTAGATTGACAAAATAGGCACATTGGTTCTTTTCTTCCTTCAATTTATATATTTCTAGATAGAGGTAACTTTGAACTGCAACTTTAATACTATAATTTATATAGATGATTTATTGTATTTTGTCACAGAAGAACATACTAAGGGCCCTATTAAATTCTCCCTTGTAGTTCTCTCGGTGCTCGCAAAAGGCAGTTTTCCTGCTGTTTGCGAGAACCGAATCTCTCGCAGCCTGCTTTACGATATGACTGCGAGAAAATGGCCGAGAATAGGCTCTGAGAGAGCTACGTAGCCTTAAATCTATGCACGAGTCTCGCATATCGTAAGAATCCCTACGTGGACAAAAAGTCCACGCAAGGGATCCGAAAGCCTCTACGTGCTGCCTCGGAACAGCCCGAGACAGCAGTGTGAGGCTCCCCCCTGCACCCTATACACATCCCCATGCTGCAGGGGTCTCTATCAGGACCCCTGCAGCACCCCCACATTAACCCATTGCAGCGGGGGTCCCCGATCTGCATAGATCAGGCCCCCCGCTGCATTTAAAACTTTTAAATTCCCCGCCGCGGATCCTTAAAGGGACCGCGGCACACTATTACCCAATCCCGGCCGCGGCACTTAAAATTAACCCCCCTCTATGCTGGGGGTCCCCATCGGGACCCCCGAAGTGTCCCCACATAAACCCATTGCAGGGGGGGGGGCCCGTTCTGCATAGATCAGGCCCCCCGCTGCATTTAAAACTTTTAAATTCCCCGCCGCGGCTCCTTAAAGGGACCGCGGCACACTATTACCCAATCCCGGCCGCGGCACTTAAAATTAACCCCCCTCTATGCTGGGGGTCCCCATCGGGACCCCCGAAGTGTCCCCATATAAACCCCCTGCAGCGGGGGGGCCCCGATCGGCACCGATCGTGACCCTGCTGCAATTCAATTTTAAATTTCCCGCCTCGCGGGTCCTCAAAGGACCGTAAAGGTCCTGAAAGGACTCACACTAAAAATATTAACCCCAGGCAACTATAATTACCCCATTAACTCATGATGGTCAATCCAGACCACCATAAGGCCTAAATTAACCCATTAACTCATGATGGTCAATCCAGACCACCATAAGGCCTAAATTAACCCATTAACTCATGGTGGTCAATACAGACCACCATAAGGCCTAAATTACCCCATTAACTCATGATGGTCAATCCAGACCACCATAAGGCCTAAATTAACCCATTAACTCATGGTGGTCAATACAGACCACCATAAGGCCTAAATTACCCCATTAACTCATGATGGTCAATCCAGACCACCATAAGGCCTAAATTAACCCATTAACTCATGATGGTCAATCCAGACCACCATAAGGCCTAAATTAACCCATTAACTCATGATGGTCAATCCAGACCACCATAAGGCCTAAATTAACCCATTAACTCATGATGGTCAATCCAGACCACCATAAGGCCTAAATTAACCCATTAACTCATGATGGTCAATCCAGACCACCATGAGGCCTAAATTAACCCATTAACTCATGGTGGTCAATACAGACCACCATAAGGCCTAAATTACCCCATTAACTCATGATGGTCAATCCAGACCACCATAAGGCCTAAATTAACCCATTAACTCATGGTGGTCAATACAGACCACCATAAGGCCTAAATTACCCCATTAACTCATGATGGTCAATCCAGACCACCATAAGGCCTAAATTAACCCATTAACTCATGATGGTCAATCCAAACCACCATAAGGCCTAAATTAACCCATTAACTCATGATGGTCAATCCAGACCACCATAAGGCCTAAATTAACCCATTAACTCATGATGGTCAATCCAGACCACCATAAGGCCTAAATTAACCCATTAACTCATGATGGTCAATCCAGACCACCATAAGGCCTAAATTAACCCATTAACTCATGGTGGTCAATACAGACCACCATAAGGCTCTATTTAACCCCATCAGTCCCATAAGGGTATATTATTACCATTATGGGCCTGTTACAACCCAACATTAACCACATAAGTGCCATGATGGTCCTCAAGGACCATCATGACACTAACTACAAACACTACACTATAACCCCCAATAAACCATTTAATCTAAACTAACCCCCCTCTACACTAATCTATTAACACTTACACTACCTACCTACACTACCTACCCCCTAATAAACCTCCCCAACACTCTAATTACAAAAAACAAAAAACCTACAGCACAGAAAACAAAAAACCTACAGTACAAAAAACAAAAAAACCTACAGTACAGAAAAAAAAAACAATTACAACCCCACCCCCCACTACAGAAAACAAAAAAATACATTACAACCCCACCCCCACTACAGAAAACAAAAAAATACATTACAACCCCACCCCCCACTACAGAAAATAAAAAAATTACACACCTGAAAAGGAAAGACAGATAAACACAATACAATACATACATATAATACATTACATACATTACATACAATACATGACATTACATATAATATATTACATATAATATATTACATATAATATATTACATATAATACATTATATACATTACATACAATACATGACATTACATATAATATATTACATATAATATATTACATATAATATATTACATATAGTCCTAATCAAATACCCCCTATCTATCTAGCATACAATCTATTTAATTTAAAATAAATCCTAACTATATCAAATACATCCCCCTATCTATCTAATATACAAAAAATCCTAACTACATACACAGACCCTTATTCTAAAATAAAATAAAATAATTACAGTCCTAACTACATACACAGACCCTAATTCTAAGCTAAAATCAATAAATTAAGACCACTTACCTTTAAGATGTTGCTTCAGATCACTAACCTATGGGTCAAACAAAAAATAAAATTTAGTACAAAACATTAACATCAAATAAATAAACATTCTATACATTCTAAATATTCAACTCACCTTTACAGCATGTCCAGTCACTGTTTAGCTCTTCCGGCGCGGCCCTGTTAAAAAAAAAACACAATACATGAATACATGATTACAATATATAAACAATAAATAAAATACACAAATAAACATCTAAATATACATTTAACTTACCTCCCCGCGATGTCCCCGGCCTTCTCTCCTTCAGCCCCGGCTGGGCCGCGGAACCATCCGCGCTCTAAAAATAAAAAAGAAAAAAAACTAACGGAGGTCTGCACTGGCAGACCTCCCCGACGCTACTGAACCTCCCGGAGTCGTTTCCGGGAGGAAATTGGCATTGGCGGCTTGTGATTGGCTGAAAAAGCTGTCTATCAATTTCAGCCAATCAAAAGTCGTCAATGTGTGAGCCAATCAGGATGGGATACACCCCAATATCCCACCCTGATTGGCTTAAACACTTGTCTATCTTTCTGGGAACCAATCACAACGCTCAGATGCCTTCAGCCAATCACTATGGGATACACCCCCACGGAGTGATTGGTAGAAGACATCTGCGCATCCTGATTGGCTCCTACATTGACGACTTTTGATTGGCTGACAGCTTTTTCAGCCAATCACAAGCCGACAATGCCAATTTCCTCCCGGAAACGACTCCGGGAGGTTCAGTAGCGTCGGGGAGGTCTGCCAGTGCAGACCTCCGTTAGTTTTTTTTTTTTTTTTTTTTTAGAGCGCGGATGGTTCCGCGGCCCAGCCGGGGCTGAAGGAGAGAAGGCCGGGGACATTGCGGGGAGGTAAGTTAAATGTATATTTAGATGTTTATTTGTGTATTTTATTTATTGTTGATATATTGTATTCATGTATTCATGTATTGTGTTTTTTTTTTAACAGGGCCGCGCCGGAAGAGCTAAACAGTGACTGGACATGCTGTAAAGGTGAGTTGAATATTTAGAATGTATAGAATGTTTATTTATTTGATGTTAATGTTTTGTACTAAATTTTATTTTTTGTTTGACCCATAGGTTAGTGATCTGAAGCAACATCTTAAAGGTAAGTGGTCTTAATTTATTGATTTTAGCTTAGAATTAGGGTCTGTGTATGTAGTTAGGACTGTAATTATTTTATTTTATTTTAGAATAAGGGTCTGTGTATGTAGTTAGGATTTTTTGTATATTAGATAGATAGGGGGATGTATTTGATATAGTTAGGATTTATTTTAAATTAAATAGATTGTATGTTAGATAGATAGGGGGTATTTGATTAGGACTATATGTAATATATTATATGTAATATATTATATGTAATACATTATATGTAATGTATGTAATGTCATGTATTGTATGTAATGTATGTAATGTATTATATGTAATATATTATATGTAATATATTATATTTAATATATTATATTTAATATATTATATGTAATGTCATGTATTGTATGTAATGTATTATATGTAATATATTATATGTAATATATTATATGTAATGTCATGTATTGTATGTAATGTATGTAATGTATTATATGTATGTATTGTATTGTGTTTATCTGTCTTTCCTTTTCAGGTGTGTAATTTTTTTATTTTCTGTAGTGGGGGGTGGGGTTGTAATGTATTTTTTTGTTTTCTGTAGTGGGGGGTGGGGTTGTAATTGTTTTTTTTTTCTGTACTGTAGGTTTTTTTGTTTTTTGTACTGTAGGTTTTTTGTTTTCTTTGCTGTAGGTTTATTGTTTTTTGTAATTAGAGGGGGGTTAGTTTAGATTAAATGGTTTATTGGGGGTTATAGTGTAGTGTTTGTAGTTAGTGTCATGATGGTCCTTGAGGACCATGATGGCACTTATGTGGTTAATGTTGGGTTGTAACAGGCCCATAATGGTAATAATATACCCTTATGGGACTGATGGGGTTAAATAGAGCCTTATGGTGGTCTGTATTGACCACCATGAGTTAATGGGTTAATTTAGGCCTTATGGTGGTCTGTATTGACCACCATGAGTTAATGGGTTAATTAAGGCCTTATGGTGGTCTGTATTGACCACCATGAGTTAATGGGTTAATTTAGGCCTTATGGTGGTCTGTATTGACCACCATGAGTTAATGGGTTAATTAGAGCCTTATGGTGGTCTGTATTGACCACCATGAGTTAATGGGTTAATTAAGGCCTTATGGTGGTCTGTATTGACCACCATGAGTTAATGGGTTAATTAAGGCCTTATGGTGGTCTGGATTGACCATCATGAGTTAATGGGGTAATTATAGTTGCCTGGGGTTAATATTTTTAGTGCGAGCCCTTTCAGGACCTTTACGGTCCTTTGAGGACCCGTGAGGCGGGAAATTTAAAATTGAATTGCAGCAGGGTCACGATCGGGGCCCCCCGCTGCAGGTGGTTTATATGGGGACACTTCGGGGGTCCCGATGGGGACCCCCAGCATAGAGGGGGGTTAATTTTAAGTGCCGCGGCCGGGATTGGGTAATAGTGTGCCGCGGCCCCTTTAAGGAGCCGCGGCGGGGAATTTAAAAGTTTTAAATGCAGCGGGGGCCTGATCGGTGCAGATCGGGGACCCCCCCTGCAATGGGTTTATGTGGGGACACTTCAGGGGTCCCGATGGGGACCCCCAGCATAGAGGGGGGTTAATTTTAAGTGCCGCGGCCGGGATTGGGTAATAGTGTGCCGCGGCCCCTTTAAGGAGCCGCGGCGGGGAATTTAAAAGTTTTAAATGCAGCGGGGGCCGGATCAGTGCCGATCGGGGACCCCCGCTGCAAGGGGTTAATGTGTGTGGGCTGCGGGGGTTCCTATGGACCCCTGCAGCAAGGTGTTCATGTGAGGACACTTCGGGTGAGGTGGGGTGGGGTTCATTTTAGGTGCCTGGGGGGGGTTTGGAGTACCCCCCACGGCAGGGCTTATGTGGGGGACTGCCGCGGAGGTCCCTTTTAGGACCCCCGCAGCACTTGATGAGGAGTGGGAGCCTGCGATATCATCTCGCAGGCTGTCACTCCTCATGTACATTTACGCAGTGTAGATACGTACGGCCCTGCTGCGTAGCTCACACGTTGCTCACAGCAGGGCTAATTTAATAGCATTGTAAGTTAGAGAAACTTTGCAGTACGTAGGGCTTAAGTAGAAGCCTCTTATTTACGAGGCTGGAATTTAATGAGGCCCTAAGATTCCACTTGGGGTTAAATTCTTCTCATTATATATGTAGCATTTGCTCTCATCGAGCTTTGGCTTCAAGCCGTTTCTACTAATAACCATGGCCAAAAGACTGCTGTCCCTTTTATATTTTTTCTATGACATACCATACATCACTTTGTTACTGTCAAAGAATATATCTCACACTTCATTGACAAAAAGCTTGACCTTGGACCTCGTTACTGATTGCTGAATACAACATTGTTTATGGTTGTTGTATGGATGAAATCCTGGCCCTAATGTTCCAGAAAATCTGCTAGTCTCATAATGGGATCATTCAGTTAAAATAGACACATATTTAGGCTCATTAGGAAATTAATTATGTGGAATTCCTGTCAAATATCTACCTGTCTAAAAGAATGACACATTGAACACAACAGCACCAATAGCACTAAATGTATTTATTTAATATAATAGTTATGTTGTGTATATGTAGTTTTACTATCATATATGTACTATATACAAGCTAAACAAGAAACAGTAATAAATAATTGAACTACTTAAAATATGAAGTTAGATCTCAAAGAAATGTGAAAATGTTTTACATGTTTCAAAAACACCTATGTTATTTTTTTTCTTCTTGTTTTGTTTGCTTAGTCACAATCATACATTTACACATGATAAAAAAATGTCGATGAGTGAAAAAAAGAAATGACTTCTAAAAACGAAATACCAATATTTGCCATGTTCCAGTTCCCACTCTTTTATCAATTTTTTATCTGCAGCTTCACCACATCCAATGCACATCATCTATCCTCAAGCCCACTAAAAGAATCTACAAGGGCCTTGGATATTCTAGCCCACCACCGACTCTCCATAGTACTTCAATGTCTTCCATGAACCATTTTCACCCTCTGGTGTTTCTGCTCCTAGCAAACTTTCCTGCCCCCACATACTCTTTCCAAACCATGGCACACGCAGCAGACTCTACAACCTAAAAAGTGCCTAAAAAGTGCTTACACTCTGCTGACCATCTATACAGAAATCTTACAATTTACCTCCATTACAAGTACATTCTGCAGCTCTGTCCTTCAATTCCAAAAGTCTATTTTCCACTTTTAGACCTAAAATTAATTGTCTTAAAAGATAATTTGTACCTTTCATTGCACTCTACCAAACCTATTCAATCCACTCATAAAATGTATTTTATCAAAGAAATGTATGAGCTTCTCCAACCTTGATGCTATTCTGTCACAGATATTCCACGCCACATAAAAAAACATTGGCACCCAAACTCAGAGGAGGGCTAGCCCTTCCAGATGTATTGAAGTATAGTTAAGCCGCTAGATTGGCCCAAATAACCAAGTGGTTCAGCAAAGAGCAACTGCCAGTGTCGGTGGAGATTGAATAAAAATATCCTGGGAGAACAAGACCTCTGTATTAGCCAGGTATTAGGGCTTAGCTTACATCCTAATTTAACACTGCTTCCCTCCCCAATTGTGTAGTTCAGTCATCTCGTGATCTTGTCTCAAACTCACAAAAGAATACCACTCGTAGTGCCAGGTTCAAGGCTCACCCCCTATGGTTATACCAGAAGAATATAACGATTAATAGGCTATAACAGTTTAAATGGTGGTTAGATAATAATTTAACTATAACTGCTGATCTCCTAAGGAAGAATCAGAAATGGTCCCCCGTGATACTCAGAGACCAACATCACCTCCATTTAAAGGAATGGCTCAAGTTTCCCAGGTACATATCACTGTTACTAAAGTACTCAAACTTAATACTCAAGATAGGTCCACACCCTTCGAAAAATTATGTATGCATTATCTTAATGGTAATGGTAATATATCCACTATATACAATTTCCTATTAGACTAAACAATACCATCAGCACTCTTGGGAATCAGAACTTGTCATTACCTTGATCGATGCGCAGTGGAACAAAATTCATAAGCAAGCTGCTGGTTCCTCACTAAACACTATTCTGAGGGAAAATGTGCACAAAACTATCATGAGGTGGTACTTAACACCTGCCAGAATGAAACTTTCCAACCCCTCTTTAGATGGCAGCTGCTTCAGAGTTGTAACAACTTAGGCGCCCTTAAACATGTGCTCTGGGACTGCCCAAAGAATGCCCATATATGATCGGAGACCTATCATATTTTGGAGCGATTGTGGGATCACAAGATTCCCCAAAGGCCAAAGGAAGCTCTATTAGGCCTTTCTATAGAGGGCCTTTGCAAAAAAGCTCAACTGTTATCAAATCAAGTGTTATTGGCAGTGCAAATTATACTAGCCAAATCCTGGAAGTCGACGATCCCTACATATAGTGCATTTTTGGCGAAACTCAAATGTATCTATTCCATGAGCATTATCTCAGCAGACCTAGGCTCTACACATAGAAAATGGCCTTCACGCTGGGACACCTGGACCCTTCGGGTTGGATGGTCGAGATTCAAGATTAAAATAATAAATGATGGGTAATCTTTCAGGGCAACCATGGCTATATATTCCACCCCTCCTACCCCTTCTTTTTCTCTTGTCTCTGCTTTTTTTTACTCAATATTCTCTCTTTTCTTTTGATTAGGAATGCTCTTACACATATGTGAATATGCAATTTACTGTATGTGTAATTCAAAACGGTAATAAATAAAAGAAAAAAAAACTGAAACAAGATTAAAAAGTTTTTATGATATGTTTTTACTTCCCAAGTGATGTACCTTTACTGTCTATGTTTTGCTTTTGACACTTTTGGGTTAATATATTAACCTTAATTCCTCAATAAAAATTATTTAAAAAAAAAACTAAACATTAGCATTCATTTGAAAATTCACTTAAAAATATGGAAAGTACCATAGAAGTTCAAGCTCAATTGTCATTTCTTCCAGCTAATACTTCTTGATTTATCTGTACTGTCCGATACTATTGATTTCTTGGTTTACACTATATTTCTCAAAACAAACTTCCAGTGCTTCCTTTCATCTGCATGTTCCCCTTCAAGTTATTTAAACTTCAGCTTCACTTTTTATGTCTAAATCTATCTCTCCTCACAAGGCATCCTGTCTATTAACGGTATATCTAAGTTTTTACCTTTTTCTATCAGACACACACATAACATGGAGTCATTCTATACACATACAGTTGTATTTATTTAAAAATAAAACTGCTTATGTACATAGGTTTGGGTGTTAACACTTTATTAACCTTCAAGCCAGCATCAGCACAATGCAGAGATCTATAGAGAAGGCTCCTCCTGCCTGCTTCCTTGTGCAGGGGACTACACATGCCATGATTACTTATTGCATAAACTGCTATCACAGATTGCTATACTGTATTAGCTGCCTGTGATTTGCCAAAACAAGCTATGAAGTTTTGCTGATTTTAGCAGGGATTTTCAGAGGCGTTAACTGTGAAAATCAACTGTTTGCAAACTCAAGTGATTTAGCAAGCGTTGGGGTAAGTATAATAATATTTGTTTTGGTTTTTTGATGCCAAAAATGTTTTTATACACTACTGATTCTCCTCTATCAGATGCATTAATAATCCAGGAAACTTAAATATGCCTTTAACTTATGTAACACCTGTCTATTAACTAATTTCTTGCAAAGTACTTATATCTCAACAAAACAAAAACTGAGCTCCTATTGTTGCCTCATTTTGACTTATCTACCAAATCAAATGTTAGCATTGCCATTATCATTCAAGCCTGCTGCCTTTATTTCCTTTATTCCTCACATTTCTCACAGACATAATAATACAAATATAATATGTTTTATTTCCGCATATGTGTATATTTGAATGTTAAGTGTAAAATGAGGATTGTAAGTCTGTGAGTTTTCAATCTTGCACAGTGCTTTGGGGAAAGCACTATGGACACTGGATTCTAAGATCAAAGACAGGGCTCTCCATTTTTTGTAATGTGGTAATATCGTTTTGTCTTGATCACAACATATGTATAGCGCTACGGAATATGTTGGTGCATTACAGATAAACCATAAATGCCCCTCCAAGCCTTTGATCTTTCACAGCTGCAAGACTTCCAAACGCTAAAATCGCAAATCTCTATTCAATTGCTCCAATTCCCCCTTGCTAACCACTCTGTCAAGACCGCAAATGACAAAAGTCGAATCATAAGTCACTATATTTCATGTTTCATTTCCGTGTTATATCCATCTCGGCACTCAATGTGTTAATACATATAATGGAACTTACATGTAATAGAATATCATATTTATTGTTTTCTCGATATTGCAATATTTCAGCAATGTGGGTCCAATCGTAACTCGTAATTGAAGCCCATAGTAAATTGAAATCCAAACTCCATTTTTCATTGATGTAATGATGACAATCTCTGTTTCCATTGGCTGTTTCTATCTCAGGAGTTGCGGCCTTGGTTAATTGATCTTTTCAAGCTCGCAAATGCTACATACGATGGCATGGTTTCTGAATTTCTCTATTGGCCCTAACTTGTGGGCCCACAGGAGGCCCGCAAACAGACGGCCTACGAGCCTCATTCAATTGAGCTTTCGGAAGATCCGGGGCTTCAGAAATGTAGCACGCAAGTTATTTTGCTATCCAATTGGCGTCTCTTTGCGGGCTCCGATTGAGTTACAGGCTCTGGCCTCCGATTCAATGCAATGGTTCGACCCATATCTTGCGGTATTGCCGAATTGATTAGCACTGTAACTTGAATGCGCTGCGTGCCTGCAGGTGGCCTGCAGACATACGGCCTACATCCCAGAAGTTACAGCCTCCAAATTGAATGAGGCCCATAGTTTTTTTGTAAAATTTTTGTGTTATAAGATCAGTTTAACTGCTGTTCCAGCTGTCAGAAATTATTTTAAAACCATTGCGAATCCTATTTAGTACCCCTAAATGTTTCTTAATTTTAATATTTAATCAGTGCAAAAATCAATGGAATTTGACAATGGCTTTGTCTTGCCGCAGTCACTCGTAGCAGTTCTCTCACAATTTTTCCACTGTGGTTGAATATAATAGCTAGATAGTTTTACTTTGCTATTAAACATTGTGTAATTTGCAATATAGGAGAATTGAATAGGAATCCATATTTTTAAAGTGTATACTGTCAAGAGCAGTAACCACCACTTCTTTGTAGTATTTATTTAGTAGTATTTATTTTCAGATGTGTTGTGGTGCTTTCATCTCATCAGAAGCAACTGCTTACCTGCACATCTGTGAATGGAATGTCTTGGAAAGTGCTACATCATAGAAAACACATTCAAGTTGGTCATCCTTTACTGACAGCTTAAATAACTTCTGTGGTCATTTTTTTTGTATTATCTGCTGTTTAAGCAAACATGATTGTGAGCAAAATTTTAATGCAATGCAAAGAAAAATATTTTACATGCATTATTCTTTGCTATGTCTTTCAATTTGTTTTCTTGCCTATTACTTCCTGAGGTTGATGTGTAAACTAACAAGCTTTCCATTAGTGTAATTTGGAGCACTGGCAGTAATTATCTCCACTTCCCCACTGTGCATACACAAATTTCCTGTCCATTCAAAGAGCCTCATTCAATTGAGCTATTGTTAGTTACTGTAGTCCATAAGTGAAGCCACAAGTTAATTTGCTATTCAATTGGCGTTTTTTTGCGGGCTCCGAACAGGTTACGGGTTACGGCCTTAAAAGCTTTGCAATGGTTAAACCCAGAACTTACAGCCTTTAATCGTAGCACTGTAAATACAAATACAAAATCAATAATGCACTGTAAATGACGGGGAAAGCAATGATAGACATTAGAATTAATTGCACAGCAGTCTCAAGTTCGCAAATCGGCAGTAAAAACACATTTATTTTAATGTTTCATTTCAGGGTTATATCAATCTCGGGAATCAATGAGTTAATACATATCAAGCCACCCATATGTACTAGAACAGTATCGGCATTCATTTTTATAATTTCGTATTTTGAGAGTTTGCGAGTCCCATCACATATCGGACACCCGAACCTAATTGATTGACATGTAACCTCCATGTTTTACTGCTATAATGATGACGGTGTCATTTTCTATTGGCTCATTCAAAATGGGAGGTTAGGTTTTGCTTATTGAACATATTCCCGTCCTGAACTGCACTCAAAAGTGCATGGTTTACAGAGTCAGCTATTTATTTTGAGCCCGATTCAATTACAAGCCCGCAGACATACAGCCTCTATCCCGCGAGATGTGGGTTTGTAATTGAATAGGGCTCAAAGTATCCTCCAATCTTAGGAAGTTGAGCTAATGAAAGCAAAATGGCAGACTCCACAGTAGTAGAAATGCATACTAAAAATAATTTGCATATTTTCAAGTGTAGCTCAAGTGTATTTTTTAAAAATAGTACATTTAATAAATATGACAGTGAAACTTTAAAGAACCCTGTGTAGGCAGAATGCCAAAGAATTAGAATTAAACATATTATTTAAAAAAAAAAAACGTATTCCTGCAGTTTGAGTTTGAGTGAGCCCATAAGCAGATCTGTGCACAGCCACGCACACCGACCAATAAATGACATAGAAGCCTCCGAGAGTTACTAATCAGCAAATGGGAACATGTTGTGTTTGGCCAGAGCTGCAAATGGAGTCACATAGAGTAAAAATAAAACATTTTAACAATAAGTACATTTAAGTGTTTATTGTAAACAATATGCTGAGTATGCCTTTACAAAAAAAACTTTCACACAGTGGTCCAATAGCTCTTTTCTAATATACTATATACTTATACTTATACTATATTGTGGTATCTTGGGGCCCTATTAAATTCCAGCCTCGTAAATAAGAGGCTTCTACTTAAGCCCTACGTACTGCAAAGTTTCTCTAACTTACAATGCTATTAAATTAGCCCTGCTGCGAGCAACGTATGAGCTACGTAGCAGGGCCGTACGTATCTACACTGCGTAAATGTACATGAGGAGTGACAGCCTGCGAGATGATATCGCAGGCTCCCACTCCTCATCAATTGCTGCGGGGGTCCTAAAAGGGACCTCCGCGGCAGTCCCCCACATAAGCCCTGCCGTGGGGGTACTCCGAATACCCCCCCGGCACCTAAAATTAACCCCCCCTCAATGCGGGGGTCCCCGTCGGGACCCCCGAAGTGTCCTCACATGAACACCTTGCTGCAGGGGTCCATAGGAACCCCCGCAGCCCCCACACATTAACCCCTTGCAGCGGGGGTCCTCGATAGGCACCGATCAGGCCCCCCGCTGCATTTAAAACTTTTAAATTCCCCGCCGCGGCTCCTTAAAGGGACCGCGGCACACTATTACCCAATCCCGGCCACGGCACTTAAAATTAACCCCCCTCTATGCTGGGGGTACCCTTCGGGACCCCCGAAGTGTCCCCACATAAACCCATTGCAGGGGGGGTCCCCGATCTGCATAGATCAGGCCCCCCCGCTGCATTTAAAACTTTTAAATTCCCCGCCGCGGCTCCTTAAAGGGGCCGCGGCACACTATTACCCAATCCCGGCCGCGGCACTTAAAATTAACCCCCCTCTATGCTGGGGGTCCCCATCGGGACCCCCGAAGTGTCCCCACATAAACCCCCTGCAGCGGGGGGCCCCGATCGGCACCGATCGTGACCCTGCTGCAATTCAATTTTAAATTTCCCGCCTCGCGGGTCCTCAAAGCACCGTAAAGGTCCTGAAAGGACAAAAAACTAAAAATATTAACCCCAGGCAACTATAATTACCCCATTAACTCATGGTGGTCAATCCAGACCACCATAAGGCCTAAATTAACCCATTAACTCATGATGGTCAATCCAGACCACCATAAGGCCTAAATTAACCCATTAACTCATGATGGTCAATCCAGACCATCATAAGGCCTAAATTAACCCATTAACTTATGATGGTCAATCCAGACCACCATAAGGCCTAAATTAACCCATTAACTCATGATGGTCAATCCAGACCACCATAAGGCCTGAATTAACCCATTAACTCATGATGGTCAATCCAGACCACCATAAGGCCTGAATTAACCCATTAACTCATGATGGTCAATCCAGACCACCATAAGGCCTAAATTAACCCATTAACTCATGATGGTCAATCCAGACCACCATAAGGCCTAAATTAACCCATTAACTCATGATGGTCAATCCAGACCACCATAA
Organism: Discoglossus pictus; assembly: GCA_027410445.1. Lineage (NCBI taxonomy): Eukaryota > Metazoa > Chordata > Amphibia > Anura > Alytidae > Discoglossus > Discoglossus pictus. Next base: position 352,551,438 of record CM050165.1, read on the forward strand.
GGCCTAAATTAACCCATTAACTCATGATGGTCAATCCAGACCACCATAAGGCTCTATTTAACCCCATCAGTCCCATAAGGGTATATTATTACCATTATGGGCCTTTTACAACCCAACATTAACCACATAAGTGCCATGATGGTCCTCAAGGACCATCATGACACTAACTACAAACACTACACTATAACCCCCAATAAACCATTTAATCTAAACTAACCCCCCTCTACACTAATCTATTAACACTTACACTACCTACCTACACTACCTACCCCCTAATAAACCTCCCCAACACTCTAATTACAAAAAACAAAAAAACCTACAGCACAGAAAACAAAAAACCTACAGTACAAAAAACAAAAAAACCTACAGTACAGAAAAAAAAAAAAATTACAACCCCACTCCCCACTACAGAAAACAAAAAAATACATTACAACCCCACCCCCCACTACAGAAAATAAAAAAATTACACACCTGAAAAGGAAAGACAGATAAACACAATACAATACATACATATAATACATTACATACATTACATACAATACATGACATTACATATAATATATTACATATAATATATTACATATAATACATTACATACAATACATGACATTACATATAATATATTAAATATAATATATTACATATAATATATTACATATAATACATTACATACATTACATACAATACATGACATTACATACATTACATATAATATATTACATATAATATATTACATATAATATATTACATATAGTCCTAATCAAATACCCCCTATCTATCTAACATACAATCTATTTAATTTAAAATAAATCCTAACTATATCAAATACATCCCCCTATCTATCTAATATACAAAAAATCCTAACTACATACACAGACCCTTATTCTAAAATAAAATAAAATAATTACAGTCCTAACTACATACACAGACCCTAATTCTAAGCTAAAATCAATAAATTAAGACCACTTAACTTTAAGATGTTGCTTCAGATCACTAACCTATGGGTCAAACAAAAAATAAAAATTAGTACAAAACATTAACATCAAATAAATAAACATTCTATACATTCTAAATATTCAACTCACCTTTACAGCATGTCCAGTCACTGTTTAGCTCTTCCGGCTCGGCCCTGTTAAAAAAAAAACACAATACATGAATACATGAATACAATATATAAACAATAAATAAAATACACAAATAAACATCTAAATATACATTTAACTTACCTCCCCGCGATGTCCCCGGCCTTCTCTCCTTCAGCCCCGGCTGGGCCGCGGAACCATCCGCGCTCTAAAAAAAAAAAAGAAAAAAAACTACCGGAGGTCTGCACTGGCAGACCTCCCCGACGCTAATGAACCTCCCGGAGTCGTTTCCGGGAGGAAATTGGCATTGTCGGCTTGTGATTGGCTGAAAAAGCTGTCAGCCAATCAAAAGTCGTCAATGTAGGAGCCAATCAGCATGCGCAGATGTCTTCTACCAATCACTCCGTGGGGGTGTATCCCATAGTGATTGGCTGAAGGCATCTGAGCGTTGTGATTGGTTCCCAGAAAGATAGACAAGTGTTTTAGCCAATCAGGGTGGGATATTGGGGTGTATCCCATCCTGATTGGCTCACACATTGACGACTTTTGATTGGCTGAAATTGATAGACAGCTTTTTCAGCCAATCACAAGCCGCCAATGCCAATTTCCTCCCGGAAACGACTCCGGGAGGTTCATTAGCGTCGGGGAGGTCTGCCAGTGCAGACCTCCGTTAGTTTTTTTTTTTTTTTTTTTTTAGAGCGCGGATGGTTCCGCGGCCCAGCCGGGGCTGAAGGAGAGAAGGCCGGGGACATCGCGGGGAGGTAAGTTAAATGTATATTTAGATGTTTATTTGTGTATTTTATTTATTGTTTATATATTGTATTCATGTATTCATGTATTGTGTTTTTTTTTTTTAACAGGGCCGCGCCGGAAGAGCTAAACAGTGACTGGACATGCTGTAAAGGTGAGTTGAATATTTAGAATGTATAGAATGTTTATTTATTTGATGTTAATGTTTTGTACTAATTTTTATTTTTTTGTTTGACCCATAGGTTAGTGATCTGAAGCAACATCTTAAAGGTAAGTGGTCTTAATTTATTGATTTTAGCTTAGAATTAGGGTCTGTGTATGTAGTTAGGACTGTAATTATTTTATTTTATTTTAGAATAAGGGTCTGTGTATGTAGTTAGGATTTTTTGTATATTAGATAGATAGGGGGATGTATTTGATATAGTTAGGATTTATTTTAAATTAAATAGATTGTATGTTAGATAGATAGGGGGTATTTGATTAGGACTATATGTAATATATTATATGTAATATATTATATGTAATGTATGTAATGTCATGTATTGTATGTAATGTATTATATGTAATGTATTATATGTAATATATTATATGTAATATATTATATGTAATGTCATGTATTGTATGTAATGTATGTAATGTATTATATGTATGTATTGTATTGTGTTTATCTGTCTTTCCTTTTCAGGTGTGTAATTTTTTAATTTTCTGTAGTGGGGGGTGGGGTTGTAATGTATTTTTTTGTTTTCTGTAGTGGGGGGTGGGGTTGTAATTTTTTTTTTTTCTGTACTGTAGGTTTTTGTTTTTTTTGTACTGTAGGTTTTTTGTTTTCTGTGCTGTAGGTTTTTTGTTTTTTGTAATTAGAGTGTTGGGGAGGTTTATTAGGGGGTAGGTAGTGTAGGTAGGTAGTGTAAGTGTTAATAGATTAGTGTAGAGGGGGGTTAGTTTAGATTAAATGGTTTATTGGGGGTTATAGTGTAGTGTTTGTAGTTAGTGTCATGATGGTCCTTGAGGACCATCATGGCACTTATGTGGTTAATGTTGGGTTGTAACAGGCCCATAATGGTAATAATATACCCTTATGGGACTGATGGGGTTAAATAGAGCCTTATGGTGGTCTGTATTGACCATCATGAGTTAATGGGTTAATTTAGGACTTATGGTGGTCTGTATTGACCATCATGAGTTAATGGGTTAATTTAGGCCTTATGGTGGTCTGGATTGACCATCATGAGTTAATGGGTTAATTTAGGCCTTATGGTGGTCTGGATTGACCATCATGAGTTAATGGGGTAATTATAGTTGCCTGGGTTTAATATTTTTAGTGCGAGTCCTTTCAGGACCTTTACGGTCCTTTGAGGACCCGCGAGGCGGGAAATTTAAAATTGAATTGCAGCAGGCTCACGATCGGTGCCGATCGGGGCCCCCTGCTGCAGGGGGTTTATGTGGGGACACTTCGGGGGTCCCGATGGGGACCCCCAGCATAGAGGGGGGTTAATTTTAAGTGCCGCGGCCGGGATTGGGTAATAGTGTGCCGCGGTCCCTTTAAGGAGCCGCGGCAGGGAATTTAAAAGTTTTAAATGCAGCGGGGGGCCTGATCTATGCAGATCGGGGCCCCCCTGCAATGGGTTTATGTGGGGACACTTCGGGGGTCCCGATGGGGACCCCCAGCATAGAGGGGGGTTAATTTTAAGTGCCGCGGCCGGGATTGGGTAATAGTGTGCCGCGGTCCCTTTAAGGAGCCGCGGCGGGGAATTTAAAAGTTTTAAATGCAGCGGGGGGCCTGATCTATGCAGATCGGGGCCCCCCTCTGCAATGGGTTTATGTGGGGACACTTCGGGGGTCCCGATGGGGACCCCCAGCATAGAGGGGGGTTAATTTTAAGTGCCGCGGCCGGGATTGGGTAATAGTGTGCCGCGGTCCCTTTAAGGAGCCGCGGCGGGGAATTTAAAAGTTTTAAATGCAGCGGGGGGCCTGATCTATGCAGATTGGGGACCCCCGCTGCAAGGGGTTAATGTGGGGGTGCTGCAGGGGTCCTGATAGAGACCCCTGCAGCATGGGGATGTGTATAGGGTGCAGGGGGGAGCCTCACACTGCTGTCTCGGGCTGTTCCGAGGCAGCACGTAGAGGCTTTCGGATCCCTTGCGTGGACTTTTTGTCCACGTAGGGATTCTTACGATATGCGAGATTCGTGCATAGATTTAAGGCTACGTAGCTCTCTCGGAGCCTATTCTCGGCCATTTTCTCGCAGTCATATCGTAAGGCAGGCTGCAAGAGATTCGGTTCTCGCAAACAGCAGGAAAACTGCCTTTTGCGAGCACCGAGAGAACTACAAGGGAGAATTTAATAGGGCCCTTGGTTCTCAACCTCCTTGGAACTCAACCTGTCTGGATGAGCAAAAAACCTTGGTACTCATCAGGTTCGCTACAACCAATTAACATTACTCTTATGGGAGTTTGGTACACAATCTTTTTGGTACACAACCAAGGTACCACTGTATTGCAGAAATAGTATGTGTGACTTATCAGTAGCTGTGTTTAGAGGGTTGAAAAATTCCTTTCATTTTTGATAGAGAAAAGAAGATTAACGGTTCATTAGAAAATTAAAGGGACATATCATTTAAAAGACCATGTTTTAATCATTACAAGCAATATTCTTCTTGATGAAACTGGAAAGCATTTGTCAAATATTTAACCTTGCTTTAAACATGTACCAATCATATTACTATATGTTAATATTTATTTTGCTTGTTTCCCTGCTTTGCTTTACCTTCCTCATTGCAAACTATGCCACCTACACCCGTTTAAAAAGTAAGAGAAATAATTTGTAAGATGATTAAGCTCAACTGGTATGTTGTAAATCTTAACTGGTATGTAGTAGAGTATGAAAATAAAAATAAAAATAAAAATGTTATATATATATATATATATATATATATATATATATATATATATATATATATATATATATAAAATTAAATATCTTTGTCTATTAGATCTTCCCAGGTTGAAATGATACTTGAACTGTGTTAGATGGTTTCCAAAATGTTCAGGATGTAACTTGGTATACCTTTGTACAGGAATGCTGTAATTGTTAATACATGCTTTCATTTATATTATATGATATCATAGTATATTTTATCCTTCTTATAAACCAACCAATTGTAATATGCTTCTCTCTAATAAAAATTAAATAAAAAAGTTATTAGTTAGTCACTTACTCATGGATATTAAATGTGTTAAAGTTATGGTGTAAGGAGGTTTAATACTTTTCCTATAAGGAATGATATATCTATCATGCAACCTGTCTACATATAAATGAGCAATACCGTATTTAAATCATGTTAATTTATTTAGCAACACAGTGAGTCCAAAGCTCCAGAATTTCTCAGTTTGACTGAATAGTTTAACCAATTAGGATCGCTAAAGTGGTATTTTGTGCGCTGCTATCAATCATGCGGGAAAAACTAAGTCCAGTTTATTAAAAATGTAGAAGGTTGTTGCAATGCTTTTGCTGCATGAGTACAAATATGATGCCTAGTTTTGAAATTATTTTTGTAAAGGAAAAATAATCTCCAAATGTCTGTAATGGTTAATCATGCTTGTTAAAATACATTATTAAAATAGAGATTTCCATTACCCTTTCATTTACATTTTTAGAGCAATTCTATTTGTTTTATAGATCATACACTTTGTTGTATACACTATTAGCTCTGTTTGAATGGCTCCTCTAATTCCTTGTGTAAAAAAATTGTGGCCAAATGGTTAATATCTGTTATAGAATTGTCAAGTAGAATTCAGCACTTTCCAGGAACCAATTTCATTGCTTTTGATTGAGCCATGGGATTTATGCTATTTAAGCCGCTCTTTCCATCATGCACTCTACACTGCCTACGTTGTTATCCCTTAGGGAAATGCTTACCAAGAGCTGCTTCACTTTGCAAAGTACCAGCAAATGAAGGGTTAGCATTGGAAGAGCTTCCTTGAATCACCTCTTTCCAGGAATAAGTTGTATTTCTTTTGTGAGAAATGTAGACATGTTGTTCTATCTAAGTCTCTTTCCATATCACACTATAAATGCAGTGAATAAAAAAGTATTTCAGTGGAAGAAACACATATGCAGCTACTGAATCATCCCATGGACAACAATATATATTTACATTTTTTGTTGGATACATAGCAGAAATACTACAATTTACTGCAAGAGAGAACTGGAATAAGACTTGACTTTAAGGAAGAGATCTCTTGTGAAAGTATCTTGTGGGTCAAGAGACAGTGATGCAAACCTTATAAAAGCAGAAAAGAGACTTAAGATATTTAAATAGGGGCACGCATCCATGCTCTGGCACCTGCTATATAAACAATAACTGTCCAGACATGATTAGTACAGGGTGCAAAAACATTTTTGTCATTTTAAAATGTTACAGATATACAGACATATCAGGGATATGGGGTGTGAAAGACTTGAGAAAGGACCGAAAAAATGATAAGGGGTTTGGACTTTCGGAAATAAGCCTGGGCTTAGACCTACAGAAGGATTGTGTTCTCAAGTGTACAGTGGGCTATACAAAGTGAATGGGACACCTAAAAGGGACACATTTCAGCGAATGAACAGGCAAGGAGCCAGTGTTAGGAAAGCAAGACCTATAGTCATGTTTCAAAAACTAGTCCTCAGTGAACCCATGTCAGTCCAAATTAAAAAAACATATGTGACACAATTTATCTCCAAATCCTATAAATACACATAGAGAAGATTCACTTAGTTACTACAGGGCCATTGAAGGAATTCAGTTGCAAAGATAAATCACTGAATTACTGCAACTTTAATGATTACCCTCCAGAAATGATCATCTCTATTCAAAGTTGTTTTTCCTGCCAATCTTACTTATCCTATGTTTCCCTAAGGAATTCCTTGAGACCTGTTTTTTTTCTCAAAAGATACAGCCATATGGCTGCCTCAGACTTATTGTATATATTGCATAGTAATAATCTCCACCTCTGCAATTGATTATCACTACCGATATTTATATACCAGTGGTTTCTGTCCCCAATCCTCAAGGCACCCTAAAGTGCCAGGACATAATTAATCCTGGTGTTAATTAATTATCATTCTATGCATATGCCAGATATGCTAGATATGCCACTCTTGCACTTACTTACTATGCTTTTTTTTTTAAGTACTGTAGACACTTTGTTGTTTATCCCCAAATATTTAACTATCCAAATTATGACCACTTATTCTAAGCCCTCCGAACTAAAAAAGTTTTAGGAATTTGTTCCTCGAATAAAACTTTGGCCCAAAGCCATGTCCATCACTTCTTAAGTCTTTTATTCCTTTCCTTTTTCTCAGTGTTGTCAATTTTAGGGTAGGTTCACTGTCCACACTATCTTGTTTCAGGTTCCCTCATTCATTTGCAATGTGGCTAATTGAATAAGGCTCTAAATAAGCACATAGCTAATTGTTTTTAAAGAAGTTTTTAATTAGTAATCATCTCTTCAACAACAAGATTTTCACTAACTAAAAACTTCTATAAAAAACATATGCTATGTGCTTATTTAGAGCCCTATTCAATTGGCCAAATTGCAATTGAATGAGGGCCCTTGTGTTTAGCTCTAAAGACTAGACTTTACCTACTTCTATTTTGAAGAGTGATTGTGTTGCAATGCAATACATTTAAAAAAAAACAATATTATTTTAGACATAGAAAGGATTTAGATAAATTAAGAAAAACATATTTAAATATAGATTAATTCCTAATTAATTTCATTGACACAATACAAATTAAACTAGTTATCTATTCAGAAATAAGTAAAGGGTCTTTGCTCATGTTATAAATATTAGGAGGCTGGAGGAGTTTTTAAACTAGTAAGTGGGGGGGAGGGACTAGATATAAGTAATGGGGTAGAAAGTGTAGAGCAGGGGTCACCAAACTCGGTCCTGGAGGGCCGCACCCAGGCCTGGATTTGAGGATTTCCTTTCTGTGCACAGGTGAGTCAATCAGGATGACTGAAGAAGCAATAGTCTCAACTGTTTGCAGCAAGGATATCCACAAATCCAGGCCTGGGTGCGGCCCTCCAGGACCAAGTTTGGTGACCCCTGGTGTAGAGGGTATAAGGGATGAATTAAAAACTCATAGGGGAGGAGATGGGGGGAGGGGAAGTATAGTCAATAGGGAGGTAGTACTAAGTAACTCAAGTACAGTGGCAGGTACTTCAGAACTACAGACTCCTAACATAAGGTGTATGCTTGCTAATTCCAGAAGCTTTCCAGGAAAAATGGGAGTGTTAGAATTATTAGCAATTAATGAAAAATGAGATTTAATAGGCATTACTGAAACGTGGTGGGATGAATCTCATGACTGGACTGTTAATCTGGATGGTTATAACCTATTTAGGAAAGATAGAGGCAATGGTAAACAAGGAGGAGGGATTTGTCTGTATATTAAGCCTGAATTTAAGCCTATAGTCAGAGAAGATATTTATGGTGGACCTAGTGATAAAGTTGAATGTTTGTGGGTAGAGTTAAATAGCGGAGCAGCAAATTCCAAAAGAATATAAGTAGGAGTATGCTATAAACCCCCAAATATAGCTGAAAGTGAGGAAATACAATTATTGTTACAGATTGGAAATGCAGCTAAGCATGGGCAAGTTCTAATAATGGGAGATTTTAATTACCTTGAAATAAACTGAATAAAATGAGACCAGCAGTTCAGCTAAGTGGAGCAGGTTCTTGAGTACACTCAGGGATCAATATCTGGCCCAGGTTATACAAGAGCCTACTAGAAATGAAGCTATCTTAGATTTAGTCATCACAAATATTGATATAATATCAAATGTTGGAATAGGGCAACCTTTGGGAAACAGTGATCATTTAAAAAACAAAATTTTAAGGGGCCAACAAAAACTCTTAATTTTAAAAGGGCAGATTTTATAGACTGGGTCAGAGAACTGATAGGTAAAAACACTGAACATAAATGGACAACATTTAAATCCTTACTAAATATACATACACATCGGCATATACCATGTGGGAATAAAAGTAAAAGGAGTAAATCCCATGCAATGTGGCTTAACAATGATTTAAAGATCAAGATAAGGAGTAAAAAGAAGGCATTTAAAATGTAACACATTTTAGGGGACAGAGACTGCTTTATAGGAGTACAAGGAAATCAACAAGGCTTGCAAAAGCGCTATTAGACTGGCTAAAATAGAAAATTAAAAATTAATTTCAAAAGAGAGTAAGACTAACCCTAAAATATTTTTTAATTATATTAATGGGAAGAAGGCGAGGAAGGAAGCTATAGGAACATTAGAATGTGAAACAGGCCATCTGAAAATTAGTGACCAGGAAAAGGCAGATGAGCTAAATAGGTTATTTTCTTCGGTATACACAAGGTAGGTACCAGTTGTTGGAACACTGCAAAATAATAGGGCTACACTACCTTTGCCAAATAATTGGTTAACACAGGAAGTAATCCGAAAGAGGTTGGAAAAAATAAATGTTAATAAAGCCCCGGGTCCTGATGGAATACATCCATGGGTACCGAGGGAACCAAGTGCTTTAATAGCCAAATCATTATATTTAATTTTTCAAGATTCACTCAACACAGAGTCTCTACCAGATTATTGGAGAAAACCAGATGTGATACCTATATTTAAAAAGGGAGCAAGACCAAATCCGGGGAATTATAGACCAGTGAGCCTCACTTCTGTAGTGGGGAAGCTTTTAGAAGGGTTAATAAGGTATAATATACAAGAATATATCTATTTGAACAGGATTATAAGTAGGAGTCAACATGGATTTATGAGGGATAAGTAATGTCAAACAAATCTAATTAGTTTCTATGAGGAGGTTAGTAGGAACCTGGATCAAGGCAACTCAGTGGATGTAGTCTTTTTGGATTTTGCAAAGGCTTTGATACAGTGCCGCATGGGAGACTATTGTGCAAACTAAGAGATACAGGAATTGCTGTAAATATCTGCTCATGGATTGAGAGCTGGCTAAAAGACAGGAAGCAAAGGGTTGTTGTAAATGGAACATGCTCCGATTGGACTAATGTGGTAAGTGGGTTCCTCAGGGTTCAGTATTAGATCCTCTCCTTTTTAACATATTTATTAATGACTTAGAGGTAGGATTGGAGTGTGGTGTTTCCATTTTCGCTGATGACACAAAGTTGTGCAAGGTAATTAAATCAGATAATGATGTGCTTTCCCTCCAAAGGGATATACATAAAATTGAGGAATGGGCATCTAAATAGCAGATGAGATTTAATATGAATAAATGTAAAGTTATGCATCTGGGAAGGAAAAATAACCATGCAATTTATAATCTTAATGGAGCAAATCTAGGTGTATCAGATATTAAAAGGGATTTGGGAGGGCTTGTGGACAACCATCTAGGTAACAGTGCTCAAAGCCAAGCAGCAGCTGCAAAGACAAATAAAATATTAGCATGTATTAAGAAGGGTCTAGAAGCAAGTGAAGCAAATATAATTCTGCCAGTATACAAATCTCTAGTACGCCCTCATTTGGAAAATGGAGTACAATTTTGGGCAGCACTTCATAAAAAGGACATTTTAGAGCTGGAAAAGGTACAGAGGAGGGCAACATAACTAATAAGGACAATGGAGGGGCTAAGTTATGAAGAAAGACTAACCAAATTATACTTATTTTCTCTAGAAAAAAGGCGTCTAAGAGATGATATGATTACCTTATATAAATAAATCCAGGGTCAGTATAAAGATTTGTCAAGGGAGCTTTTTGTGCCAAGAGGTTTTCAACTGACAAAAGGATATCCCTTGAGGTTAGAAGTAAAAAGTTTCCACCTTAAAGAAAGAAAAAAGTTCTTCACAGTAAGGGTGGTTAATCTGTGGAATTCTCTACCAGAGGAGGTGGTGACAGCGGATTCGATAGATAACTTTAAAAGGGGACTGGATTTATTTCTAATTAAAAAGGGAATTCAGGGTTATCATGGATAATTAGAGAGACAGTATTGATCAAGGGAGAAGTCCAGTCGCCGGTGTCTGGGGTCAGGAGGGAGTTTTTTTTTCTCCCTTTGAGGCAACTGGCTAAGTCTTACTTGGGTTTTATTTATTTTTTCTGTTTGCCTTCCTCTGTATTAATAATAAAAATAAAAAAAAATTAAATAATTGATTATTAATAAATTAACAACTAAGTAATTAATATTTGATCTGCATATTGCAGATCAGAGGAGGTCTTAAAAGGTTGAACTTGATGGATTGAAAGTCTTTTTTCAACGTTAATTACTATGGGCCTCATTCTATTACCGGCCGTAAATCGGCCGTAAGGCTGCGATTCCTTGCGGGGGTTCTGTTAACTCGCGATTCTATTATACGGCCCCGCAAGGATCTCCTTTTACGGCCGGCCGCATATCTTGAAACCGGCCGTAAGCTCTGAAATCTAAAAACGCAAAAATAAATTCAAGCCTGCACTGTACAGCTCTGTAAATGCTAGGGATCATATTGGGGGACATGAGGATTAAAAGTAACCCACTCTCAAGCTTGCACATCAGCCCAAACCCGAGTTCAAATTAACTGTTTATTTTCCGGCTGCGGCGTGGGTGTGTCTGAGGTGCTCCAAGCACTCTGGACTTTTTACATGGATATTTTACGTATATTAAAAAATTTTTTTTTTACGGATTTTAGTATAGGGTAATTATGTGCTATTTTTTCTAACACCGAATATCACTTTATAGTCTTCTCAAAGTGCAGGATGGCTTTATTTGAGCTATTTTATGTGCTTAATTGGTGCTAGCGGGACCTGTTTGCTGCAAGTAAGCTGCGGCTCGCTTTTAGCCTTGCAGACAGGGTTCCCGGAGCAATAGAATCGCAACCAGGCTTTTCTTACGGCCGATTTCGATCAAAGGCTTTCCTCAGCCGCAAGTGATAGCAAGGCGCCGGCCGCAAGCCTGCCGGAATCCCCGGCCGGAGGGGAATAGAATAGCCGTAAATCTTGTGGCCGGTCCTTGCGGCCCCGCAGCGGCTGCGGACGGTAATAGAATGAGGCCCTATGTAACTATGTAACTATATAAGCAGCACATTGACAATAATGCATTTGATGGAAATACTTTTTCTAAACCTCCTGCTTTATATGCACTTTCTATTTTCACAATTTTTGTTTACTATTACATGTGACTGTTTTATTTTTAGCAAGGCTTGTTATCCCAGATTTATCACATAAGAGGCTGTGAAACCCTTGTTGTTGAACTTGTTATTAGTTAAAGTCACGTCTGTTAGCTTGTTCTCTTGCAGCGAGAGTTGTAATATTTGAGCAGATGGTACGGCAGAAAACAACTGCAGACAGTCTGGAAGGCTTAACAAAAATCATGAATATGGAATAAAAAATACAATTGCAGAAGAATATTGTGAGCTGATAAAAGGAAGTAGGCTCTAAACACCATTATTTCATAGTTTATGTTCTATGGATGGAGTTAATATTGCTATTTAATTTTCCACACTTATTAACTGTTAATTATATAGTAGTAAGACATAGAAATACTGCTTTGTCAGATTAGCAGACCCAGAATGAATGCCATCTTTTATTATATTAATTATTAATGTCCATTTATGAGATGTCCTAAGAAGCCTAGTTTAATTAAAAAAACTATTTGTTCAGTCAGCTCTTTCAAAGCTGACCAGCTACTGTAGACATTATGTAAAATAAAATTCACAATTAGGAAAGAGAGTAGAATGGCAAAGTAATTTGATATAAATTACTTTAAAACACATAGCCCGATACCCATCATTAAGTCAGCTTTTCCACTTGCTTCAGTAAACTTCCCTGCCATTATTACAGGTTCGGTCACATGTCCTAATGTTAACACATGAGTTCTGAAAGCGAAATGATAAACCTGAAATACCAATTTGATATTTTGAAATTAGTTAAGTATGAGTTGTAGGAACTGAAATTCAGGTTCTAATTCTTTTATTTGTTGAAGGGTGCCATGTTGTTAGCTGTAAAATTACATCATAGATTTAGCAAAAGGAAAATGTACTAAATGCTGTCCAGCTCTTAGACCCATCTTGTTTATAAGAAACGGATGCTTATGGGACTATACCTGGCTCATACAACTATTTACACAATCACTATTTAACCACATATATTTATAACAATAAATGTGCTTTAAATGAAAAAGTATGACAACATTCTATTTATGGTAGTATTATACTTTATAAATTCCAATAAACATTAAGGAATAATGTTTAACCATAAATACCAGAATTTTTGTTTTACATTATTTTACTGTATTTTACTGTATTGTAGGTTACAAAAGCCTGGTGTTGTTCCACCTGTACCCTACATATACCATGCTCGTAACTTACTGGCACAACTTGTCATAAAAGCACAATATGACAAGATAGCATGTTATTATGAATAGTTTCTCTACAGGATCCACCTGGTAGTGACAGAACCCTTTACTTGCCTTGACAGCTTTACTATAATTGTAAAGCAATGTTTTGCCCGTCCAAACAATGGATGTGGCTTGTGCTTCTGTTTTATTTGATGTCTTTAACAAACCATTCTTATTATCACAAGATGCAGCATTCGTTGTCCGTCGTAAAACTGTCTCATAATTCTTTTACAGTATTTGGTCTATAAACCTCTACTGAATGTACAGTAGGTTACAGTGTATCACAGGGCTTGCATTAAATCACCAATAATTAGCCATCCTTTATTTTTGATAGTGCCCATCCTGTGGATTTTATTTCTCGACATAAAGTTTAATTAGATTCCAGTGTGGTTTTATGAAATTTAATTGAGTTTATAGGCATCCTACGGTGCCAACTACATCCCAAAGCAAACACATAATACAGCATCCAAACTTGAAATGCAAGCTCATTTGAATTTTGTGTTGACATTTGCAGCAAAGATCGCTCTTCAGTATTTGCCCTACATAAACATGATTTATTACCTTTCTCCCAAGGATCTTGCAATATCAAGTCAATATTCGTCAAGAATCACCTCTTTCTCCATAGTTGAAAACTATTTGTATTCTTACATTCACCCAACAGTTTTGCAGTTAAATTGTGTATTGTGAATTTTTATATGGACACATCCAACTCTGACAAGCTCAGCTTTATTTCATGTGTCTGGAGTGATAGCATCTTATTTGCCTAGCTGCCTACTGTGGATATAAAATATTCACTTCCCTTTCTATCACTAAGGTTTCTAGTAATGTCATAGAAACACAAGCCCTTTTCAGCATGTGGAAGTCTTAACTTATACTATATAGCATATTTCTATTGTGGCACAATTAAAGTCTAATTGATTCTTTAATCTTACATACAGAAAGAAAAGATCAAGTAGCAAAAAGTACAATATAAGGGGTAACCATCTACAAGTTCCTTTGATTTATATGTGTGGTCAAGATCAAGACAGGAAGTGGAATTAGAAACTATTACTAAGTGCTTTTGACATTTTTTGTTAAAAACTGTTATATGCTACATCTAATGTATTTCTAGGATACTTTGGTAAATACATGAAAAAGAGATATCATTAAATGGTGGATGAAATTCTCTTTTGTTTATGTGTTAATTAGAAAATGGAGTGAATGTAGAGAACAATAATGATAATAATCATAGAGTAACCTTACTTTGAAGATCAGAGGAGATCTAAAAAAGTTTGAACTTGATGGACTAAAAGTGTTTTTTCAACCTCAATTACTATGTAACTATGAATCCTGTGAAGCGGTATATTGTGAAAACCAGTGATATATTACAAATTACCAAATATCTCCCGTTATGCCTGTGTGTCAGTACCTAGCACTTTGAAGATAATTGGTAGCCATAAAGCATGGGTGTAGGAGCCAAAGAAAATGGGGTGGGGGGGGGGGGGGTACTGCCTATAGTATAAAAATGCAACACAACTGCTTCTCTACACATATTGTAAAATCTGGGGGCATTTGTCCCCCTCATCCCACCAGCTCCCACACCCATGGTGGCCCATAAGTGATAATTTATATCCCTGATTATACATCTCAAGAACACCTATAAGGTAGAAGAAAGAGATCAGTTACATATATGAAACTTCCACTACATGTACAACATTTATGAACAAAATAGAAATTTATGAATACAATAGAAAAGTCAAACTATACTTTAGAATTATTTATCAATCAAATGTATCCAAAAAATGAAATGAAATGTAATATTATATGGTGAATCAAAAACATATATTTACTTTTTCTCACATTTGCTGTAGTAGTGCAGACTAATATGGTTTAGACAGCAAAATGGCACTAAAATTAATCAAATAGTTTAAATTAAATAGAGGCAGATTTACAAGTTACTCTACCACGTAAATCTTAAACTACACAGATGGGCCTATTAATTGACCTTAGACATTTTTAAAATGAAATAGATAGTAGTTCAGGAAACCTTTCCTAGCTATAAGCTTGAAATCTCCTTCTCTTATAATTATTGCTCTATATTCCCTGTCACCAAAGGGGTGGGCAAGGGCAATAAAAGTAAGAGTGCTGAAGGCCAAAGGAAGAAGACTAGGGCAAAGACTGCCTGTCAGCAAGGCAGTATAATAGTTTAAATGATTGCACTGTATCAAACTGTCAAATAAATCAGTGTGATAAAACAGTGAAAATGGAAATAAAAATTGTTTAGGCAGCGGTTAACATTGATAGCTCTTGGTTTTGTTTTTTGACTGGTAAAAACTATTCTGCAAACTATTCTGCAATCTGCTATTTCTTTCATATGTATTTTATCATAATTTATCATATAATGAGTCACAAAATGTTTGTTTTTAACTTTAACATCAATTCTACTTCATGAGAACATCATAGTTGTCTGTAACTTAAATATATAGTAACTCGAACATTTCAGCATCTGTACCCAACAATTTTTTTGCATTGGCATACTTTTTTTTATATCTTTTGCAGATTTAATGGAAGGTAAACGTACCCAATGCTCTTTGGCAGTTTAACTTCATATGTGAATTTCACACTAACTGATGACTTTCTTGCTTCTATCAAGGACTACAGACGATTAACTTTCAAGTGGCATAAGGCATTATAAACTATTTTTAAATATTCAATATTTATATACTTAATTTATTAAGTAAAAGTATGCTGAAGATAGTGGATTGCTCACTATTTCAAACTGTGGCTTACTGAGGTGCTCATACCCATATATCAAGGCTATGTAGCTATTAGGCACCTGCATGGAAAATACTCTAAACTCTGTCACAGTTTAAAAATTTGCAAGAGGGATCCATCATAGAAATAGTGGTGAAAGAACCACCGTATATTAGCAAAAACGTAAAATATTTGTGAGGTATGCAAGAAAATATTGCATGGCAGCAATAAATGATAGTCATGATAGCCATAACTACTTTTCAAGGCACAATGGGAAGATTACCGAGGGGGATAAGCAAGGATTACAAGTATACTTGCAAGCTTTCTCTTCTGAGCCTATGTGTGGGAGGGAGAATGTTTGTTGTTGTTCAGTTGTGTACAACTCTCCATGACTTTATGGACCTCAGCATGCCAGACACCTCTGTCAGCCACTGCCCCTCTGAGATCCATCCAGTTCATTTACCTCATCAATCCATCTCCCTCTTTGCTGTACTCTTCTACCCGTGACTTCAATCTTTCCCAACAGCAGAGTCTTCTATAGGGAATCCTGCCGTCTCACAATATGGCCAAAGAATCTGAGCATTAAGTTTCATGATCAAACATTCAGATAACAGTTTGTCTTGATATCCTACAGTATTGATTGAATCAACTTGCTCTCCAAGGGACCAAACACAACAAAGATGTAATTTCTATGGCGCTCAGCCTTCCTTATGGTCCATCTCTCACATCCGTATATTACTAATGGGAATACCATAGTTCTAACTATGCAGACCTTTGTTTATAGTGTAATATCTTTACACTGTGACCCATGCTGAAATAATTTCTAAATCCATTAATGAGTCATCAATTCCTACTCCATCCTCCCTCCCCCTAATTACACTTTTGATTAGATAATAGAACATAGGAGAACACTGCCGCTCATTTTTCAAACCAGCAGGAAGTGTAGAAGACACAAACATGGCTTCCTTCAAACACAAGCAGTACCTTTTAAAATAAAGAATTTATCAAATAAAAATATTTCTACTCACCGTTTTCCAAGCAGCTATTGTTATTGATTTGTTACACACACCTATCAAGATTTTCTTAATCCACAGTAGTCCTTTAAACCACCCACTAATAAATGGGTATGACATAGAAAATACTGATCATCCTCTTTGGCAGCAGAAAAAGATCATTATACTGTATATTAGGTGATAAATCATCTAGTGTTACATATTTAAAATAGGTTCCATTTTGTGCATACTAAAAAACAGAAAGTAAAATATTCCTTTACTGTGATTATAGAAACACATCCAAACATGTGGCTATGTGTTAGACTGAGAAATAAATCAATTTCACTATAGTTTTATGTAGTGCATATGGGATGAAGAAGTAAAGGTAGCTTATGATGGGTTTTTAGAGAGCATTTGTTTAGAGATGCTTAAGTCAACTAATCATGCAGTAAACAAGATGCACTTATCTGCACATTAAACCACATTTACTTAGTACATCTTAGTAGAGCTACCATCACTTTAATCAAAGAAAAAGATTCAATTGAATATAATTGGATTTTTTTTAAATAACTACTGATTTTTTTTAGTTTGACAATTAGGAAATTTATACTCAAAGAAGTTGTTCATTGTACCTTTTTGGAGCCCCTGGGCAGTGAAGTGGAGGAGCCCCTGCGAGTGTGTGCGCAAGGTATGCATGCACTTGCACACACACAGAATTACAGATATAAACAGATTCACACATACATATTTACAGACTCATAAACACATACACAGATCACACATACACATACATAGGATCACACATACACATATATATGATCACACATACATAGGAGCACATATACATATGTTCCCACATACACATATATAGGATCATACATACATAGGATCACACATACACATACATAGGACCACACATTATACATACATAGTATCACACATACATAAGATCACACACACCGATACACAGGGTCACACATACATGGGATCACACATACACATACATAGAATCACACAAAGATTTCACCTTAAAGAAAGAACAGTAAGGGTGGTTCATCTGTGGAATTCTCTACCAAAGGAGGTGGTGACAGCAGATTTAATAGATAAAAAGGGATTGGATATATTTTTAAATAAAAAGGGCATTAAGGGCTATCTTGCATAAATAGAGAGAGGGGATTGATCCAGGCATGAATCGATCGCCAGTATCTGGGGTCAGGAAGGAATTTTATATTTTTTCCCCTGTTGAGACAATAGGCAAAGTTTCACTGGGGTTTTTTTTTACTGTTTGCCTTCCTCTGGATCAATTAACAATAAATCTGCGTTTTGCAGATAAGAGGATATCTTAAAAGGTTGAATTTGATGGACTAAAGTCTTTTTTCAACCGAAATTACTATGTAACTATGTAACATACATAGGATAACACATACACATATATAGGATCACACTTAAATAGGATCACACATACACATACATAGGATAAAATATACATAGGCTCACACATACACATATGTAGGATCACACATACATAGGATCACACATACACATATATAGGAAAACACATACATAGGATCACACACACATACATAGGATCACACATACATAGGCTCACACATAGACATATATAGGATCACACATACATAGGCAAATTATTTTATTTAAATAGCCCAACATGACACACACAAAGGGACTTACCTTGTTCAGCAGCTCCTTGTGGTCAGTGTGCTCTCAAACCATGGTTCCCACACCCAACCTCCTTCAAGAAGTAGGACACAGGAGGGGGGAAGGGAGGAAGCTAGGGATGGAGATCGGGCTCATTCCCCCCCCCCTAATATGTTTAGTTTTTTAATTGAAATGAAGTGCCCCTCACTGAGCAGAGCCTGTAGGCACCTGCCTAAGTTGCCTAATGATAGATCAGGCCATGCATATTACTCTATTTTATGCAAACCACTTTTTGTATTATAGACTTTGAATCTATGTTATAATCACTCTATATATGCAATATGGTCATCTGGGAACCCATTGCATCAATGGAAATGTATAATACATCTAAGAATAGAATCTACATCAAGTGAATATAACTTTTCAAGAAGATATAGGAATCGACAGTTTAGATCACAGCATGAATTCTTCTTGCTCCAAATTACTAGCTTTGAATCATACATACAAATATAAGCTTATACCTAAAAATACTGAGATATATTTATTACCATTATGTCCAATGTATTTTTTAACTCTAGAATAAATTTGTAAACATCATTGTATTTAAATAAATAAACCATTTAAGTTTTAGTTGAGGGGCTACCAGCCAAGTTTGGACTAATGTGGTAAGTGGGGTTCCTCAGGGTTCAGTATTAGGTTCTCTCATTTTTAACATATTTATTAATGACTTAAAGGTAGGATTGGAGTGTGGTGTCTCCATTTTTGCTGATGACACAAAGTTGTGCAAGGTAATTAAATCAGATAATGATGTGCTTTCCCTCAAAGGGATTTACATAAAATTGAGGAATGGGCATCTAAATGGCAGATGAGATTTAATATGAATAAATGTAAAGTTATGCATCTGGAAAGGAAAAATAGCCATGCAATTTATAATCTTAATGGAGCAAATCTAGGTGTATCAGATATTTAAAGGGATTTGGGAGTGCTTGTTAGACAACCACCTAGGTAACAGTGCTCAAAGCCAAGCAGCAGCTGCAAAGTCAAATAAAATATTAGCATGTATTAAGAAGGGTATAGAAGCCAGGGAAGCAAATATAATTCTGCCACTATACAAATCTTTAGTACGCCCTCATTTGGAATATGGAGTACAATTGTGGGCACCACTTCATAAAAAGGACATTTTAGAACTGGAAAAGGTACAGAGGAGGGCAACAAAACTAATAAGCGGAATGGAGGGGCTAAGTTATGAAGAAAGACTAACCAAATTAAACGTATTTTCTCTAGAAAAAAGGCGTCTAAGAGAAGATATGATTACCTTATATAAATACATCCAGGGTCAGTATAAAGATTTGTCAAGGGAGCTTTTTGTGCCAAGAGGTTTTCAACTGACAAGACGACATCCCTTGAGGTTAGAAGTAAAAAGATTCCACCTTAAAGAAAGAAAAGGGTTCTTCACAGTAAGGGTGGTTAATCTGTGGAATTCTCTACTAGAGGAGGTGGTGACGGCAGATTCGATAGATAACTTTAAAAGGGGACTAGATGTATTTCTAATTAAAAAGGGAATTCAGGGTTATCATGGAAAACAACCGATTAATTAATAGTTAATCCGCATATTGCAGATCAGAGGAGATCTTAAAAGGTTGAACTTGATGGACTGAAAGTCTTTTTTCAATCTTAAATACTATAGCCCTCATTCAATTGCGATTTGGCCAATTGAATAGGGCTCTAAATAAGCACATAACATATTTTTTTTAAAGAAGTTTTTAGTTAGTGAAAACCTTTATTTTGGCTAGATGCTTACTAACTAAAAACTTATTTAAAAAATATATGTTATGTGCTTATTAAGAGCCCTATTCAATTGGCCAAATCGCAATTGAATGAGGGCCTATGTAACTATGTAACTATGTAAGTTTGATTTTATATTGTTATGTCAATAATCATTATATATTATATATTAACACATTTCCTTCTATTATATTGACACTTTTAGTTGTAATTATTTACAGAGAACATTATTTGTATTATCTTATGCAGTTATAGTATTTGGTTGAGGTGCTATTCTTAAATCTAATTTTTACATGTATGTAAGATGCTATCCACAATTTATGTTTAATTTAGTTGTTTAAATGCTAAAACCAAAAGTCACATGTGTTGGATTCCATATTTGTATAATTTATATTTATTCAAAAGTAGTAATTATTATTATTATCATCCTTTATAAAGCGCCAACATATTCCATAGCGCTATTTGGCCACAATCTGCATTGTGTTTTTAGACAACAGGTATAGGTCAATTATCTTAAAACTTTTGTTTCTCTATTTAAAAGACATTTATTTTTCATTATGAACTTGTGTCTAATTATCATCTCCCCCCACATAGAGCATATGTTTCCCGTTACTCTGTATCTCTCTGTTATACGTAATTCATTTCTCTCTTTACCTCACAGTAAAAAATAAATGTTGATATGTTTATTGTGAGGTTCTTCTGAACATTCACAGCCTTTTTAAATTTACCGAATCCCAATTAAATAAGGCTGTGAGGCCCTAAATATATGGGACCGCTCACATACAGCCTTATTAAATTGCTATTCGGCGAATTGAATAGGGCTCTATATAAGCACAGAACATATTTATTTTACAAAAGCTTTTAGTTAGTGAACTTCTATGCAAAAGTAAGGTCTTCACTAACTAAAAACTTCTGTAAAAAAGTATATAGAGCCCAATTCAATTGGCCGAATCGCAATTTAATAAGGCTGATAATGTCTAACATTGACTTAGCACTATGATTGAATGGGATATCAGGCATTTCCAGTCACGTTTAAATATACTATGTTCATATTTAAGCAAAATACATTTATACTTTGGTACTGGTTGTTAATTTCTTTATATCCCATTTTATTAAACATTTCTATTATTTATGTATGTATTTATTTATTTTGCTAAAACAAACAATCAAAACCAGTTGCTTGGAATAAAGTTTAGAACCCTGGAGCCTTTTGCTTTTGTTGTCATAATTCATTAGTATCTAGCAGCATTTTATGCTACTTCACCTGAACAACTGCACTTATTATGAGCCCGGCAATGACAGATAGTTTTAGTCAGGTAGCATTGGAACAGGTGTAGCTTTGAGCACATGCCACATGATGATTGACAGAATCAAAATAAGTGAACTTGAACAGATTGTAATTGACAGGTTAATGAAAATAAATGTAACATGTCTGTCTACTACATCTCCCACAAGTAAGACCATAGCATAGTCTACATGTATCATGTCATTGTATAACACTGGAATATGTTAGTGAATTTAAAACAGTTGTAGCTTTTTTAACAACTGCATATTTAGTATTCATATGAAACAGTATATAAAATGCCAAATGAACCACGTTTTCTGGATATTTCTTAAAAATCCTGATTGAACTTATTGAGCAAACTACTCATGTATGTTCTCTAATTAAAGGTACACTGTACACAAATTATTTGATTATGGGCAACTTAATTCCGCACACTTTGGAGCACACTACTGTAAAGATTTAATAAAAGCATGTTGAAATACTTTTAGAATTCTGGAAATCCCTGCATTTTTCACTGAAAACTCAATAAAGTTACTGACTGCCTACTCCCAGACATATGGGGTTAAATAAAAACACTGATCAATATTAACCATATGGCAAAAATGTAGTTTCAATATTTTTTATTGTCAAGTACATACATTGTAACATTGTCATTTTTATGTTCATATGAAATTCAACAATTTGCTAATAAAGCCTTGTTATTTTGTATTATGTGTTTCCACTGGTCCCAGATCTCTAGAATTACGGAGTATGTGTTTGCAATCGTATGGGTGAATCTGTCATGAATCATTGTAGCATTCAGATTATTGATCATCATGTCTCTTATATTAAGAGTAGGAGTCTTCCATTTACGGGCAATGTGGCTTTTTGTGGAAAGCCTTAGATACTGTAGACATTTTTTTTTTTTTTTTAATAATAAATGAGTATGGTTACTCAAAATGTAGAGAGTCCTTGTCATGCCCAAGGGCAACTGGGGTCTCTGTGAAGTGACTCAACCAGCCTATGCCCTGGGAGGCCATTGGGTGCATGGGATAAGGAGCCCCTTCCAGGACAAACATTCCACGGATTGCAGGAATATATGAACTGTATCTGGACTGGTATTTCCCTGTGAGCAGGGTGGTCATAATTGTGGTATTCTCTGGATGTATGATTTAGGGTTGCTCTGCTTTCATGTGTTGTTTAATATTGCCTATGGTATAAGTATAAATAGATAACTTATTTATGAATTGTTAAAAGGGCTAGTTAATTCAACACAACTTAGAACACACCATTGAAATTATTTCAAATATGTTGAAATACTTTTTGAATTTTGAAATAGGTGCCTTTTTCATAAGAATTAGGCATGCCTCCAGACTCACAGCAAGAGCTCTGTGCATAGAGCAGACACAGAAAAAGGGTTAACCCTTCACACATTCATCTGTGCAGGAAATGACTGCTGGGAACTCCTATATATGTTACTCAAGGGTTAACTTATGGCTGATGACATTCCTGAAAGCAGAGAGACCATATTTCTTGTGTTCATGGAGCTTGCAATGTCTGTTGTCAGCAGATGCAGTAAATCATGGAATAGTCAGCAGTGTGTTTGTAAAGAGACCTATGACTGCAGATTTTTAGCTGTTATTAGTTTAATAAAAAAAAGCAATAGATAATTTTAACAAGAAGGAGAAAGGTTGGGGATTGGTTAAGAGAATGGTTGCTAGGAGGCATGGCTTGATGGTGAGAGGTGACCAATGTGTATAAGATTGTTGAATTTTTGACTAATAAACAGTGTTCAGGTGGTCATACATAATTTAAGTGTGTGCTCATTATCGAGGCAAGGGTTAAATCTGGTCATAGGGGTTAATAATTCTACATCTACCTAAAAGAAGAGTTAAAGCCAGTAACTCTGCTGCTCTGCCTGATAATTCCTGTGTCCCTGTGATTGTCCTGATTGTCTTTTAATGGTCTGGTTCTATCTATGCCAGCAGGGATAATAACAAGAACCATAACGTATCGCTGGGTTGGTAAGAACTAGGTTCTGGGAGAGACCAATTGAAGAAGCAGTCGTGACAGCCCTGTCTTTGAGTTTATAATCTTACATACATGGTGCCTTTTTCAAAGCACCTTATAAAGTTGAAAACTGACAATTTACAATTTAAAGGGATAAACAAAACAAATGGTGAAGTATTTAAAAAGAAGAAACAATGGCTTGGCAAATAATTGAAAAGAGAGTAAAGGGGATAATTGGTGATGATTTTGTGGGTGTACCAGCTGTAAAAAATGTGGTTGATGGTGCTAAATCTGCACTATAAATGAAAACAAATCATTGGTGGGTGTGGACAGGGTAGGAGAAAGGACATGTTATATGAGTTCAGAGGCTGAAGAGAGGTGGTGCTGTGTGAAGCTCTAGGTCTAGAGGCAAAATAAATCAAAGTAAATAGAAATGGGAAAATGGCAATTGGATAGTGAATCTACTGAGTGGATGGTATAAGACACCCAGTGACATTGGCTGAGCCTCTTCAGAAATGACTGCTCAGTCCAGATGTTAGATGCATCTGAGAAAATGTCAATTGGATAGTGAATCTACTGAGTGGATAGTATAAGACACCAAGTGACACTGAGTGAGTCCTTGCAGAAATTACTGCTCAGTCCTGATGGTAAATGCAACTGAGAAATGTAATGTTTGTGTGTTTAGACTGCCTAAAAACGACATTCAAAGCTTACTTTGAAGCTACAAAATACGAGTTTCTGTTTCCAGTTGAGATTGTTGGCTAATATATAGGTTTAAAGATGTGTAAGAACCATCTGATCAGTTAAGAAGTCAAACAATGCTTAATAGGCCAATGGAGTTGTGTTGTTATAACTTTGTGCATCAAATGTAGCACTGCTCAAAATATTAATCTCTAAATCTTTGAATATGAATTATGTTACATAGTTACATAGTTACATAGTAATTGAGGTTGAAAAAAGACTTTTAGCCCATCAAGTTCAACCTTTTAAGATCTCCTCTGATCTGCAATATGCAGATTAGTTGTTGCTGGTCAATGTATAATTAAAATATCTAACTGATGTTGTTAGGGCACTACAGTAGTCCTTTAATCAATTGGCGTGTTGAACACATATATATATTATATCACATATATAGTTGTGAGCATGCGGGTTGTTGCTAACGCTTGCTTCCCTTCGACCGCCTACGACTTTCGGACCGCAAATGTGGACCCTCGCGAAGTGAGGGGCCGCATTTGGGGAGGTGGAGGCTCCCACGTCGGCTGCAATGAGCCACAGGCAGGACTTACAACGGAAAATTTACGGACTTAGCATCAAAAAATACGACACGCGGGACTTAGAAAAAAAAACATTACGACCTTGCAAAAATACGACCTTGCCGCCCGAAACGTGCGCACATGAAAACATTAAAAACACAATAAATACACACAACAAATATATAAAAAGCTTACCCACAGCAAGGGGGGGGGGGGGCACCCAGGACCTATGCAAGTGAAGTTACACCTCAATTTAAGTCCAAATTCCAGAGTTTAGACACACGAAAATCCCCTAAGCGAGAGAAAAAATTGCCGCCGAAAAAACCCAAAAACGAAGCTACAGGACCCTAAAGACGCAAAACAGCACCAAGCACATACAGATTTGACAAAAAGCTGTACGAGGTACAAGATACAGTATTAACTAGGATGGTACATCATACACAGCCGCGTACCACATACACATTCGCCGCAATTTTACAACACTAACTTACACAATGCGGAAGTACATAGCTACCCTAACGGCTTCCCCTCGCGCACGCAGCCTATTTACACTACACACTGCACACATTGCTGACACACTTCAGCTCCACAACAGTGCAAACCTACATTATATGCTGCAGGAACATCAAAACAGATTGTCAGCTCTTCAGCACAATGCTTCCTGCATATATTACTTCCAAATAGGTAAAGTATATTAATTTATTAATGTATTAATTATTTCATTAGCATACAAAAACAAAACAATAACAGCTATGAGAAAAAAAATACAACAGCTTCGCAATGAGCGCCAAAGTGTCGAAGGCGCTCAGCGAGAGGCTCGCTGAGATCCATTGGTGCTCAGCGAGAGGCTCGCAATGAGCGCCAAAGGATCTCGGACCACCAACAAAATTAATGTCTCCACCAAACAGCATTACCTGCCTTACAATTTTTTTGCCGTCCTTTTTTGACCGGCAAGTCACTAGTTATTATATATTTTCATGTTGAACTTTAATTATGGGGCACTGAGATGTTCTGAAGTAGGCAAATGATAAAGGAATAATGAAAAAAATCAGTCATGCAGCAGTTTTGAATTTTGCAGTTGCAAACACTTTTCTGTTACATGTACGATTCCATCTAATTTATTTCTCTGTCTCTCCGGTTTCTGGCATTTTGTGATGAATGGTATGCTGGGCAGCTGAAAGTTTACAAGGCTTGAATGTGAAACCAGTACTACCTAATCTGTCATAGAATAAGTCCCACCCTTGAAGAAAGTCTAGAGGTGAAATCTAAGAACATATAACCAATGTTTGGCTTCAAAGGCTTCTTATTTGTTATATATTTAATTGCTGGAATTGCAAGCACAACACAATCCAAAGACATGCACAATATTCAAATACATAAAGCATGCATAATTCCCCAAATTCATAATTTGGTTTTAAAAGGTTTTTTTTTAACCCATTTACTGGAGGACCGTATGCCTATTTTTCTCCAGATATGGAATCCCTGGATTCATTTTCCCTATAGCCCCCCAATCACGTGAAGTCTTTTTAATTAACATTGTGCTATATTTTGCTAATTCTTACATTGAAGCTGCGGACCGGGGACTGGAGGAGGCGGGACGGGCGGTGGTTCCGAGCTGGTAACCAACAGGACTTACACTTCAATACCCTTGAGACAAAAATTTGTTTTCGAATTTAAATTTCATGTGTAGTCAACAATGCTATTTATTTTTCTGTTTTATTATACTGTTTTAGCTCAATTAGAGTTATATTGTGTCTATACAACATAGTTAGTTTTTTGTTTTTCTTTTCTGTTCGTTTCTTACTTAGGCTCTGGATGTTTGCTCTGCTAGACCGAGCCTACCAAACTGTTTTATTTTAGGTAAACTTTTTCCTTAGAAAATTGGAAAAACGTAGGTAACCTGGCTACCCTTAGACCTTCCCACAAGTGGGGATAGATCTTTTTGGTTAACTTGATTTTGACTATTATATGGTATCTTCTTATGGTGTAATGTAATGTTAACCTTTTCTTCTTTCTTTTTCCCCTTAATTGGGTATGATTGTATGTTAATAATGTCAAACTGCTACTTGGCTTTTATGTTATCCTCCGGTTTATTTGGTTACCTAATAAAAACCTTTGAAAAAAAAAAAAAGGGGTTTGTTAACACAAGCTATATGCAGTTGAATGGTATGAACATTTGTTAGATGTTCAAGAAGTGTGGTTACCGCTAGAAAATACTAAATAAGCTAATATGAAGATATATGGTAGTCTGAAAAAGTATCACAGTGGCTGCAATATGCTCTATATCCTATGGGGGAAATTGCCATACCAACCCTTCACATTCCTTTGCAGCCCATGAGATAGATTACTCAATCTTCCCATAGACAGACTGCTTTTAATCTGTCATATTATATTTAAACTCTTTATATAGAAGTGATCAGAAATGTTTAATATATCACTTAATGTAATAGCTAGAATTTGTACAATCCGATTTCTAGTTTTGGGGGAAAGAACATAGGTCAGAGCTGGTAAGTGAGGGAGGAGGTTCTATCACTGTAAAAGTTGGTAAAGCAATTTTTTTAACTTTTATTTATGTGTGTATATATGTATATATATATATATATATATATATATATATATATATATATATATATATATATATATATATATATATATATTATTGACATAAATTGCATTAAAGTATAGTTAAGTTTACATTACAGGATGCGGCAACTTGAGACTGGAAAAATTCTTGAAATTGGGAAGTTAAGAATGCAACCTTAAAATCCCTGCCCTGCAAAAAAATTTCTGATGACATCACTCATGACATTACATACAATATGAAAAAATGCATCATAGATATTGCTGAAGACATCATCTCTCTCTCCTCAATGTACAAACGAATCATACATCAACATGTTAACAAACATTTGCTCATTCCCTCAGGTGAACTAATTTAAAGGATTACCACTAAAAACATAACCTGATTATAATTGACCAGTCAAAATGCATGCTTACTATTACACTATTATCTCAAAAACAGCTTAAGCTATCTAAAAAGCTATCTAAAAATTCCAAATAAAAGAAGGTAGACTTTGGAAATCACTATTATATTGCCAAGTTTCAAAAAAATCCATTCCGTCATTTTTTTTATACAGATGAGCAAAAATTCCTATGCGAAAAAACAATTCATCACTCCAATTTTCAACATAAATCAACAAAAATATGTCAACTTGTTTTTTATGGAATAATAGGAATCTGATATGTTTTACTCTACTGCTCTACTGAAAAGTTTCAGTGATCCTACAGGGATATGTAAAGTATTATTTCCTTGTTCCACCCTAAAGAGCATATGTTTTTAATTATTGTGTGTTTTTTTTAAAATAAAAGTCTCAGAGCAGACAAAGGGATTTGAATGTTTAGCTGCTCTAAGCAGGTTGCCCCTGTAAGCTAGTGATCAGTAATAGCGCTGTATGAGTCATGTAGGTCAGTGAGACATACATACTAACATATGTATATCTACTCATGTCCTTTTAACTTCAAGAAAGTCTAAACAGTATCTACGTAATTCTTTTTCAAGCAATGCTATATTTTTGTAATGCCTAAAGCATGGTTGTTTAAATGCTTGAAACAAATAATTGTGCTCCATGTACCTTTAATTTTTTATTTTGAATTAGAGACTTGCCCGTCAAAAATGACAGCAATAAAATGTGAAGGCTGGCAATGCAAGGATCTCCCCCCTCTAACTTGAGGGCCTTGCCACCATCTGCTTTACGTGCCTCGCTTCGCCGCTCATTGCAGGCATCGGCCAACCCGCCAGTTTTTATGCCAATGGCGCTCAATGCGAGCCTCTTCCAACTCTATGACGCCTGTGTCTCCTTTCCCCCCTCTCCCTCCCCTGTGTCTGTCTCCTCTCTCTCCCTGCTCAAGTCTTGCATTTATAGTTTAAATGTATTTATATTTTCAAGAATAGTTATGTACCATCTTCATCAGTGGGTAATTCCACAAATAAATGTTAATTACAAGAGAGCTATACATTTCATTAAACCAACCAATAAAATAACATTTACGTTAGTTCAAAACATTTATTTTTTTTGGCATCATTTTTCTCAGTGTTATGAATTAAGGAGAGCTTGTTTTATTAAGAGACATGGCTTGATTAGTACTGCAATGTGATTACAGATACTCTGGCATATAATTACTAAGATGAGAACCAGCTAGAAATATAGGTCACTTGGAAGCTGATGTGGCATATAAGTGTTTATCTAAATATAGGATTTTAAAGAACATATAAAAATATGAAAATAGTATGAAGGTCTTAAAGAGTGAGCATGGGAGTCTTGAAGAATATTTGTATACTAGAGTGAACATATAGGAACATGCATTGTTTGGATTGCAAATAAATGTCAGCATTTTAATTTTGGATGTTGAACTATAGGTAAGTCTGGAGATGCATTCAAAATGAACTGTTGTCAGCAAAGAACCACCAATTAAGCAGAGAACTCAGGGATATGGTCAGTGAGTTACAGAAGATGTGGACAGGTCTCACCTCTAGGGCAGGATCTCCCATTAGTTGGAGTGGGCAGCTACTTAGTGGCACCTACCTGTAGGCGGGATCATGTTCCAGCACATAAAAATGCCTCAGAACACAGCTAGAAATACTTTTCTTTTTACCCTGTGTTCCTTCCAGGAAGTGGTTAGAGTCTTCTCTGTTGGGAGAACCATAGCTCCTTGATTGCCCTGGGAATAAGACATCATTTTGAGGTCAGTCACTCAGCCTCTTCTGGGGAAGGTCACATAACTTTCCTAGCTACATATAAGGAACAGCTAATGGCATCATTGATTGTGCATGACAAATGCTGGTGTCAGGACAGGGAAATATGGAAAGTGTTCACGTCATCCCCCAATGAGTTAGTTACATAATAACTATATCACACCTAAACCCGTAGATTGTAAGTTTGTGAGTTTTCAATCTTGTGTCAGTGCCCTGGAAACAAGCTCTATGTACATTTGATGTTATGCTCAAAAACAGGGCCTCCCATTCTTTACAAGGTGTTTGTTTTTTGCCATGTACTCAACACCTGTACAGCACTACGGAATATGTTGGCACGCTATAAATAAAGATAATAATAATAATAATAATATGTGTTGATCATTAACCTACCTCTGCAATTGTGAACCACATAGCTTTTAGCTCTCTGGTATTTTGAAATATGGTATGAATAATTATTACTCTACTATAGTGAAAATAATATATATTTGCGGTGTTTATGACACTGTTCTTTTACCTATTTTAGTGTCCTTTGTGCCATATCATTTAAACCACTAATATTCTATTATACAGATATTCAGCCTTCTTAAATTGCGATTCGGACAATTCTAAAGGGCTCTATATAAGCACACAGCATATTTTTTTTAACAGAAGATTTAGTTAGTGAACTTCTATCCAAAAGCAAGGTCTTCACTAACTAAAAACTTCTGTAAAAAAATATGCTATTTGCTTATATAGAGCCCTTTTCAATTGGCCAAATCACAATTTAATAAGGCTGGTAATCTCTAATTTTGGATTATTGAATATTTGCTAAACATTTACAGCCTTATTAAATTCCAGCCTCGTAGATGAGAGGCTTCTGCTTAAATCCTACGTACTGCAAATTTCTCAAAGTTACGACGCTATTAAATTAGCCCTGCTGCGAGCAACGTGTGAGCTACGCAGCACGGCCATCCGTATGAACACTGCTAAAATGTACATGAGGAGTGACCGCCTGCGAGATGATCTTGCAGGCTCCCACACCTCATCAATTGCTGCGGGGGTCCTGAACGGGACCTCCGTGGCAGTCCCACACATGAACCCTGCCGTGGGGGGTGCTCCGACTACCCCGGCACCTAAAATGAACCCCTCTCTATGCGGGGGTCCCCATTGGGACCACTGAAGTGTCCCCACATTAACCCCTTGCTGCAGGGGTCCATAGGGACCCCCGCAGTCCCCCCACATTAACCCCTTGCAGCGGGGGTCCCCGCTGCATTTACATTTTTAAATCTCCCGCCTCGTGGGTTCTTAAAGGACTGTAAAGGTCCTGAAAGGACTCGCTCTAAAAAATATTAGCCCCGGCCAACTAAAATTAACCTTATAACTCATGGGGGTCAATACAGACCCCCATAAGCACTTAATTAACCCTGTCACTCATGGGGGTCAATACAGACCCCCATAAGCACTTAATTAACCCTTTCACTCATGGGGGTCAATATAAACCCCCAAAAGCACTTAATTAACCCCATAACTCATGGGGGTCAATACAGACCCCCATAAGCCTCTATTTAACCCCATCAGTTCCATAAGAGTATATTATGACCCTTATGGGGCTGTTAAGACCCTAACATTAACCACATAAGTGCCATGACAGTCCTCAAGGACCATCATGACATTAACTACAAACACTACACTGCACTATAACCCCCAATAAACCATTAAATCTAAATAAACCCCCCTCTACACTAATCTATTAACACTTACACTACATACCTACACTACCTACCTACCTACCTACCTCCTAATAAACCCCCCCACCACTCTAATGACAGAAAATAAAAAAACCTAACTCACAAAAAATTAAAAACCTGCCTTACAGAAAATAAAAAAATGTCACAAAAAATAAAAAAAGGAACATTACAGAAAATAAAAAAAATACATTACACACCCCCCCCCCCCCACTACAGAAGGATGGGGACATGCTGGAAAGGTGAGTAGAATATTTAGAATGTTTATAATGTTTATTTATTTTATGTAAATGTGCACTAATTTTATTTTTTTGTTTTTTCCCTAGGTTGGTGATCTGAAGGGACATCTACAAAGTAAGTGGTCTCAATTATTTTATTTTAGCTTAAAATTAGGGTTTCTGTATGTAGTTAATATTTATTGTATATTAGATAGATAGGGGGATGTATTTTAGATAGTTAGGATTTATTGTATATTAAATAGATTGTATGTTAGATAGATATGGGGTATTGTATTTTATTTGTATTGTATGTATTGTATTGTATTGTATGTATTGTATTGTATTGTGTATGTCTTTCCTTTTCAGGTGTGTAATTTTTTTTTTCTGTAGTGGGGGGGGGTTGTAATGTATTTTTTTATTTTCTGTAATGTTCCTTTTTTATTTTTTGTGACTTATGTTTTTTTATTTTCTGTAAGGTAGGTTTTTTTTATTTTTTGTGACTTAGGTTTTTTATTTTCTGTAAGGTAGGTTTTTATCTTTTGTGAGTTAGGTTTTCTTATTGTCTGTAATTAGAGTGGTGGGGGTTTATTAGGGGGTAGGTAGTGTAGGTAGGTAGTGTAGGTGTTAATAGGTTACTGTAGAGGGGTGTTAGTTTAGATGTAATGGTTTATTGGGGGTTATAGTGCAGTGTAGTGTTTGTAGTTAGTGTCATGATGGTCCTTGAGGACAATGGCACTTATGTGGTTAATGTTAGGGTTTTAACAACCCCATAAGGGTCATAATATACCATTATAGGACTGATGGGGTTAAATAGACGCTTATGGGGGTCTGTATTTACCCCCATGAGTGAAAGAGTTAAATAAGTGCTTATGGGGGTCTGTATTGACCCCCCTGAGTTATAGGGTTAATTAAGTGCTTATGGGGGTCTGTATTGACCCCCATGAGTGACAGGGTTAATTAAGGGCTTAGGGGGGTCTGTATTGACCCCCATGAGTTATGGGGTACATTTTAGTTGCCTGGGGTTAATATCTTTTAGCGCGAGTCCTTTCAGGACCTTTACGGTTCTTTAAGGACCCGCGAGGCGGGAAATTTAAAAATGTTAATGCAGCGGGGTCACGATCGGTGACCCCCGCTGCAAGGGGTTATTGTGGGGGGGCTGCGGGGGTCCTTATGGTTCCCTGCAGCAAGGGGTTAATGTGGGGACACTTCAGGGGTCCAGATGGGGACCCCCAGCATAGAGGGGGGTTAATTATAGGTGCCGCAGCCGGGATTGCCAATAGTGTGCTGTGGCCCCTTTAGGGAGCCGCGGCGGGGAATTTAAAACTTTTAAATGCAGTGGGGGCCTGATCCATGCTGATCGGGGACCCCAGCTGCAAGGGTTAATGTGGGGGGGCTGCAGGGGTCCCGACAGGGGATCCCTGCAGCATGGGGATGTGTATAGGGAGCAGGGGGAGCATCACACGGCTGTCTCGGGCTGCTCCGAGGCAGCACGTAGAGGCTTTAGGATCCCTTGCTAGCACTTTTTGTGCCCGTAGGGATTCTTCCGAGGTGCGAGATTCACCTCATAGATTTAAGGCTGCGTGTGACTCCGTAGCTCTCTCGGAGCCTATTCTCTGCCATTTTCCGGAGTCATCTCGCAAAGCAGGCTACGAGGGACGTATTGGAAATTTGGCCCTCGCAAACAGCAAAAAACTGCCTTTTGCAAAGACCGAGAGAACTAAGAGCTAATTTAATAAGGCCCTTAATATTTTAACCTGTACCAATAAACAGCTTATACTGTATTCCACAGCACATTATCTCAAATGATTCATAGAAGACAGATACATTTTAAGCATGATTCCTTCTTGTTTAATCTCAGTGTTTTCTACCCAATGATTTTATAAGGATAAATGTAACACACATACATACTTAGGTGTCAATTACATATTTATCTCAAATGATTCATAGAAGACAGATACATTTTAAGCAGAATTCCTTCTTGTTTAATCTCAGTGTTTTCTACCCAATGATTTTATATAGATAAATGTAACACACATACATACTTAGGTGTCAATTACATAGCTCCTGTAGAATCTCATGCAAGGCTGATTTGTAGCTACGGGAAATCTTAACAGAGGATTTTAATATCTATTACATCTGTCCTGCATGCTATGTCACGTAAGAACTTACTAAAATGTAGCCAAAGGGATTGTCACAGAAGGGAGAACAACTTACAAGACTCACAAGGGTCCTTACCAGTATCCTTAGCAGATGTGAGTGTGAAGTTGTAAGTCAAAGCCCACAAACACAGTATTTCCAAAAGCAACCTCAGTAAAATTAAAGAACATCAGTAAGCATTGTACAATTGCGTCTATATAGCTACTTTCTCACTGAAACATTAATGTGGTTTATTATTCTTGCCCATAAACATTGCAGGTCAGACACATCATATAATATATTAATTTTAACCAATTCCATGGTACAAAATGGCAAGGGATACACCGGTGGGTTTGTGGCAGATGTGTAGGCATTAATCTCTGGGTTTCTGCATTAATCAGATGTGACTTGCCATTAGTTTTATGTCTGTGCTTAAAGGCATTTGTACTTGACATTTTAATATAAATTATTCTTTAGTATTGTTGTATGCAACTTGTAGTATATGTTTCAATTTTTTGTTTGTTAGTGTCCTGAAAAATGCTTATTTGGGCTCTTATTTGTGTTCTTTTGGGACACTTGTTGCTCCTTAAGTGTCTCATAAGTGTTCTTGTAAGGTTTATTCTGATCTTGATAAGGTTTATTTTCATGTAAGGATTTGTTTCACTGTACACTCAACACAGCCGTAGAAGAATAGCACTTTAGGTAAAATCTCCCACAGGAGAAGGTAACAGTGTATACATAACAATCAAACAAGGGTTTGTTGCCATTGGAATGCAAAACTATGTGCAAGGGCATAGAAACTAGGGCGGATGAGGGAGGGGGTTGACAAATCCCCCCAGATTATATGAACAGGGGACACAAAAAAATATCAAAATTAAACCTAATCATACATTACTAGATTTGACCACTAGATGGCTGTGGAGCAGTATTTCCTATGAAAGCATGAAAGCTTTGATCAATAATATATATATATACACACACACATAAACACACATATACACATGAGTTGACATATGGATGGCATATATTTAAACTCTATCCCCCCCAGATTTTTTTGGGCTCCTATGCCAATGGCTATGTGGCTCCATAGGTGGATAGTATTCACATAAGTAATTTTTATCTGTCGGCTCCTCCAATGTACATTCGGTCCTGGACACCTCAATAGTGATGAATCTCCAACCTTGAGTAGGCATTTCCAGCCTAAGTCCTCATGTCAAAATAAGTCACATGTTCATGATACCCCTGTGTCAGCACAAATAAGTAAAATGATTGAGCTGGCTTATCCATCCCCAAAATATGACTTATATTAGCTCTAAGAACTAAAGTTGGAGAAGCTTTCCATTTGTGTCTTTCCACAACAAATTATCACATCTATATTTTCCATTGCACTGTATTCAATAATGGTAATTTTCATTTTCATTAAGGTAAATCTTATGGGAAATCTCTACATCACCTTTCTACGTGAAATCTGATCAGGTTTTATATGCTTTGAATGTATGTCTTTTAACAATTTACAGAAACTGGTAGCAAGGAGAGGAAGCTGGTTTCATGTTGGCTCTGGCAGATTAAGAAAGGTTGGTAAAAGGCATATTCCATAAACTTTACCTCTGGTATTACAGAACTCCTATGCCTCTCTGGCAGAGCCCATCCTGTGTATGGATAATTCCCCTCCCCTTTACCAGAGGAGGATGCAATTATTGGTGAGAGACTATTTTAAGAGGTGTGGATTTGTGAGAGCACACATAAAGAAGGAGACAGATAAGGTGACTTCCTGGAGCCATAGCTCACAGGGACATGAGTTCCAATTTTTGAATTGTTAAAGCTGAAAGACATGGAGAGTTTTATGTTATTGTACACATTGGGACTAATAATCTGGCTAGGAATTTTGGTTTAGTTCAGGAAATGTTTTGTAATGTAGCTAAAGAGCTTAACCAGGAAGCATCATCTGTTTCTTACTCTGAGGTTTTGCCATTTCATAAACATCACTAAGAATGAAACAAAGAGAGAAGTGTTGGCTGCAGCTATTCTGTTTACTGTGACCAACACATAGAGATGGTCTGTATACCTGTGGCAAAAGTACAGGGATTCTCAGTCAGGAGTGTAAATAATTAATTAGCAGTCTTTATAGTTTCAAACTATTCACCAAAATCTTGATTTTTTTACTGAACGTGTCATCTAGTTATATAGCTATGGGTTTGACTTTATTGAACAAATGCTCCTAGTCTTGGGAACACACTCTTAGAACTAGTATCAATAGTAGCTAAAGAAAATGTGGATCCCTGTGGATTTAACTAATTGATTCCCAAACCTCTCCTCAGGGACCCCCAAAAGGCCAGGATTTACAGTAGGTATAACAATGTATGAATGCCGGTGATGCAATGATTATTCAGCAGTATGTGGGGCCACTAATTGCCTCACCTGCGTCCACAAATGTAAATCCTGGCTTGTATGTGGTCCCTGAATAGATGTTTGGGAAACACTGGTGTAACTAAATGTTAGTATAATGAATCACTTGAATGGGACATAGTTATACCTGGTTACATTTTATTCAGGAAAATAGAGTTGGCAAGAGGAGAGGAGGTGTTCTTTACATAAAAAGGAAAGCTGTTGTTGTTCAGAATGATGAAGAAAAAAATTAAGGGCCATTGGGTAACAATTGAAAGTGTGAAGCATGTTTTAAGATAGTGTAATTTGTAGTCCTCGAGGTCAAGATGAGGTATTTGACGGTACATGGAAGATATAACCAAAATGACAATGAAGGGTAATGTAACAGTAATGGGAGATTTTTATTTCCCAGATGTGGAAAGAACAATTTTTACTACTGGATCAGCCATGAGTAATTATATTCTACATACTTTGCAAGCAGCATCACTCACAAGGAAATGTTATTCTATTTAATACTATAGTATAGTTTCAGATGGATCTGTTGGTAAAAATGTAGTGTCTAGTGATCACCAGTCAGTATGTTAAGGTATGCAAGTAAAGTCTGTACAATCAAAAGTCTTAGATTTTCAAAAAAACTGACTGTTCTAACATAATATACTTAATAAATGAACTGGCAGAGGAAAACATTTTGAGAGGAGGAAAGGTGGCAATATCTGAAACAATTTTAGATTCTGCCTCACAGTGCATTAGGTTTATTCAGAAAAGTAAAATAAACAAAAACAATCTGTCGCAGACATTTATAAAAAAACAGTTTACAGAAGACTCCAGTGACTATAGACCAGACACCCGTTATACGCAAACTAAATGAAACCCTTTTGAAAGAAATTATTGTTTACCTAGAAACTAATGATATAAAGGATCATAGACAACTGTAAGAGGTCATGTCAGACTAATCCAATCATTAGTTTATTTTAGGGAAAAGTTTGACACAATAAACTAATTTTGTAAACTTCATAGTCTGGGACTAGATTCAAACATAGAGGGAGAGATGGTTACTGCTGGAGTGCCAGGAAGCTCAGTGCTGGGGTCTGTTTGTTTAATATATTTATTAGTTAAATAAGTGGGCTTCAAAGGAATGTTTGTCTCTTTTGCAGATGATACAAATATGGAAAAAAGGTAGTGTCACGACCCAGAAACGAGGGGCTCAGTACACCGCTAATTCTCCTACTCCAGCTTATATGAGTGTTATAAATTGGGTGTAATTAATTACTTTATTATAACATATATCAGCAATGCGGGTCGTTGCTAACGATTGCGGGCTCACTGTTGCTGGTTGTGCCTCTTGCTTAGGTGTTGCAGCCTCTGGGGCGTAGGCGCTCATCCCTACGACCCCCTACAACTTTCAGACCGCAAATGCGGGCCATTCGCGAAGCGAGGGGTTGGACTTGCCGAGGTGGAGGCTCCCTCGTCGGCTGCAGGCTCATTGCTGGCCGCAAATGAGGACCCTTGCGAAGCGAGGGGTCGCATTTGCTGAGGTGGAGGCTCTACGGCACCTCACAACCCCTTACAAATGACCACACAAGCAGCAGTTTAAAAAAAAAAACACGCAATCACTAACTACGGACTTACACAAAAAAATACGAGCCTCAGGACTTAGAAAAAGAAAATTGCGGACTTACACAAAAACAATTACAACCCGCAGGGCTTAGAAAAAATCCATTATGGACTCGCAAAAATACGACCTTAACGGACACCCCGCTCACAGCGGAAAACATTTAGAAACACAAAAATACACACAAAAATACAATAAAAACTTTACTTAAACCAAGGGGGGACACCCAGGACCTCTGCAACACTGCTTAAACCTCTAATTTGGTCAAATTTACAAACTTGAAATGAAAAAAATGAAAACGAGGCTACAGGACCCCTAAAGCCGCTAAATACCACAAAGCAAATAAGGCTTTTTCAAAAACCTGTACAACCTACAACATACACCATTAGCAAGGACACTTCATGATACAAATCCGCCCAAGATATACACATTCGCCGACATTTTTACACAGCTACACTAACTTCTTCCTATTTACAATACACACTTCACACATTGCTGACACTTACACCTCAGCTCCACAACAGTGCAAACCTACATTCTATGCTGCAGGAACATCAAAACAGATTGTCAGCTCTTCAGCACAATGCTTCCTGCATATGTTACTTACAAATAGGTCAAGTATATGAATTTATTAATGTATTACTTATTTAATTAGCATAAAAAAATACATATACACAAAAAAACACTATCGCAATAAACGCAAAAGCCATTCACTGCGCGCCTCACAAGCAAAAGCGCCAATGATAACAAAAAAATACAACAACTAAGAGTCTCGCAATGAGCGCCGAAGGGTCTTAGACCACCAAAAAAATGTATGCCTGTGGCAAACAGCATTACCTGTCTTACAATTTTATTGCCCCGTCATTTTTGACGGGCAAGTCGCTAGTTATTCATAATATTAATTCTGATTATAATAATAATTATTCTACTCTCATGCTCTGAGATTTTCAGTGTAAATTATGATTCACACTCTTGCTTTCTACGATAACACTTTATTCAATGAATTAGGCTTACAATTAAGGTTACAGATGTGTCTTTATCAAAATACAATAATCAATTCATATACATAATTATTATAGACATAAATATGATAATACTATAAAAACAACATCTCTTAAATTAGCAGAAAAAGCATTCTAAAGTTACCAAGTATAATATACTGTTTGTGATGCTTTGTCCATGTGTGCGTGTGTGTGATACTTTACCAGTCTAGGAATAAGAAGCTAAGAGGGAGTGTTCAATCAAGAGAAAGAATTCTTGGTCACTCTGTTGTATTGCTTGGTACATAACTCCACCCCCATACTCATGTTCCTCTCTTCTTACTGGTTAGTTAGGTCACATGTCCCTAGAACAAAGGCTGCATGGTCACTAGGTTCTCCATCTTGGTTTCTCTGGGCATTCTGAGATCAATAACTATGGCTGGAGGTCAAACTGTACTGACCAAAGATATCTCCATCATGTGGTCATACCACAAACTGCACCTATGTATAAGGCCTATTATGCTATAAGCCATTGTAACACCTTATGTGGCAACTCGGCAAATTCATCAACTATTCTGAGAATGTTAATCTCTAAAAGAGTGAGACAAAGCATGAATATATAGCTTTTTGTGTATACAATCTTTAATGCTGTAAACCATTCCTTTCCTTAATCCTGATGCCAAGCAGGTTTAACAAGGAGCAATCTGTAGGTTGTGACTTTATATTCATCTCAGCACCCAGCCTTTCAGATCAGATAATCATTCATATAGAAGCAGAGAAATCATATAAGCAAAACCCTTAGTTAGTTCAGAGGCAGACTGACTTTATTCTTCCTTACTAAAAGAGTTCTTACACAGCACCAAAAGATCTACCTCCCCACGCCTTCCTCCTCAACATTTGTTCCTGTGAGATATACCTGTTCTGGTATGTGTCTCTTTCTAAAGGGGGGGTTACATTACAGCCTTAAGTTCAATGTTTTGTTAATCTGAATTTTATGTGATGGATCAGAAAACAATAGTCTAAGTTGGTGAAGTCAAATGAGAAAAATATATACATAAAACTATTTTTTAGAAATAGAAAACAGAAAATTGGCATGTGTGTATGTATTCACCCCCTTTGTTATTAAGCCCATAAAAAGCTCTGGTGCAACCAATTACCTTCAGAAGTCACATAATTAGTGAAATGATGTGCATCTGTGTGCAATCTAAGTGTCACATGATCTATCATTACATAGCAACACCTTTTTTGAAAGGCCCCAGAGGCTGCAACACCTAAGCAAGAGGCAGAACTAACCAAACACTGCCATGAAGACCAAGGAACTCTCCAAACAAGTAAGGGACAATGTTGTTGAGAAGTACAAGTCAGGGTTAGGTTATAATTTTTTTTCCAAATCTTTGATGAACCCCAGGAGCACCCTCAAATCTATCATAACCAAATGGAAAGAACATGGCGCAACAGCAAACCTGCTAAGAGACGGCAGCCCACCAAAACTCACGGAACGGGTAAGGAGGGCATTAATAAGAGAGCAGCACAGAGACCTAAGGTATCCCTGGAGTAGCTGCAGAGTTCCACATCAGAGACTGGAGTATCTGTACATAGGACGTCAATAAGCCGTTGGGTATTATGGCAGAGGGGCCAGAAGAAAGCCATTACTTTCAGCAAAAAAACAAAATGGCATGTTTTGAGTTTGCGAAAAGGCATGTGGGAGACTCCCAAAATGTATGGAGGAAGGTGCTCTGGTCTGATGAGACTGATAAAATTGAACTTTTCGGCCATCAAAGAAAACGGTATATCTGGAGCAAATCCAACACATCACATCACCCAAAGAACACCATGGCTGCTGAAAAACACCATGTTTTTCAGCAGCCAGGACTAGGAAACTGATCAGAGTTGAGGGAAATATGGATGGTGCTAAATACAGGTATATTCTTGAGCAAAACCTGTACCACTATGTGCATGATTTGAGGCTAGGACGGAGGTTCACCTTCAGCAGGACAATGACCCCAAACACACTGCTAAAGCAACACTTGAGTGGTTTAAGGGGAAACATGTAAATGTTTTGTAATGGCCTAGTCAAAGCCCAGACCTCAATCCAATAGAAAATCTGTGGTCAGACTTAAAGATTGCTGTTCCCAATCGCAAACCATTCAACTGGAAGGAGCTGGAGAAGTTTTGCAAGGAGGAATGGGCAACATCCCAGTGGTAAGATGTGGCAAGCTCATAGAGACTTATCCAAAGCGACTTGGAGCTGTGATTGCCGCAAAAGGTGGCTGTACAAAGTATTGACTTTAGGGGGGTGAATAGTTACGCACATTTACTTTTTCTGTTATTTTGTCCTATTTGTTGTTTGCTTAACAATAAAAAAAAGAAACATCTTCAAAGTTGTGGGCGTGTTCTGTAAATGAAATGATGCAAATCCTCAAACAATCCATGTTAATTCCAGGTTGTGAGGCAACAAAACACGGAAAATGCCAAGGGGGTCAATACTTTTGCAAGGCACTGTAAATAGATAAGATTAAGACATTGTTGATAGATAAAACGTTTTCTTATTTCTAAATGTTGTTTTTACAGCATGTCAACAGACTGCTGCTTTTAACATTTAAATAAAGATATGCTTTGTATTAGTTGTTTTTAGTCATAGACATGACCAAGGTTACGGTTACTGAATGCATTTTCACATTATTTATATCATGTTGTTGTTGCATTTTAATATATTTATACTTCAGGATACAGAGGCACACCCTGAAGTATAATAAATGTCTGTGTGTGTAAAGCTAATTAGTAATGCCATTCTGATGCATATTGCAGCAAACAGCCAATACGTATTCGGTTTGCATGTAATATACCATAAGGATACATATGCAGTATGGTTGGATATTAATTTGTTTTGAGTGCCATATTTATTTAGTTACAAACCAATATCCAAATTATGGGTCATACTCTATTAGCTACTCGAAAATGCCTCAAACTCATAAATTTGGCATCAGATGTTTTTTTCTTTAAATGTTCGAATGTCTTCTTTTGACTCCAGATCTCAAACCCTGACTTTTTATATGATCATATGATCTGACAATGTTTAAGCAAGCCTGTAATTAACTTCTTAGACACAGCCAATAGTAAATGAGACCGTCATCGTGACATCGGTAAAACATGGAAGTTACACATAATCTGCAATCAGAGGCTACAAATGAATTAATGCCAATAAGTAATATTTGCTGATCAAGCACTATAGCTCTCAATAAAAAGCATTCGATCATCTGTTTTAGTCCATGTGGGTTTCATCATATGTAAAATAAAATGCACAGATGTCTATCACATGTTGATAAAGAACAGGTACATATTTAAAAAAATAATTCTTTATACATGTTTTATAGTAAGATGAGCTAAAGACTGTGTCTGCTTATATGTGCACTGAATTTACACAACTACTAGTAATTTTGTTGTCCTTCCTTTTTTCTTACTTTTGCCTTATATTATGTTTGTGATTATTTAAATATAACCCTTTTTGTCATATCAGACCTTTTGTGGCTGAACTGCCTGTTTTTCCCACATAAAGATATGATTTAATGTCCCAAA
This sequence comes from Discoglossus pictus, assembly GCA_027410445.1. NCBI lineage: Eukaryota > Metazoa > Chordata > Amphibia > Anura > Alytidae > Discoglossus > Discoglossus pictus. The sequence goes on from CM050165.1 coordinate 352,593,717, forward strand.
GAGTGGTTATATTTAGTACTGCCTTCTAAGAGATTCTTTTTAAAGTTGGAAGTGTTCAAGATTCCTGAAATCAATATTACTCAAAATAATATATAAAAAGAATAGACTGTTGTGCAATTAATTCTAATGTCTTTCCATGCCTTCCCGTGCTTTTAAAGTCGAAGCACCATGCTAAACAAGTGATAAATAAATGAGAACTTAATTTTATGTTTGTGTGTACCAGAATCAATGGAGCAACTGGCTTTGGAGAAACAGCTTCGCTGGAACCCAAGATTCACAATTTAATTTAGGTGATTACAGTAATTTTTGGTGATTTACCATATTGTGTGTTTAATAGCTGTTACAGCTTTAATAAGTGTTTGGAAAAGCTCTGGTTAGTCCTATTGAGTACTCAGCATATTTTTGACAAAAACTTGAAATCTTTTTCAGTTGCTGGGTTATTTGCAAGCTAGAGCTACAGGTGTAATATAATATAGATTTTGTGTAACTTTAATTATTTAGGGCTTGCAATATTTGAGCTGTGCTAATATCATAGAAGAAAGTGAGGAATTGTAATTTCCCTGGGTGTTTTCCACCCTAATAATCAGTATACAAAATGGTGGGACTAGTATGAATAGAATCAATATAAAAATAATTTTATTTCATGACAGCGGCGTATTTTAAAAACAAGGGTGTATTTAAAATAGTGATAGGGGAAAATTAAAAAAGGGGTAGATGTAAGGAATAGAGAAATCCCAATGGCACTTCTATTGTGCAAGATATACCCCTAATGAGTGGGTATTCCTATTCCCACCTTCAGTTGAGCCCAAAATGTTATAATGAGACTTAAAGGTAGAATAACTAGATAATCTCATAAAATTATATATATAAAACCTTCATGCATATGCATATCATCTTCCAGAGGTCCAGAGGGCAGTAACTCTTTCAAGTAGCAATGTACTATGTAGAAGGGTAAAATATATCACTGCTTGCTATAGTTTAAAGCCTTTTGCCCATTTTCAAGAAAAGCACATACAATGTAATACCAATTATACTTATATCTATGGGAATAATTTCTAAAGCTTTACAGAGTCAGAATCCCAGCTAGCGATTTATAGCATGGGAAATGAGCTGTATATGTATTAGCTTTCTTTCATCAAGACAAATATCCCAATAGCAGACCTGACTCAGGCACAACGTATTAAGTGCCTAAAGTCTACGTGGAGGGTAAAATCATTGGCATATATCAAGGGCTATCAAGGTCAGTATGAAGGTCTTGCAAGCATAATATACTATACCGGGGATGCATGGGGCATTAAACTAGGCCGTAACTATAACAAGTTTGCGGTTCCAGCAAGGCTCGACCTCCGTATTGCAATGTGCATGCGCACGTCTAGCGTGATGATGTACGCAGCGCCGTTGCTAGGAGCCTGACGTGTTTCGACGTACAACGTCTTTGTCAAAGGGGAATTGTATAACGCTGTCTCAAGGAACTATTTATAGGGAGCTGTCGCCTTGGCAATGTGAAATAGGCAATATAGGCAGTAATACAGGAGCATATATATAAGCAACAAATACACATGTGCACCACAAATTGGGGACATGAAAAATTGCAAGGACAAACTTCATAATAGAGAGAGGGGGCAGAAAAAAGAATTAACTCCTTGATGTATATATAAACGTTTGGACAATATATAAAAGTAAGGCAATATTACAAAAGTCCTATATAGGAAATATAATATGACAAGGGGTATGTCACATGAGAGGTGTGGACAAACATTTATGCATGATGTTTGCATACACTTAATAGAGGTCTAGACATAAGAAGAGTCAAGAATAAAAAGGTATATGACCTTAAGCCTAAAAGGAGGAAAATGATGGTGTACCATATGTAATAACTATGTTTATAGGGCATAGCCCTATAGTTCAATGATAAAATGTGAATAATGTAACATATATAAAGAGGTTAATTGCCTCAACAAATTATAGTATTCTGAGTATGACAAAATCACAGTGATAAGATAACATAAGTGGTTTGAAAGTGCTTGGGAACATAGGTATTTGCCAACCTAATAAAATTTATAGGCTGACATAAGAGTGAAATAAATACAGGGCCTAAAGTAGGCCTCCTATTTCACTATATTATGAATCAATATGTAGATATAAATAATAAGTGAATATGACTATAAGCCAATATTCTGCATATTAGCTAATATGTCAAAAAATGTGACGAAGACCTTTGTAAATAATGTGTATATATATATCTATATCTCAAAAAGAAAGTCAAACTAGATAAAGGGAGTGAAAGTGAATCCCTCATTTAGGCCATTTGGTACTTGGGCCTTCAATTTGTATATCCAACGTGCCTCACATTGTAATAGTTTCTTCTCTAAATCCCCCTGTCTTGGTCCTATATGGACTTGATCAACTGCACAAAAAGATTTTTATATATATATAAATTTATGAGAATATCTAGTTATTCTACCTTTAAGTCTCATTATAACATTTTGGGCTCGATTAAAGGTGGGAATAGGAATACCCACTCATTAGAGGTATATATTGCACAATACAAGTGCCATTGGGATTTCTCTATTCCTTACATCTGCCTCTTTTAATTTTCCCCTGTCACTATTTTAAATACTTCCTTGTTTTTAAAATACGCCGCTGTCATGAAATAAAATTATTTTAATATTGATTATTTTCATACTAGTCCCACCATTTTGTACACTGTGCTGATATCAGTGGAGTTCTAGGCCGGATTTGCATACTTTGGCTTGCCTGTAGTGATTGTGGGCGGGGAACTCATAACCGGCTTACGAGTAGTTTATAGAATTTGTGGCAATATTAAGAGCAGTTTTAAGTGTGTATAAATTTACTAATTGAGCCATGTTCACCTTTTCAGGGCGGAACTGTTGATGGTTGCACATGACACAATAATATAATAAAGTCTTTGTAAGTTAAGTCTTCGATCGGTGGCATCGATATCATAAGTCCATGCTTCCTGCCCATGTGGCTGAGTTAACACTTGATGTACAATTATCAGTGGAACAGATAACTCAATTAACTTTCAGTGGAAGAAGAATGTGAAACAATTGGGTGAACTAATTAACTACTCTTTATAGCCGGAGTTTTACCATTGCTGAAGTTGGCTTTGGGTTGTATACAAGTTGGTATTAATAACTTTTGTATAATACACAGAATTTATTACGGTCAAATGGGGATATTCTTCCAAAGCAATTAATGTCCAAAGTGTAAGAAAGTACTGAACCTACCTCAGGATAAAATAGTGCATAAAAAAAACATGTAAACAAAAGGTTGCATTTTAGCACTGTTCCAAAGAAAAATAAAATACTGCTAGTGTGAGTTTGCTTGGAAAATGAAAGACAATAATGACTCCTATACATAATGTAGCTAAAAATGTACAAAAGGGAGTGTGAGGCAAGTAGGTTATAAACAGATTATGAAATGAATACACATACAGTGCCTTGCAAAAGTATTCACCCCCTTGGCATTTTTCATGTTTTGTTGCCTCACAACCTGGAATTAACATGGATTGTTTAAGGATTTGCATCATTTAATTTACAGATCATGCCCACAACTATGAAGATGTTTTTTTTTTTTTTAATGTGAAGCAAACAACAAATAGGACAAAATAACAGAAAAAGTCAATGTGCATAACTATTCACCCCCCTAAAGTCAATACTCTGTAGAGCCACCTTTTGCGGCAATCACAGCTCCAAGTCACTTTGGATAAGTCTCTATGAGCCACATCTTACCACTGGGATTTTTGCCCATTCCTCCATGCAAAACTGCTTCAGTTCCTTCAAGTTAGATGGTTTGTGCATCTTTAAGTCTGACCACAGATTTTCTATTGGATTGAGGTCTGGGCTTTGACTAGGCCATTCCAACACATTTACATGTTTCCCCTTAAACCACTCAAGTGTTGCTTCTGCAGTGTGCTTGGGGTCATTGTCCTGCTGAAGGTGAACCTCCGTCCTAGCCTCAAATCACGCAGAGAGTGGTACAGGTTTTGCTCAAGAATATCCCTGTATTTAGCACCATCCATCTTTCCCTCAACTCTGACCAGTTTCCCAGTCCCGGCTGCTGAAAAACATCCCCACAGCATGATGCTGGGGGTGAATACATACGCACATGCCAACTTTCTGCTTTCTATTTCTAAAAAATAGTTTTAGGTATATATTTTTCTCATTTCACTTCACCAACTTAGACTATTTTGTTCTGATGCATCACATAAAATTCAGATTAACAAAACATTGAATTTACGGCTGTAATGTAACAAAATAGGTAAAAAGTCAAGGGGGGGTGAATACTTTTGAAAGGCATTGTACATCTTATACAGGCAGACCCCGCTTAACACTACCCAATTTAACACTGATTCACTATAAAGCTGTTTTTGCCTGAGAGACCCCCATTGGATATAACACAGTTTTTGCCCGACACATCCCAGAGTAACACTGATTTGATGCTTGTGTATCATCCAAAACACCAAGAGCCATGAAAGGAATTTTAAAATCGAGTTTGCCTGTGAATTATTCTATGTTAAAATTAACCCGTTTAAGCACTTAGTCTTCTTGGAACACGTCTACAGAGTTAAATGAGGTACGCCTGTATTTATATATAGGTATATCCTGCATAACGCTACCCCTTTTCGCGATGTTTTGCTATAACGCCATTTTGTCTCGTAATTCCCTGTTTAACACACTGCTTCGCTATAAGGCTGTTTTTGCTGCCAACCCACTTTTAATGCTCTGATTCTCAAAAAAAAAACTGAATCCAGGGTGACCCAGAAGCTTCATCATCACAAATTTAAGTTTATGAGTTCGCCTAATCCATTCTACCCTAAGTTAAAATTACCCCGTTTAGTGCTGTTTCGCTTAACACTCCTATTGCTTGGAAACTATCTACAGTGTTAAACAAGGTATAGCTGTACTTCTACTGGTTCAGGAACAATTGCCTCATCCAGTGTTAAGACTATTATTTGTAAGTATAACTATTACAGAGGGAATGAAGCATGAAAACTTGTTCTGTATAAAATATTTGTAAAGTAAAATCCCCATTACTAAATATTATAGATTGATTGTGCCATATATTTAAAGTAATGTCTACATCTTGCCTTGTAGACCAATTACAGTTTATAGTAAAATGGACACATTTGAATTGCTTGGACAAAATGCCTCTTTTTTTTTTCTGAAATCCATGATTTAGTTCAGAAGGAAAACCTCTTGAAATAACTGCATGACTCTGCCGTGGAGCCCAGAGAGAAAATTCAACGGAATAAGCATAATGCTGTGTGGCATTTACTGCTTCTTGGGCAGTTTAAATCTGAAAGGTTTGTATGTGTCAAGCAATGTTTTATTGTCCTTGGATTCTGGCACTGACTGATCACTTTTGAAGGCATTGATTAAACTGGAATGTAATGTCAATCAAAATATTGATATCCTGTCTATATTTAGCAGCACACAGCTATTAAATCACTGAAATAAATTGTTTACTCAAGTATGTCAATCCAACGGTAACATGCAAATACATATCCTTTACATCTCCTTGCATTACATACATATATAGTGCTATGATACCTACAATATACTGTATCATCACATACAATATGTAATGTATTAGGACTGAAATTAGTAAATGGTGTGCCATTTATTTATAGTTTTGGAAATATCACTACTGATTGGATTATTTATTCCTTAAGTGTTTGTTCCTTTGCTATTAATTGTAAAGTATATGCAGTAGTATGTGAAAAAATAATTTTCCTATTTTTTGCATTTCTACTGACAGTATTTGAAGTAATTGTAGAGAGAGGAGAGAGATGAATGTGCATCTTCTTCAATCTAAATTAATATTCTGTTGTAGGGCCTTTTTTGGGAGACAAAGAAAAGCAAAGCATGAAGCAGGATATGAGAAAGATGGTATTACCATTTAAATGGACAGGTGGACAAAGACGAGAAAGACTTTGAACCTGATTCAATTGCAAGGCCGCAACTCGATCGAAGTAGGCCTTATGTACGCGGGCCTGCCGCAGGCCTGCATCGCTTGCAAGTTATGGTGCTATTCAATTGTTCAAGACCGCAAGTTATGGGCTGATAGCGACATTCGGAAACCATGCCATCGTATGTAGCATTTGCAAGCTTGAACAGATCAATTAGCCAAGGCCGTAACTCCTGAGATAGAAACAGCCAATGGAAACAGAGATCGTCATCATTACATCAATGGAAAATGGAGTTTGGATTTCAAAGTCCTACGGGCTTCAATTACGAGTTACGATTGGACCCACATTCCTGAAATATTGCAATATCGATAAAACCGTAAATATGATATTCTATTATATGTATTAACACATTGATTGCCAGGATCAATATAACACGGAAATTAAACATGAAATAAAGTATAGCTTGAGAATGTTGTGCTATTAATTCTAAGACCTAACATCACTTTCACTTTTAATAATAAGTACAGTAATGTGTGTATATTTGCATTTAAAGTGCTCTGGACATGTCATTAAGCCCTTTGCGAGTCCTCCTTGTTACCCTTAACTTGTGTTTCGACTTTTGCGGGCTTCACAGCTTGCTTAGCGAGGGGGAATCAGAGCAATTGAATAGCGATTTGCGATTTTAGTGTTCTCAACTCTTGCAGCCGTGAAAGATCAAAGGCTTGGAGGGGCATTAACTTGCAATGGGAACCATTGCAATGCATCACAATTGGATGCTTGTAACTCGATCGGAGCTCACAAAAAGCCGCCAATTGAATAGCACAATAACTTATGGGCTCCATTCCTGAAGCCCGGATCTCCCGAAGCCTCAATTGAATGAGGCTCATTGTGGATTACAAGTTTGTATTCCTTCAGTTTTCAGAGTATTGTACACAACAAAGAGGAATTTGTAAATGCTGTTTGAGAGTAAGTGGACTGGTGGTGTCTTTCACATTTAACAAGCTTTACTACACTATGTGGGTTGATGTAGAAGTTTAAAATAAAATATATATATTTTCTAGAAATTCTTTGATGAATAAATATAGGGTCAGAAACTGTAGATTGAGTTTGGGATTGATCGTTTGTCCTACTATTGGGACCCAAGTTACACATGATAATGGCCTCCTTATCTAAAATTAAATCTACACCATGACTGTTAAAGAGTGCATTTGATGGTGGCTTGGCTAGAAATGTCTTTAAAAACTTTTGGTTCAGGATTATTGTGGCTGGTTTGGTATTATTTGTATCCTTTATATGTAATACAGCAACATATTCTGTAGCATAGTGATTGTAGGACAGATTTAATCACAAATAATAATTGCTGATTGTTAGAAGTGGCAGATAGAATTGTAAATATTAGCTTTGGGGTGTACAAAATGTCTCTAAGCTGATAAATTGATATTAAATGTAATTAAGTGGATTTTCTTAAATGCCCCATAATGCCATGGGAAACACACACAGATGCACTATGGAGCTACCTTTGATGCTACTTATTAATAATTCTAAGAATAAATATCTAGAAGTGATATGTTTTGAGATTTGTTGATTTTATATATTGCATATGTTTTAAGGATGGCATAAACCTGATGATCTAGTTACAATTTCTTCATTTTCTTTTTATTAGTTTGACAATATAAATGCATTGCAAATTTAAATTGAAGGAATTTATGGTTATGTTGGTTATGTTGGTACTTATATGTGTCCAGTTTAGGCATGCATTTTATTATTTCTTTATAAAGGTCCAATATTTGTCATAGCACCAAATATATTAAGAACAATAAATACATAACAATACCATTAAGATGATAATTGATAATTCAGATGTCGAGGTCCATGCTTCTTACAATCAAAGATATAAAGAATAGCTTATTTTCACTTGAACATGAGATACGGTAATGTTAAATATTAATGCATAAAAAAAATATTATCTAAATGCATGTTTCTGACATAAAGAGCATACAGTATTTATGATGCTGCATATTATATATGTTGGCCACTAGGGATATAAAATTCAGATTAGAAACATAGGGCGCAGAGCACTTCTCATTCTGCTGCTGTATAGTTGTATATTAGGGTCTATGGATCTTTTAGCCCAAGTTAGTTTTATTATCTTATGTGAGAGATAGAAAATAAATGGTCTGCATAACACATGATTTCAACCGTGCAAATATCCTTGGAGTGCAGAACGTTCAGCTGTCAAATTCACTTAATATTCGTCTAAACCATATTTTTAAGCACTTCAACAGTACCAAATAAAGATATAATTATGTTCATGATTTCCTCTCCATACAGATTGTTTAATGCCAGCAGTGATTTTTTCTAATTGTAGTGTGCATGTCAGCACTTCCTGCCTTAAACAGCATGTTTCTCTCTAGTGGAATTTCACACTTCCACACTCACTCACTCCACCTTTGAAGATAATATGGTTGATATGGTGCTTAAAGATATGTTCACTAATGTGATTTATCTTTCTGTATGAGAGAAGCGAAAAATACAGCAGGTGTTACTGTTTGTAACTGAACAAAGGAAAAAGTGTAATAATATTCAATAGAATAAAGAATAGGTGTAAGGAAAAGTATACCCATGTGTTAGATACTACAATGGGGTTGTTATCTTGCATAAAGAGTGATAATAAGTCCCTGTTTTACACACAATACAGCAGTCATAAAGTATATATTAACATCTGCACATAGTTAGACTTCTCTCATTATTACTAGCTATTATGCATCACATATAGTAGTTGTCAAACTGCGAGACGTCGTCACACTTTGCGTGATGCGTACGAGTTAAGCGATGAGGCCAAGCGAGGCGAGCCATTAACGTGTAGAACTTAGGCTTATCGCCTGCAAGCCTTGCGTAGAGAGGCGAGCTGTTAAGGCAATTAAACTTGCAGCACAAAGGGAGCAAAGTGAGGCGAGCAGTGAAGACAATTAAACACGCAGGACTTAGTAAATGCGCAATCACATTAGCCTTCAAGCACTTGACAAACGTGGGACTTAGAAAAAAAATACGAGACGTGGGACTTTGGATAAAAAATACGAGATAGCAAAAATACGTGGTTAACCGCTGAACCGCAAACATCCAAAAAACACAAAAAATGCTAAGAAAATAAAAATAAATACAACAAAAATATCACCCACATCACGGTGGAACAGACAGGACGTCTGGGAGTGGGGTGGAACGCGAATTTAAGTCAATTTCGACAACTTTCACCAAACGAAAATCGCTTAATTACATTAGCAATCTGTACAATGGTGCTTTACGAGACGCAGGACTTTGAAAAAGAAATACGACATAGCAAAAATACAAGGATAACGGGCGAACCGCAAAAAAACAAAAAACACAAAAAACACAAACAAAATACAAAGAAATACAACAAAAACATCACCCACAACACAGGAGAACAGCCAGGACATCTGGGAGTGAGGTGGAATGCCATTTAAATGCGTTTTCAACTACTTTCACCACACAAAAATCGCCTAAGCGAGCAAAAAATTAAAACAAGGCTACAAGAACCCGGACCAGGCAAAACATTGCCAAACGCTATTACAAATTATGGAAAATGCTTGCGAGCCATGTAACACATTAATAACATTACAAATCTACAATGGCACTACACCAACGGATTTACCTCACACACACAAACAATTTAGAATGCACAGTTGGCACATTCATTACACTTTATCATCAGAGCACCAACACTCACTGTACATTGTATGGTGCCGGAAAATATAAACAGATTGTTAGCTCTTCAGGCTATTGATTGCTGGATATATTAATTACAAATAGGTAAAGTACAAGAAATAATTAATTCATTATGATTAAGTAAATATATATATATATATATATATATATATATATATCTTTATAATGAGTGACAAAGGTGCTCAGAGGAGCAAAAATAGAAGTCACAAGAGACTCGCCATGAGCACCGAGGGTCCTCACAGTACCAAAAGGTTTACATTGTGTTTCAAACAGCATTCTCATGGCTTCATATTGTATTGCCCCATAATTTTTGACGGGCAAGTCACTAGTATAATAATAATGTCCTGGTGGTGACACATTTTATAATTAAAATATGGTAGACAATTAACTGGGAACGTGATATGGATTAGAGAACCAAAGTATGTGATGTAATAAAACTAACAACATTAAAAGCTAAGTAAGCCATGAACATATTACATTTTTTGAGAGTTGATTCTACTTGTGTCATGGACACTTCCATCTTGCTCTTACATTTACTCCCATTGTAAATTGGCAATATTTCAATACAACGCAATAGATATCTTATCTGAATCCAAGGTTCCTCATTTCTTTTCAGATTACCTTTTTATTATTAAGTCACATATGTTTAAAAAAAACATTATAGTCAACATATAACATACCGTACACCTTATACATATATGTAATATAAATCCCTGTTTAAGCATTTGTAGAATGAGCCTTCATACCTGAAGTTGCATGCCTATAATCCTGTAGACATTAGAAACAGAACTGGTGAACTGTTGCTGCTAATGATTGTGGTGGATGCTCTTTTCTATGTCTATACAAGACAGAAAAAATACATCTGACAACAGATAAGAACCAAAAAGGCTTAATAGTTCTGTCCATTCTATCTATCTAAAAGTTTGCCTTAATAAAGCATCAAGGTAGTCTTAAACTTAACCCATGCAAGCCTAAAGCATTTGCAACTAGAGCTCATATGTTTGTTTGCTGAGCATAGACTATATTTTTATAAAGTAAGTTGATAAAAATGTCCTGCTCTAGAAAAATAGTTTTTGGAGTTATGAGCCATTTTGATACTTCTTGAGCTTTCAAAACCAGAGCTAGATGCAAGGGACCATGGTTTGTTTTCTTGGATATCTTATTTTCATAACTGCCTTCATGAATCTGAAAACAATATGCAGTAAGTATTAAAATTTAGTTTTATGTCTAAGACATTTTGAAGATGTGTTAAAACTTGAGAGTAAGTTATAAAATACTGCTATGAGGATTTGAGGATTTTTCTTGCTTGGAAAAATGTATTTATTACTTGTGCAATGTAGATTGTGTGGAGCAGGATGTGCAGTAGTAGATATTGTTTGATTGGAAAGACGATAAAAGGTTATTTTCATACATTAATCATAGGTTCTAAGTTATGTAAAGTGCTTCCTGTTTGTGGTTGAAGTCATGAAGTCTATGGATGGGGAATGAGAAACTTTAATTATTTTTATGAATATTTGAAGATTTAATTGTTATTCTCTTGGAAGGATAGTAGGCCTGATGACAAAGTTTGCCTAATAATTTATTTCCCTGGTAGATGACTGAAATTCCCAATAGACCTCTTCTGAACATGACATTATGAGATGGAATTCTTGCAGTTAGAATTCTGCTGTTGGTTCCCCCTTGTTGATTCCTAGTGTCACAAATCTTCCTCTAAAGTGTGAAGCAAAGTGTTCTAAAGCTTAGCCCACTGCACATAATTATAAAGTGTTTGATGGAGTTCTTGGATTTAAGTGATTTCGGTTGTGTAGGACATATTTCATTTTGTTGCAACCATGCACCCAATTCCTGACTGCTGGCATCTGTTGTAATATGAGTCTGTTCTATGTGATGTGGTGGTAATGCCCATTAAGTTTTCCTACTTTGTCCTCCAAATGAGGTACTTTTTGAGCTGGGGAGTGTTCAAACTCTTTTGGTACCTTGTTTGGTATCTTGTTTGAAGCAAATTAATTTTTGAGGGAGTTTTGTTGTATTGGCCTTAATTACCATTTTGCCCACAAGATTAAAATTAATATTGATGTTATTTCTTTAAATTTTGGCTTATAAATATCTGCTTTATCAAATACTTTGCTTTCTTTCAAATCATATCATTCTTGATAAGATCTAGTTTATATATTTTCTACTTGGAAATATAATTTTGCTAGGTGATGAAATTGTTTTTCCAGGAATTTGAAGACTTCAGAAGGATGAAGACAGCTCTTTTTGCAGTTGATTAGCCATCCATGTCTTACAATATAAGTGAGGACAAAAGCCTAATCCATTCTCAGAGAATTTTGATTCTGGTAAAGAATTATTGTATTATACAGATAACAAAATATTCTCATTTCTTCCTATACAATTTTTCAGCAAGAGTAGCTAAAATGTTGCTCAAGGCTCTTGAGATGTAAATTGCGAATTATGGTTGTTTAGTAAAATCTGATATATTTCTGATAATCCTGTGATATAGGTTATAAAAGTATTTTAGATCAATTGATAATGCCCAGTCGCCAAGAAGCACATATGTGGTATCCATATCTTCAAAAAGACAAGAGTAAATTAGAAACAATTTTTAAAAAAGGCAACTAAAAGGATGCATGGTCTAAAAGACAAAACTTATAATAAGAGACTTCATGATCCCAGTAGACAGAAGAGAAGAGGAGTAATACTTTCAAATATATGAAATGAATTAAAAACGTTCAAGAGAGAAGTATCTTTGAGAAAAAGAGGACTGAAAGAACAAGAAGTCAAATTTTAAAGTTAAATGTGGAAGATTTAGGGGTAGTGTGAGGAAGTACTACTTTACAGAATTAATAGTTCATAATGGACACTAGCACAAATAGATGCATAGAAATCTAACCTGAGGCTAAATTAAGCCACTATTTTAGGTAGACAGAATGGCAGGGTAAATGGACCTTTCTAATCTGCAGTAAAATCTGTTTGTATATGAAATTATGGATGATTATGATTCCATCTTACATTTTCAAATGTTTAAGTGTTTTATGAGACTTAGATTTTTGTTATTGGACACCATCCTCAATTTTTCTTCAATGTCATTAACAGATTTGAGTACTATCCTGTAAATAGTTTTTCTTGGGGTACTTTTTGAATAATTCTGGTTAATAATACTTAATTCAGAAATCAAAGCCAAACTTGTCCTTATGGTCTGTATTTTTGGAAATTTTGGTGAAAGAAATGTTTTGGAGTCACAGTTATAAATTCGATTTTGTAACCTATTTATAGAATGGAGAGGACTAATAAATCTATTATTGACTTCAGCCAAGCTGCAAGAGATCTTTGAAGGTGGCTCCCACAATTGTTGTTTGGGCAGCCTTATTCGTTTTAAATAATTTGTCTGCGCACATTGCCACTGTGAGAATAATCTCTTCCTTGTTTAAGCATTCAATCTATGTAAAACAGCCAATTACAACAAGAGCATTATCTTCTTGTTTGGTAATTTTTGTTAAGTATAACCATTTTTCTTGTGGTTTATTCATTTTTTATTGCTTGTCAAGTTTTTACCAAAAAGCATAATCCATAGCACTTTTTCCTGCTTGATACAACAAAGTGTTTAATTTTGTTGCATCATCTGGTAAACTCAAGTCGCAAACTTTTGAAGTAAAATCAATGGCTAGTTTGATTTTGTCAGGTGCTGCAATGGTGCTAGACCTCTGTTGTCATACTGCTGGTCTGGAGGCTGTCATGTAGGCCTTTCAAAGTTCATGTTTATTATACAATCCTTGGTATCTCTTTCAGGCCACCTTTATGTAAGAAGATGCAATGAGATTGTCTTCCTCTCCTTCAGAATTGTAATTTCTGTAGGACATAGAAGATGATTGCTCATTCTCTCTAGATAATCTGTACTTTTTGCAACAATGGGAAGCTCTATCAATTCCTTTATCCACTGCCATTGTGAATCAGTCCGATATTTCACAGGGTAGTCTCTATTACTCTGAATTAAGAAGTCTGAAGAGTTCAGGGAAAGTTATTTTACCTTCAACAGAAGGATTATACCATCCTTGGCAGATATAATTTGTTCTTCTTTCCTCTTTCTTTCTTCTAGTTTTGGTTAGATAACAAATCTGTAAATATATTAAGTCCCCACACATCTAATTCTTTTGGTCATAACAGACAGGACTACATAAACTACAAACAGCATGAAAAAAAACTTTACAACTTAACTCAGCGCCTTAGGACGTTTTTTAGGCATTACAGTGGTTCCCAAACTTTTTCGGTTCAAGGCACACTTAATGTTTCAAGATTTTTCCAAGGCCCCCCAAGTCAAACCATAGCTCTATATATATGGTTCAATTAGTTATAAAAAATTAAACACAAATTATTACAAATGTCCTTTTCCCCTTCTTTCTCTCACTCCTCCTTCTTTCTCTCACTCCTCCATCTTTCTCTCACTTCCCCTTCTTTCTCTTACTCTCCCTTCTCTCTCTCCTTCTCTCTTTCACTCCCCCTTCTCTCTCTCACTCCCTTCTCTCTCTCCCACCTTCTCTCTCTCTCTCCCCCTCTTCTCCCCCCTTCCCTCCCTCTCCCTCTTCTCCCTCCCCCCTTCTCTCTCTCTCTCTCTCTTCCTCTCTCCCCCTTCTCTCTCATTTGTGGCTAATCACGGCACCCCAGGGCACTGTGGCCCACACTTTGGGAACTGCTGGGCTATCAGGTTCTCTAGTGTCCTGTGGAATAGAGGAATTGCATATAGAAAGCCCTTATTGTCTGCAAGTTTTTTTATCTTCTTTATTATCCATAGGTCAAAATGAAATAGAAATAAATTAACGGTATATTGACGAGGCTAATCTCCAAGCATCTATAATATGAAGCAAATTGCAGCAGAGCACTGGGTGTCAGAATGAGATGAGATCAGTGTATATAAGAGGAAACCTTCACTCATCTAGGATTACTTGGCATACTTACATCTGTTATGTTTGATAACTCATGTCTGGTAAAGGTTAGTGATGCCTCCCTGGTTTTCAGCATTAATTCCTACTGAAATATCACATGTTTGTGTGCCCTTTCTGTTTGCATTTTGAATCTTCTATGACAGGGTCATCAACCTTTTATTACCTACAGTAGTAACTCAATTTACCCTATCTCATTTCTGGTTCCATAAATCATATGACCCTAGCTATGTATCACCCTGTACTTAGTAGATAGTGATCCGGTCCTGACTGCTGTCCCTAGGCTATCTCACCAGCTCTCCAACCAGCCAAGCGTGGTGCTGTGGGTCACTCGTCAGTGAAGCCACCTAGCAATTACCCTGCTGCCCACAATGAAAGTTTGAATCGCCTACTAGTGGGCAGTAGGGACCAGGTTAAGTACCATTGTTCTATATGTTTTTTTATTTATTCTGGTATTCCAAATATATTATGTTGCTCATGTGTTTTACACAGTTTATTCTTTACAAGTTTTATTTTTTTTAATGTTTATTATTATATCATTATTATTACATATATAGTTGTGAGCAGGCGAGCCAGCCAGAGCCGTTGCTCACGCTTGCGAGATCGCGTAGCGAGCCGAGGCCCTCGCAAAGCGAGGGCCTCAGTTGCTGGCATGGAGCACCGAATTCGCTCCTTGCCAGCAACTGCGCCACTCGCAAACTTTACGTTGTAACGCAAACAACAGGACACACCAACTGCGACCCTCCCAAAGTTTACCTCGCAACGCAAACAACATACGAGACACGTTAACACTCATTACGACCTCGCAAAAATCGTCCGCAACTCGCGAACATGAAAATAATCTAAACACAATAAATACACACAGCACATACATAAAAAGCTTACCTACAGCAAGAGGAAGCATCCAGGACCTCAAAAAAGCAAGTTACACCTTCATTTAACTAAAAATAAAAGAGTTTAGACACTAAAAAATTCTCTAAGCAAGAGAAAAAATGGCCGCAGAAAAAAACGAAAATGAGGCTACAGCACTCTAAACACGCAAAACACCACAAGTACACAACTACGCTAACGGTTTGGTCTCGCGCACGCACACTATTACACTGCACACATTCAGCACGCTTACACAGCAGCTCCACACCACTAATGCTGCAGCAACATCAAAACAGATTGCCAGCTCTTCAACACAATGCTTCAAAATACGTAAAGTATATTCATTTATTAATGTATTATAGATTTCATTATTATACACCAAACAGCATTAGCTACCTTACAATTTCATTGCCGTCATTTTTTGACGGGCAGTTCGCTAGTCACATTTTAGTTGTGAGCATGCGGGATGCTGCTAACGCTGCAGGCTCGCGTAGCGGGGCCACAGTTGCTGGCATGGAGCGACAAAGGCGCTCCTTGACAGCAACTGCGGACCTCGCAAAATTTACGGACTTACGAGAAACAAATACGAGACGCAGGACTTAGAAAAAAAAACATTACGACCTCGCAAAAATACGACCTTACAGCCTGAAACCCGCGCACATGAAATCATGAAAAACATCATAAATACAAACAAGAAACACATAAAAAGCCACAGCAAGGGGGGGGGGGCACAGAGGACCTCGAAAGTGAAGTTACACCTCAATTTGACATCCAAAAATCCCCTAAGCAAGAGAAAAAACGGTACATTGCAAGTTAAAATGAAAAAAACGAAAACGAGGCTCCAGGACTCCAAAGATGCAAAACACCACCGGATTTTCCGAAAAAGACGGACGCGGTCCAAGAACAAGGTTGCCAAATCAGCCATAGACGCGCAACACACATTAGGTGCCATTTTACAACACTAACTTACACAATGCGGAAGTACGCAGCTCCCCATAACGGATTTGGCTCGCGCACGCACTCTATTTACACTACACACTGCACACATTACTGACACTTACACAGCAGCTCCACAGCACTAAAAACAAACATTGTATGCTGCAGCAACATCAAAACAGATTGCCAGCTCTTCAACACAATGCTTCCTGCATATATTAATTCAAAATAGGTAAAGTACAATGCTCATAGCACACAAACAACCAACCACCTCGCAATGAGCGCCAAAGGCGCTCAGCCCGAGGCTCACAATGAGCGCTGAAGCATCTTGGAACACAAAAAAAATATACTGCCCTTACAATCTTATTGCCGTCATTTTTGGACAGGCAAGTCGCTAGTTACTATAATAATTGGTGTAATTAGGCTTCGTTTTTAAATGTAGGATAACATAAAAGGTGCTAATCAAGGATAAGGTAGTATTAATAAATTGGGTATTACTAATATGTCTATTCATTCGCCTAAAGGATGTAGTAGCATTTGTTTACATCTTTATGCACGCCACATTGAGCTGAGCTAATGATGTGTAAAGCATATTTCTATCTGTGATATCCCTTCATCAAAGCATGAGTCTTCCTCTACTCAGGCTAATAAAGAGTTTCTCAACTATCACTTTTGTAATCTTGAGCAGAAAAAATGCTTTGATCTAGGCAGTGTTTAGTGATAGCTCAGGCATTTGCCTCCTATCTATGTTATGTAGAGATGACAGGATGAAGTTTTTGAAACAATTATCGGAATTCAAAATATGTGGAATTGTAAGAATAAAAATATTACAATGGTGAGAAGACAATAGAAATTGATCAAAGCCTAAATACTAGAATTTAGAACTACATATAGTAAGTAGTTAACAATTTCTCATAAATATTACTCAATGGTTTTTAAATAATAAAACGTCAAGTTAAACCTACGTAAATGTCATAAAAAAAATAATATTAAAGTATATTTGTACATTTTGAAAATAAACACATTTAACATTGTCAGCAAATATAATGTAAAATTAAAATATTATTCCAACATTCATCACACTAACCACAAAAAGCACATATGTGTCTTAATTGTATACATTGTATCTGCAATTATAACCGGAGTTCATGCATTAAAGGCTTATCTAAATTTCCTGGATTATGAATGCATCTGATAGAGGATAATTAGTAGTGTATGCAAACATTTATTTTTTCATGAAAAAAATCCCAAAATAAACATTACTTAGCAAACCTTGAAGTTAGCAACATTTCTTAGGGTTTTTAGCAGTTGCATTTGATGGTGTATGCCCCTAGAAAATCCCAGCTCAGTTAATATAAAATTAATATTTAGTTGTGCCCAATCGGAATCAGGGTAATACATTGTATCATTCTCCACATCAGTGGCTTCTGGCATGCTCAGTACAAGAATGGAGGCTGTAAGGGCAGATCTCTGCCAGCACTTCCTCTGCTTCATCTCCCTGCTGTTTCAGAAACACTGTGCAAACTGTCTCACTTGGTATGTTACTGCTAATTTTACTAACGATTGCAAAGAATAAAATAGTCTCTGCTAACTCACCTCTCACATCAGTCACTCACCTACCTCTCACTCACTCCTCATTCATTCCTCACTCATTTACTGATCAAACATTACATTTTCTCACTCACTTAAAAGAAAACATGACAAAAGTAAGTTTTATATATAACCCATTAAGAAAGGTTCAAGCTTGGAGGTAATTTAAAAAACATTATGAAAAAGATTAAAAAAAATATTTCTTTTATTGCTGTAACAAAATGCTTATTTGAGGAGAAAGCAGCTATTGTGAAATGCCGCTAACTTGTAGAATAAATTAAACAAACTGGAACAGATTTAATCACAGCTGTACTCTGATTTGATCTTGTTTTTGCATCAGTCTTAACAAATATGTTAGACAAAGCAAAAAACCCATAAGAATTATTACCCATAACATTTCTATGTATATAAATATGTAGAAATTCTCTAGGAGTGTTCTTTAAATAAGCTGCACTTTTGAGTAGATGGAGCATCCCCTTTAACAAACATTAAGAATAAAAGGTATGATAGAATTATGCTTGTGCATATTTGATTGAATAAGTCTTGCTCAGAAAATACATTTTGCATGAAAAAATAACAAATAAGAACGGTCAAAATGCAGTTATTGCATTTGCTTCAATATTTGTTTTTATGGAATTCACTGGAAAACAGGATATCTCCAAACTGCCAACAAATATTCCTGAACTGACCAGTCTGCAGCTCTAAAAAATATCTCACAATGCTCCCAGAAACATGTGTGGTTTGTAATAGAAGTATTAAAAGTCTTAGGTCAGCAATACCAAATGCCATCACTCTAAGAACAGCCATGCAGGTTCTTCTGAGTAGTTGGGAGCCCATATTTGACATTTTCCATGCAGTATTCTCACTGTTTTTCCCAGTCTAAATGTAAGGGGCAAGAGTAGCAGTTGAAATGCTGCTACTGTAAAAGTGGAGCCTGATACTTTCAGACCATTTAAAAAGGTATTCATAAGATACTGATTATCTGTAACATTGTAAATAATGTTGTTCATGTATTTGCACTGTATGAAAATTTACACTGGTACTGGTTCCACCATCTTTGATATGGAGTTCCGATATCAAGATGATTTTTTTTTTTTTTTAGAAAACTTGTGCTAAAAAGTGCTGATAGCCCCACACATTTTTTTTTTAAACTATAGCAAAGTCTTCTCAGACTTACAGCAGCTTCCACATTGCAGGACAGTTTTACTGTCATGGTTGTGCTGCATATCCTGATGAAAAAGATTTAGCTTGAAAATATTGGAATTTTTTTTTTTAAATCACAGTGAAGATTGTCATTGATTTCTCCGGCTGCTCCCCTGATGGATTTCCAGAGGATTTTTAGCCTAGGTTAGGAAGAAGCCCAGGGTGTAGATGAGAACCTATCACATGAAATTATACTGCAGATCACACTATAAAGTGGAAATATAGAAGATAATATTTAAGACTCAGGAATATGTTGGCGAGTTACAAATAAAAAACACAGCTTTTAAGCACTTATTAATGAAGTACATACAAGTAAATAAATACATAGATATACTATCTTCCTAGTCAAAGCCAGAAACTTTCATGTCCATTTAAGCCATTTTAATCCCCTCTTTTCCAGTGCAAACAGGTGAGAAGCTCTGGTGCTGAAAAGCTGAGCAGACCCTTCTGGGTTTAAATAGTGAAAGATGACAGTATTTACTTTTCTTTAAAAAAATATATGTTAATAGTGTTTATGACACTAGGGAGATTCATTGAAAGGAGACCTGAAATAGCAGTTTCCCCCCAAGGAAATAGAGCACACGAGCACTACTAAACACATCAAAACTCTTGTGGACCTTCCACTGTACTTATTTAGTAATACTTCATCCTTTAGTTGGATAAAATATGATAGCTCCCCCATAAGAATTAATCAAAATTATTTACTGTGGATAAATTCCATTATTATTCTCCGCTTCATAAAACGATGTAGTGAGGCATACATATACACATTGTAATATCAATGCACATTGTTGTTATTATTTCAGTAGTGAATGAATAGATTTTTGACAAATATTGGAGGACTGTAAAAATTGGACAATATGGCACATTTCCACAAATACATTGTTATGGGAGGAGAACGGGGCCTTGTTATAGTGACATCTTACAATCTATGAGCCAATACTACTTAAAGATATGAGGGGGATGGTTGATGGAGAGGTGATTTAGGGAGAAAGAGTTGTGAGAGAACCAGTCTTGTTTTAAGTTAATAGTGGAGTTAAAGGGTCATTTACCTCACTGTAAGTGCCCTTCATGGTATGAAAGAGCACACGATTATTTGTTAAAATTATCCAATTTTTTTTTTATTACACCGATAACTGAATCTAAAGTTTTATGCCTCTGTTTACATACAAAGGGTATCCAGCTATAACAGATAGCTGAAGGGAGTGCAATGTGATACTTATTTATAGGGAAGACAGTGATTTATGGTAGTTTTTCCATGGACTCAGGACTGCACTCATCAGTTAACCCGTAACTGAGCTGTTTTAGGTGAGTTCAGCATTCCATGCTTGCACTCATAGATTTGTTAAGGCTTATTTTTTTTCTTTTTGATCTCTGGAAGGTCAGTTCCATAGAGACACATTCTCATCTGAGATTGATTTAAAAAACAAACTGTAAGGGGCCAACAACTCTTCATTTTGAAAGGGCATATTTTAACAGTCTAGGGGGAGCAATACAACGTATAGACTGGGACAGAGAATTGATGGGTAAAAATACTGAACATAAATGGACATTTAAATCCTTACAAAGACTGCCTTACGTAAGTACAAGGAAATCAACAAGGCTTGACTAAGAGCTATGAGTCTGGCTAAAATTGAAAATAAAAAATTAGTTGCAAAAGAGAGTAAGACTAACCCTAAAATATTTTTTAAATATGTTAATAAGAAGGTCAGGAAGGAAGCTATAGGAACATTACAATGTGACACAGGCCGTCTGATAATTAGTGACCAGGCAGATGAGCTGAATAAGTTATTTTCTTCGTTATACACAAGGGAGGTACCAGTGGTTGGGACACTGAAACAAAATGAGGCTACACTACCTTCACTAAATAATTGGCTAATGCAGGAAGAAATCCAAAAGAGGTTCGAAAAAATAAATAGCCCTAGGTCCTGATGGAATACATCCATGGGTACTGAGGGAACTGGGCTCTGTAACAGCAAAACCATTATATGGCGAATTATAGACCAGTGAGCCTCACTTCTGTAGTGGGAAAGCTTTTAGAATGGTTAATAAGAGATAATATACAAGAATATATCTATTTGAACAGGATTATAAGTAGGAGTCAACATGGATTTATCAGGGATAGGTCATGTCAAACAAATCTGATTAGTTTCTATGAAGAGATTAGTAGGAACCTGGATAAAGGCAACTCAGTTGATGTAGTCTTTTGGATTTTGCAAAGGCTTTTGATACAGTGCCACATGGGAGACTATTGTGCAAACTAAGGGATACAGGAATTGCAGTAAATATTTGCTCATGGATTGAGAACTGGCTAAAAGACAGGAAGCAAAGGGTTGTGATAAATGGAACATACTCCGATTGGACTAATGTGGCAATAGGCATTCCTCAGTGTTCAATATTAGGTCCTCTCCGTTTTAACATATTTATTAGTGATTTAGAAGTGGGACTGGAAATTAGTGTCTCCATTTTTGCTGATGACACAAAGTTGTGCAAGTTAATAAAATCAGATAATGATGTGCTTTCCCTCCAAAGGGATTTACATACATTAGACGCATTGGCCTCTCAATAGCAGATGAGATTTAATACAAATAAATGTAAAGTTATGCACCTGGGAAGGGAAAATTGCCATGCAATTTATAATCTTAAGGGAGCAAATCTAGGGGTATCTGATATTGAAAGGGATTTGGTACTTATGGACAACAATTTTGGTAACAGTGCTCAATACAAAGCAGCAGCTGCAAAGGCAAAACAATATTAGCATGTATTGAGAAGGGTATAGAAGCAAGGGAAACAAATATAATTTTGCCACTATACAAATTCCTAGTATGCCCTCAGTTGGAATATGAAGTACAATTTTGGGCACCACTTCATAAAAAGGACATTTTAGAGATGGAAAAAGTGCAGAGAAGGGCAACAAGTTTAATAAAGGGAATAAAGGGGATAAGTTATAAAGGAGAATGAAATGATAGGGGAGGTGCTAATGATGGGCAAAACAGAGTGGGTGCGTTAAAATGTATTGGCAGATGAAAGTTGTGATATTTAGGGAGAAGCAATTCAGTTAAGAGATGTGTAAATTAGATTTAGGATTTCTAATTATATCCTTGAAAAGATAGGGAGAAAATTTGAAATCCTAAACCTATCCTACAAATCCCTTAATATGTGCCACCAACTGTTCACATTTTATGTATATTCCTGGTTGACCACAGGTGAGCTAATCAGAGGCTCAGTAGGTGGTTAAATACCTGTGCTCAGGCAGGGATACACCTAAACTGTTGGTGGCTCCTGTGGACTGGAGTTGAGGAACACTGGCCTAAAGGGTAAACACTTCACCCTTTAGCACAAGTTGTAATGAAGTACTGAAAATTACTGCCATAGAGATGGAGTGCAGAAGAAGGCTTCACACACCCATTGCATACACTTTATATTTAAAACATTATATATATTTTTTTTTCTGTGAGCTAGAAAGTAAAATACTCTTCTTCAGTGCCACACTTGGAAAGAATATTTTATTTGTATAAACACAGAATATCAAGAGGAGTGCAAGGGTGAGAAGACTTGATTATTTTTTTAAACAAAATAGTATTAACAATATGTGAATATTATTCATTTTGATCACTTCAAACAGATAATTTATTACACAAATAACTGCACTGAATTTCATTTAATTTTCTTTTTAATGATGTGCAGATCAATACAACATGAATCTTGTATTAAGTGTTCAGGAACGCTGTGTTTTACTTTCTACAAAATAATTTTAATTATTCTGAACAAAAAGTAATAAAAATAATTATATTTATTTACTTTATGAAAAAGACATGTAAGTAGCATTTTTTATATTTTAAAAGAGCAATGGTTTTCATTTCTGAGTTTGGTGAATATACATTTGCTCCCCCTAGAGAATGAACTTGATTAAAAAAATAATTTCTACACAAGAGGTTGTCCTTGTTGACTGTTATTGGCTACATCTGACACACCCCATTTGTAAGCATTATATGAAATTGTTGCAGGAATTCCTGAAATTTTGAAGAACTGTAATTGTTCCAAGATTAGTATTTTCTGAAAATTTTCATGTAAAAAGTCAGGAAAAAAAGAATTTTGAATTCTTGAAAAACTCACTTTGAAGAGATGGGAGATCTTTGCAAATGCAATATAAAATTAATAGAAGGAAGTATTTGAACAATATGATGTATTTGCAGGAGAATATAATTTAAACATTCTGCACTAACAGTACTATTTCAAGTAAAGTAAGTTAAAATTAAGCATTTCATTGAGTTTAAAATTCCTTAAAAAATGCAGAATTGCATTTAAAATGTATTTGACTTATGTGACACATTTTTTCTTTCTCCAGTGAGAAAAATCTATGTGTTAAATGTTCAAAGAGAGATGTTGAACAAAGGCCAAATTCCTGACTGTCACATTTCAGAGCTGAAGTGTTAAAACAGTAGGTACAGTACTGAGCTCTACATAGTGATGACATGACCTTCTTGGGTGGTGTAGTAAAGTGAACAGTTTTAGGTATTTGAATTCAGATCTATGATCCAAAGCTGTATGTTCAAATCTGTCTATTCCCATCTATTTTCCAGGAGGTATTATCACAATATATTATCATTAATAATATTTATTTATAAAAGGTAATCTATATTGTGCACAGATATACACATGGATAGATTAATTATATACATAAAATTAAGACAATACCGAAATTAAATACACTAAAAAAACTGCAATATTATAATAGAAAAGTATCCATAAATGCACCTCATTTTTTATTTGCTACATGCTATGTAATGCATATTAATATGGAAGTTGCAAGGAAACAATCTTGTTCCTTGCAAGCTGTTTTATTTTAAATTATAATACAAACCCAAATAAATAGTAGAGGAACAAATCCATTACAATAATATCAGTAGGAATATGCTACAAACTATAAGTGAAAGTGAGGCATTGCAATCATTGCTGTAGATTGGAAATGCAGCTAAGCATGGTCAGATATTAATAATGGGAGATTTTAACTACCCTGAAATAAACTGGATGAATGAGACCAGCAGTTCAGCTAAGGGGAGCAGGTTCATGAGTACACCCAGAGATCATTATCTGATTCAAGTTATGCAAGAACTTACTAGAAATGAGGCTTTCTTGGATTTAGTGATCAGAAATACTGTATTGGTCTGAATATAAGCCGCACCCGCATATAAGCCGCACCCGTAAAGTTCAAGGGGAAAAAATAGAAAAAAGATAGTACTCAAATATAAGCCGCACCCGTAAAATTGGAGAGAAAAAGACTCTCAAAGTGATCAGCCATTGCAAGAAACAGGCTTTCTAATTAGCACTGTAGCTTTTTTTGCAGGTTACAGGCTTTACAGGATGTTAGAATCACTAAAACCGTAAATTGCTATTCAATACCGCAGTCTCAAGCACGAAAATCGGCACCTTTAACTCGCAATCGCGCAAATCGGCAGTCGTTTTGCGTTCGCGAATAGAAGCCGCACACCTACAAGCAAAGTTCGCAAATCGGCAATGATTTTTCTTACGGTTGCGAATATAAGCCGCACCCGTAACTCGCAAACTCAAAAATCGGAAAAAAGGTGCAGCTTATATTCGGACCAATACGGTAATATTGATATAATATAAAATGTTAAAATGGGGAGCCCTTGGGAAACAGTGATCACAACACAATCTTATTTAAGGTAAAGTAAAAAAAAAACTAAGTTATAAGGGGCCAAAAATCCCTCTAAATTTTAATGGTCTACAGGTACAATGTATAGACTGGGGCAAAGTACTGAAAGGTATATTACGTAAATATTTTACGTAATATACATACACATCCGCATTTACAACGTGGAAATAAAAGTAAAAGGAGTAAATGACAATCCCTGTTGATTAACAATCATTCAAAGATCAAGATAAGGAATAAAAAGCAAATGCAAATCGTACAAGAATGAAAGAACAGAGGCAGCTTTTCTTGTGTATAGTGAGTATAACACATCCTGCAAAACAATCTTTTTGACTGGCTAAAATTGAAAATAAAAAGTCAATTAGAAAGGAGAGTAAAACTAACCCTAAAAGCTTTTAAAGAATATATATTAACGGGAAAAAGGCTAGGAAAGAAAGCATTGGAACCTTAACAAATTAAACCAGCTGGCTGATAAATTGTGACCAGGAAAGGCAGATGGGCTATTTTCTTCTATATACACAGGAGGGTTACCAATGCTAAGGATGATGGAACAAAATTGGGCTACAGTACCTTCACTAAATAATTGGTTAACTCAGGAAGAAATCCAAAAGAGGCTGGACATTTTTTTCATAAAGCAGCAGGTCCTGTTGAAATATCTTAAGGTAACTGAGGGAAATGGGTTCTGTGATAGCAATACCATTATATCTAATTTACCAAGATTCTCCACAGGCTAAGTACCAAATGACTGGAGAAGATCAGATGTGATACTTATATTTAAGAAGGGAACAAGAGCGAACCCATGAAATGATAAACCTGTAAGCCTCATTTCTGTAGTGGAGAAACTTTTATAAAGGGTTAATCATTATATTATTATTATTATCCTTTATTTGTAGCATATTCCGACATACTCCGCTGTTAAAATTGAAAGACACAGATTGGACTAATGTGGTAAATGAGTTTCCTGAGTCTTCAATGATAAGTCTTATCATTTTTAACATATTTATAAATGACTTAGAAATAGGACTTGAAAGTAATGTATCCATTTATGTTGGTGACACTTAGTTGTGCAAGGTAGTAAAATCCGAAAAATATGTGCTTTCCCTCAAAAGGACATAAATTAGAAGAATGGGCAGCTAAATGGCAGATGAGATTTAACACAAATAAATGTAAAGTTGGGTATTTGGGATGGAAAAATAAGCATGCAATTTATAATCTTAAAGGAACAAATTTAGGGGTATCAGAGATAGAAAGGGATTTGGGAGTACTAGTGGACAACAAGGAAACAGTGCTCAATGTCAAGCAGCATCTGCAAAGGCAAGTCAAAAATTGACATGCATTAATAGGAGTATAGAAGCAAGGGAAGCAAATAAAATTCTTCAACAATATACAACTCTAGCATGTCCTCCTTTGGAATATGGAGCACAATTTTGGTCACCACTTCATAAAACTGACATTTTAGAGCTGGAAGGATACAAAGAAGAGCAACAAAACTAATAAGGAGAATGAAACTATAAAGAAACACTAACAAAATTAAACTTATGTCTCTAGAAAAAGGATATATATATATATATATATATATATATATATATATATATATATATATATATATATATAAACATATATAGTGGTAACGTGGCCTTTGGCTACTGGTTTCTTCAGTGACTTCATACAAACAACCGAGTTCCAAAGTGCTTTTTACCTCTTTTTAATAAAAAAATTTCAAACAAATAAAAATAGCTTATTTTCAGCATGAAATAAACATCTACTTAAGCGTACTGGCTTAACATCAGGAACACCCTGGCTAGCCCTGAAGCCGCTTCTTGGCCTTCAGGTAAAGATATACAGTCTTTGAATAGTCCATATTCAATAGTTTCAAGTCTTGTTTCTATGCAGACAGTCGTCTTTCAATTTCATGCAACAGGGTGGGGTTCTGGCTCGCCCTACTCTCCAGATACCCCAACCTTCAGGGACCCTTGACACCCTCTTTTGTTGAAGGCTACAAATCTGTTAACTTCACAGACTTCTCCCTGGGGTGTATTATCAGACTCTGTAATGGTACCTTAATGGATCCTCTGCTCCAATAGCCGGGATAGCACCAATCAGTCTCTCTCTCTCAGCTGTAATGGATCCTCTGCTCCAATCGCTGGGATAGCACCAATCAGTCTCCTCTGTGAAAACTGCTGTGGCAAAATCCTTGCAGCAACTCCTCTGCAAACCCCTTTTTTCCTCTGCAGCAAAGTCTCCTCTGTAAAGGCTCTTTGTGGCACAAATAATTTTTGCAGCAAACAAGCCTCCTCTGCAAATCCCTTTTTTCTTCTGCAGCAAACAGTTTCCACTGTAAAGGCTATTTGTGGAACAAATCCTTTTTTTCAGCAAAAAAGTCTCCTAATATTTATAGTAATAGCATCAATATGATAGTAACGTTTGTTTTCTTATATAGCAAGCTTACTAATAGTTCTAATCGAGGAAATATGCTTAGTGAATACCAGGAATGGGATCTCAGCTAGGTTTTATATGGCTTAGTTCTGGGGTAGTCAATACGTATAACTGGGTCCAAATGAAAGCCTCTCACCCATTTATTCTCGACATTGAAATCGTTATTACATTTTCTTTACATTCCTGCTTAAGCTTCAATATGCTTTAATAAGCTACTAATTCATTGTTATTCTTTCTATAGGCATAATTTTCTATATACTTTTCCTTCATGTGGCTTTTAATATTTCATCCTCTTGTTCCTTCTTCTGGACAATGTTTGCTAACATAAAATTGTTATCTATAAATGTGCTATTCACATAAACCAAATATGGGTTAAATACGCTTGAGAATGTATAACACAGACCAATATTCTGCAGAATGGCGTGAAACAGCATGCAAACAGAATAAATCTTGTGGTCACAAAGTAATCTGCTCTTAGTAATGGATTTCCCTGAATGTGAGTGGTGTTATGCATTTCATAGGTGTGCCCTGTCTGAATGTGAGACCTTTCAGTCTGACACACCTTGGAGAAAACTATTAAAAAGATTAGTAAAGGTGTGCGGAGACCATTTATTAAATGTAAAGCCACATTCTTTTGAAATGACAAAAAAATCACTAGTGTAGCATTTTCACATCAGCTCCCTCCTTAATCCCAAGAAAAGAATGTTATTGAGAGCCCTCATTTACAAGTGACTTTTCCTGGAATCTTTTTTGTAGCAATATCTCCTTTAAGTGTTGAAAGAATCCCATTATTGTCAAATCCGCAGGCCTTCTGGGTGGTGGCAATGTCCAATTGCATTTAATATAAGTATTTTATTGTTAAATATTCTGTCATTCATATTGCACACCTTCCAACTGTCCCTTTTTTGGAGAGACAGACCTACCTTTAAAGGAACATCTTCCAATCCTTCACAGACCCAAAATGTCCTTCTTTATTTCTCCAATTTCTAAAAAAAATTCGGAGATTCCGGTAGAAATAGACTTTCCCGTGTGCACTCTACATTGTGTATCTTTGTGGTAATAGCCAAGTTAAATATTCAGAGGGGATCCGTAAAAGTTGTTGAGAACAATTTACTGACAGCAATTTACAGCTGACTATTCATCGCGATAGCAATTCACCAACATGCAATTAATTCACAAAAAATCGGTTAATCAACGCTATAGTTTATCCTGTAAGCAATTAGTCAGATCCGGAAACAATTTACCAAGATCAATTTACCGAGAACAATTTACCAATAGCAATTCTCCTCCCTACACATTACCTTCAGTTTGTGAAGGCATCATGGCAGTGGAGTTTTTTTAATACTAAAAAAGAAAAGCAAAGCTGTGCTATGATGGCCATTTGTCCATTTGAAAACAAAACATATTGAAAGTGCAAAAATTATACAAAAACAAGATGTGCGGCCAGAGTTACTACGGAGGACAACAACATAGTGAGAACACTCAGGGAGCACAATCACTGTGCAGATGCAGCACAAGTTGAGGCAGCACATGTTCTGGACACCATGCGAGGTTGTGCAGAAACAACAAACGATACTGCGCACAGTATAATTGCCAATGTGTCCAGAACCTGCAGCCAAGCAGCAGCGCTCAAGCTGCCAAGTGTTGCCATCAGGAACATCAGGGGAAGACAGTTTGATGGTCTAATTCTCCCAGCAGACAGGAGGGACATTGTCTTTACTGATGAGTACAAAAGTACTTGCAATGGAGAAGTGTTTCTTAAGTATGACTCTAAACCTCAGGACAATAGGATGCTAATCTTCTCTGCCACTAGGAATCTGCGGCTGCTGGCGCAAAGTGAGCTCTGGTACGCTGATGGTACTTTAAAAAAAGTTTCTATACTGTTTTTCCAACTGTACACAATCCATGGATTTAAGGATAATATATCCCTACCATTGGTATACTCCTTGTTGCCAAACAAAACAGAGGACACTTATGTCTTCCTTCTAGAGCAGATAACAATTTTGTAGCCAGCATTGTCCCCACAATCCCTAACAATTGAATTTGAATTGGCCATGATGAATGCGTGCAGGCGCATATTGCCGAACGCTTCTCAACATGGTTGCTTTTTTATTTCACACAGTCCGTATACCGTTCAATTCGGAACAATGGTTTAAAACAACGGTACTAAACGGATGCCAATTTTGCCCTCACTATGAGATTTTTGGCAGCAATAGCATTTGTGCCCACTGCTAATGTCACAAATGTTTTTGAAACTCTAGGTGAGCAACATGTTTTTCCAGCAGAAGCGCAAGAAGTGGTGGATTACTTTGAAGACACATGGATAGGACGACCAACAAGGCGTGAGGTTCGAAGAGCACCTAGGTTTGCACATATCATCTGGATTGTACATCAACTTGTTCTTCAAGGACTGCCAAGAACAAATAACTCTGTGGAAGGCTTTGAAGAACCAGTTGCTGAGTGTCATCCAAATGTATGGAAGTTCATTATGTGCATCAAAAAAGAGCAGAGCCTGAATGAACTACACATAGAAAAGTACTTGAGTGGAGCTGATCAAGTCCAAAGAAAATAATAATATAAGAATAATAAGGCTAGTTACTGCCTACAATGAAGATGCCAACATTGTTGACTATTTAAGAGGCATTGCACATAACATTTCATACTAATATACATTCTGAACTTGCCCAACCTTGCCATTACACACATGTTAATGCACAGTGCTATGTTTATGACTGTAGTAGTTTGTATTCAATATACACTGTTTTGTTTAATGTCATGGAGTCCTCTCTGTTCTATACCTATTAATGTCATGTAGTCCTCTCTATTCTATACATATTAATGTCATGTAGTCCTCTCTATTCTATACATATTATGTCATGTAGTCCTCTCTATTCTATACCTACTAATGTCATGTAGTCCTCTCTATTCTATACCTACTAATGTCATGTAGTCCTCTCTATTGTATACATATTAATGTCATGTAGTCCTCTGTATTCTAAACATATTAATGTCATGTAGTCCTCTGTATTCTAAACATATTAATGTCATGGAGTCCTCTCTATTCTATACATGTCAATGTCATGTAGTTCTCTCTATTCTATACACATTAATGTCATGTAGTCCTCTCTATTCTATACATATTAATGTCATGTAGTCCTCTCTATTCTATACATATTAATGTCATGTAGTCCTTTCTATTCTATACATATTAATGTCATGTAGTCCTCTCTATTCTATACATATTAATGTCATGTAGTCCTCTCTATTCTATACCTATTAATGTCATGTAGTCCTCTCTATTCTTTACATATTAATGTCATGTAGTCCTTTCTATTCTATACATATTAATGTCATGTAGTCCTCTCTATTCTATACATATTAATGTCATGCATATTAATGTCATGTAGTCCTCTCTATTCTATACATATTAATGTCATGTAGTCCTCTCTATTCTATACCTACTAATGTCATGTAGTCCTCTCTATTCTATACCTACTAATGTCATGTAGTCCTCTCTATTCTATACATATTAATGTCATGTAGTCCTCTCTATTCTATACATATTAATGTCATGTAGTCCTCTCTATTCTATACATATTAATGTCATGTAGTCCTCTCTATTCTATACATATTAATGTCATGTAGTCCTTTCTATTCTATACATATTAATGTCATGTAGTCCTCTCTATTCTATACATATTAATGTCATGTAGTCCTCTCTATTCTATACATATTAATGTCATGTAGTCCTCTCTATTCTATACATATTAATGTCATGTAGTCCTCTCTATTCTATACATATTAATGTCATGTAGTCCTCTCTATTCTATACATATTAATGTCATGTAGTCCTTTCTATTCTATACATATTAATGTCATGTAGTCCTCTCTATTCTATACATATTAATGTCATGTAGTCCTCTCTATTCTATACATATTAATGTCATGTAGTCCTCTCTATTCTTTACATATTAATGTCATGTAGTCCTCTCTATTCTATACATATTAATGTCATGTAGTCCTCTCTATTCTATACATATTAATGTCATGTAGTCCTTTCTATTCTATACATATTAATGTCATGTAGTCCTCTCTATTCTATACATATTAATGTCATGCATATTAATGTCATGTAGTCCTCTCTATTCTATACATATTAATGTCATGGAGTCCTCTCTGTTCTATACATATTAATATCATGGAATCCTCTCTATTCTATACATATTAGTGTCATGGAGTCCTCTCTATTCTATACATATTAATGTCATGTAGTCCTCTCTATTCTATACATATTAATGTCATGGTAGGTACTTCCCACAGGCAATTTTTTTTCCCTGCAGGTAGTTTGATACATTTATTTGTTTCTTTTTACGCTGGATAATTTTTAACTGTGCATTACATATCTGTATTACAGTACTGTACTTCCACGCAAATGGCTTATTCCATTAATTGCTTACGTGATAAGCTGTAGCGGCGATTAACTGATTTTTGGTGAATTGTTTGTCGGTGAATTGCTGAATAGTCGGAGGTGAATTGCTGTCGGTAAATTGTTCTTTCCAAATTCTCCTAGATCCATTCAGAGATATATAACACAAATTAATTTAACCATTGATAGGCAAAATAGTACATTCATGTGTTCATTTGCATGCCTAAATATAAATTAATAAATATATTTCCTGTGGTATTTCTATTGAAAATATCTTAAACCATGTAGCTCCATGTCGCATAACACCGCATTAGGAACCAACAATGTGAAAATGGGAACCGCTAAATTTAAAATGATTCTTTATCGCCAATCATCAAAATCACATGATGCATGTATATTAAAATCTCACACTGAAAAGAAGGAAATAAAAATAAAAACTATTAATGTTTTTTTTTTTTATAAAATAGCCCGTTATTAGGTAATTGTATGAGAGATGATCATGTGATCTTAATGATTACTGATAAAGGTTTAAAATTTAGCAGTTTCTCTTTTCCTAAAGGTGGAGGTAGGATATTATCAAAAACAAACTTCCTGGCAGAAAGTTATACTCAACACTTGTCCATGCCCTCCATATACATTTGTACAACATACTGCCATATAATAGCCATGTATATGTCTTATAGGCCGCAAAGAAGATGAATTGTTACTGAAAGTGATTTTTACACCAGGGTGGGGGGAAGAGTGCCAAATTCAAATGTACTTGGCTTATATTTTCTTGCATGAAATATTTCCTGAAGGAAGTATTCATTCAGTCAATGACCTGAAGGGTTAAGAAAATAGAAAGACATAGTTTTACGGAGATGTTGTTATGGAGGTTGCCGAGGAACCCATTGCTGGAATGTTTAAGTGTTGTTTCTCGGCAAACCCACAGCAGTGTAGTCTGAGAGCCTTGGGTGTTTTAATCCTCACAATTAGCTGCTATGTGGTAGGGCTTATAAACCTGATCAGATTAGATGCCGGCCTGTAGCCTGGGTAACATTCTCACAGTGCTGTATGGATTTAGTAAGGCAGCAAATTCATTCACGTGAAGGCTCATCAAAAGAACAAAGCCGACTGCCAGGGTGTTTCTATCTTTACCCGCTTTAACACTGTTCACAATCCCTACTATAAAAAAGGTCAATCTAAATTATAATTGTTTAATTTCATTATTTATTAAAGATAAAATAAGGAAAGCTTAAAACTTTCCAGAATAATATGTATGCATATTCATAACCCTATAATAATGTGAATGGAAAATAAGGTTAGCTTGTTTAGTGATTAAACACTGAAGTTCCAAATGTATGATCATGTATTTAAAATAGCATATTTTACACAAAAGATTTTATTATTATGCATGAACTATTATTGCTAGTTAAAAAAGACATCTTGCTTTTGCAATATTTAGGACCTCCTCCTCGTTAACGTCATTAAGGTGTGACTGGGCACTGCACCAGCCGAGTTATGGAGTTGTATAGACACTTAGCTACTCTCTCTAGTGTTGGCCACAAAGATCCTCCAAGTACACCATGATATGACTGTCTGCGGCCTGTGGGGGGCATTGGCAATTGTATTTTCATTTAATTGTTAATACATGTAAATACCCCTTCTGAATTGCTACCTTGTGGTAAAATGGTCTTGTGTACTTCAGTGAAGCTGTGAGCTCTGCCATGTAGGGTCAAGATGAGCAGGTCATAGCAGAGAGGTCACTAAATCACAGACCAGTGGAGAATGAACTCTCAACGCACTCCAACATCTTATGCATAAGCACAACCAGACATAGCGAGCTGAGATCCATAGGTTCACTGAGAATCAGACACGACTAAACCACTGAACAACAACAACAGCATGTAAATAACAGCATTTTTATAGGAAAAAAGAAATTTGCAGGTATGAAACTGGAAACCTCAAAGAAGGAATTGTTATTAAAAAAAACATTTTTGTTTTTATTTTTAAATTACGATTTTTTTAATACTGAGCTTTGCTATTTAAATACGAGGAAAGCTTAAACATTATATATATATAATAGTTGCTATTACTTATATTATTAGAGTTTATTTGAATGTCTAATACAACACTGGTGTCACCAAATGTACTCTGCTTTATCAGAAGGGGGGGAAAATATGTGGAAAAAAGGGCCTGATATACTCAGTTTGGTCATTTTCACCGATTGTTAATCTGACTATAAAATGGAGGCTGTGAGATCAAATGCTCCTCCATTTTTTTAAATAATCATTTGTATTTTGGTTACAGGATAAAACAGAAAATATATATGAAGGGGGATAATAGATAAATACTGATGTTTTTAGTGTCTTAAAAAAAACTTTTAAGCTATTATTATCCTTTATTTGTAACGCATCAACATATTCCATAGAGCTATACAGGGGTTAAGTACATAGCAAAATACAATATAAAAACACATGGCAAAAGAGTGGAGGGCCCTGTCTTTGAGCTTGGAATCTTATGTAGAAAGTATTTTTTTTTATTTTTTTACCAAAGCCCATTACAAGATAGAAAACTGAAAAACTTTCAATCTAAAGCATATAAGAATGAATTAAAGTAAAAATGGCAAAAACAGCAATTTGAACCCACAACCAACAGTTCATAGGAAGCTGCTTTAACCCACTACATTACATCTCAGCATGATAAGGAGTAAGTAAAAAGATTAATAAAGCTATCACATATATAGTTGTGAGCATGCGAGTTGTTGCTAACGCTTGCGGGCTCGCAAAGCGAGGGCACTGGGCGAGGGCATCAGTTGCTGGTATGGAGCGCCGAAGGCGCTCCATGCCAGCAACTGCGACCCTCGCAAACTTCACGTCGCAACGCAAATAACACGACACACGACTTGCAACACTCGGACGCAACTCGCGAACATTACAAAATTCAAAACACAATACATACACACAGCACATACATAAAAATCTTACCTACAGCAAGAGGTAGCATCCAGGACCTCAAAAATGCAACTTACACCTTCATTTCACTCAAAATAAAAGTTTAGACACTAAAAAAATTTCTAAGCGAGAGAAAAAATGGCCGCCGAACAAAACGAAAACGAGGCTACACACGCAAACACCATACGAGACACGTTACCAGACATTACGACCTCGCAAACATAGGACGCAACATGCCGACATACAAACATTTAAAACACAATAAATACACACAACACACACATAAAAAGCTTACCTACAGCAACAGGACCCATCCAGCACCTCAAAAAAGCAAGTTACACATTCATTTAAATAAAAATAAAACACTTTAGACACTAATAAAATCGCTAAGCGAGAGAAAAAATGGCAGACGAAAAAAACGAAAACGAGGCTACAGCACGCTGATCCACTTGGTATTCATGGCAGAGATACTGGAGTGGGTTGCCAGTTCCTTCTCCAGTGGGCCACAGCATACAACTCTGTGTGGTCTCTTATTCACGTACTGACCAGGCCCAACCCTGCTTAGCTTCAGCATGGTGTGACCTCTAGCTTGCCTGACTGGAATCGAACCCAGGTCGCAGTGGGGAAATAACCGAATCCTAAACACTGGACAACCAAGGAACCCAGACCTCTGTGTATAGTATGTCTACATTTATTTAAAAAAAAAATGAAAAGACTAAAAGAAATGTTATAATGATTCCACTGTTTTCCTGATAAAAATCCTTTTCTAGTTCATGCAATTATCAGTCTACCTCTAAGAAAAATAGAAATATATTCATGTGTTTCTTGCTGCCAAACACATTTAGTTTATGAGATATTTCTATATATTTTACCTTGGCTCACATACAGTGACGGAGCTATTGAATTTGGGCCCCACCTTGCAAATTCTCTATATAAGTTAGGTGCTTATTGGGGTCAATAAAGAAGACCAAAAATATCTGTAGGTGGTCAAATCACCCCTCTGGTTCTTAGATCACCTTTCTATAAGAATAATTACCCTAATAAATCAAGAGACCTTCTTTACTGCAAGTACCAGAGGGCCCCTAAAATGTAATTGGCCCAAGTACCTTGCATCAACTGCAACAGCTGTAGCTTCGCCACTGCTAATATACAAGCCGGCTACTCAATTCTCTATTGTTTAGTAACCAAAAATACACTAAAAGTGCCCTAATATCCAAGAAGCTAAAATATATTGGTCTTATCAAAACTACCCCTCTAAAAAATAGTGTCTCTGAGTTCGGGGATTATTAAACTGAAAGCAGAAACATATGATTTTAGATTTGATGTTGCCAATCCTTCTTGGAATTTAAATGCTAAGAAATCAAGAGATTATCCTGTTCCTGGTATCATAGTACAAGCAGTTTTATTGTCCATATATCACAATTTGAACTGTTGAGTTATTAATGTATTTATTATGAAAATGTCAAAAATCTGATAATAGTTTGTGCAGAGAAAGATTCAGACATCTCTTCAACTACCTGCATCCATATGACTCGCATTAGTACCTGAAAAT
This sequence comes from Discoglossus pictus, assembly GCA_027410445.1. Classification (NCBI taxonomy): domain Eukaryota; kingdom Metazoa; phylum Chordata; class Amphibia; order Anura; family Alytidae; genus Discoglossus; species Discoglossus pictus. The sequence goes on from CM050165.1 coordinate 352,629,953, forward strand.
AATACATTGTTTCCTGAAAAAGCAGAATATTTGTTACCAGGAAAAGTTTGGGATTGTTAAAGGACCACTATAGTTTGGGTACAACCTTACACGTCTGTGACATATGTAACACATTAACAACATTAGCAGCTATGTAAGTCATGAGACTAAACATATTTTAAAGAAAATTTAGTTTACTCTACTTGTGTCTGAAATCTTCAGTATTGGACATTTGAGGCTCTCATAAATGGCTGGAGCCTGTAGGGTATAGTTATCCAGTTGGCACTTGTATTTACATGACATTTTATTGTTAAATAGACATGGAACTCATCAATACTGCTCTACGTCCTCATCATCAAACAGAGCACTGAAAACCAAAATCGAACAGTTTTATGATTTACAAAATAATATAAAAACTCTATAAATGTCAGTTTTAAGATTATTTCACACTTTAGGTTTTAAAAGGAACAAACATCAAAAACACCCTGCAAATAACCATGAACTCTCCTTGATGCAACCAGAAAATGTGTGCAGGCTTATTCATTTTTGGTTATTTATGCATTCAAACCCTAAAATGGAAAAACATCAAATGTATTATTGCAGTGGAAACAGAGTCAAAGTATTTAAGGGGGATTTGTAATGTATGATCCTTCAAGCACCTTAGAGAATGTCCTATTAAGCTAAAAAATAACGGTTTGAGTGCTGTAAAATATCAATGTTGCATTTAAAAATAATTATAAAGCAATAAAAACATCTTGAAATAAAAACGTTTTTATATCACACATCCTCAAGTCTGTATTTTTGTTAACTTTATTAAAACATTTTGTCCATTATCAAGTTGTTCATAAAGTGACATTGAAATATTTTTTTCTTTGCTGCATCCAATATGGGGTATTTGATAAAGTCAAATAAGCTCTCAAAGCATCAATAAAAATGATTGAAAAGTTTAAATGATCTGGGGGCTTGCCCCTTTCAGACATTGAGCAGTAATTTAGATGTATGACCCATATTTGTCTGCCATTAAATCTACATATGTACATATGCTCGGTCCATTTCCTGTTAGTTTCAATGAAGCTTAAACAGGTTTTAATTAACATTTTATCATGCAAAACACAGCATTGGTAATTATACATGCATGCTTGTTTAAATACATGAAAGTAGAACTTACATGAAAGTAGAACTATGGTCATGATCTAGCCTACATACTTCTCCAGCTTCCACCTACTAAAACTGGGTCTTAATCTTCTGCAAAAATATTATAAGTAATAATAGGACTCACAAGGGCTTTTTCAAACACTTATTATAGCTGTAGCAGCAATTAAACACATACTTTAAAAGCATGAAAAGGCATATAAATGCATTAGAATTAACAACAGTCTCAAATCCACAAATATGCAATTAAAAATATTTATATTTCTGAGTAATATTGATCCCAGGACTCAAGGGGTTAATACATATCATGAAACCCACATGGACTAAAACAGATGATCTAATGCATTTTATAAAGTGCTTAATTGTGAGCAAATATTACTTATTGGCACTAATTAATTCTTAGCCTCCGATTGCAGATTACGTGTAACTTCCATGTATTGCTGTCATGATGACGGTCTCATTTACTAATTGCTGTATCTAAGAAGTAAACTATGGCCTTGCTTAAATATTGTCAGGTCATATGATTACTCCCCCTGAAATCAGACTTGAGGTTGGAATTTGTGAGCTGCAGTCAATAGAATACATCTAAACATTTATTTAAAAAAAACACTTGCAGACAAATGTGTGAGTTTGAGGCATTTACGAGAATGCGAGCTAATAGAATATGGCCCACTAAGATAAATGTACTTAGTTTTGCAGGGGCCACAGTGCAGCACAACCAGGAACACTGCCCGTTTACTAATTGGTATTCACTTTGCTTTGTTTATCATTGCCTTCTCAATCCATCACATTCATCCGCAATGGTGTGTGATGGCATTGTGCAAGATACTCACTGCAATCCCTTATATTATATTCTCTTTTCATTTTTCCTACTCTAAGTGCCTGCTACTAAAATCATACTCACATAAATGTATATTTGCTATGTTTTATAACAGATATCATCATAATTTGCCCCATGCTGTATTATAACAGAAGTTGAAATGTCAAATATTATATATGGCTAAGAGGTAAAATTTTCACCCACCGGTACCACCCCCAAAAACCTTAGATTGTAAGTCAGCGAGTTTTCAATATTGCATGGCGCTTTGGGGAAAGCTCTATGGACACTGGATACTATGCTCAAAGACAGGGCCCTCCATTTTTTTTGTAATGTGTTAATTTTGTTTTGCCTTGATCATAACCCATGTATAGTGCTATGGAATAAGGCATATATACACATTTGGCATGTATACATATATACTTTTATGATAATTAGTGAAAAGTATGCCATTTGGTTTGTATGCTCATGACTACATGTTTCCAGCTAAAAATTTCAAGATATCAATTTTCCAACTACAGTCTAACAATGTGTGCTGGGCATGCAAATTTGCTTATAATGTGTCTCACTCACAATCCAAAAATCCTGTTAACATGGTTATTAATAGCATATGTTTGTAGTTCTAAAAATGCACCTGAGCATAGCACAGGCTAGATATGCATGAACCAGCTAACCGGCCCAAAGAGAACACTCATTTCATGTATTTTTGGTGGGGTGGGTAGAGCCTGAGTATTTTATAGCACAACCTGATCAGATCTTATACACACACATTAAGCTAGGTTTTTAAATACCCCAATGACATAATAGAAGAAAGCAGATCAATGTGTTTGCATTCCCCTCTTCTGCTGGATTTCTGTCCCTTCTACTGTCGCAAAAAAATTGCTGCCCTTTATGGTTAAAATAATGGATTAAACCATACTGTATCCCTCTGGCCCCTCCTACATACAAAACAAATGCACTCTACATTGAAATGCTTAAACTGTATATATAGGCATCTGACTTGCTGCTTCATGGATGGAGGCTCTAAAATACTGTGCATCTTAGTCAACGAAACAATTTATTCTTCTTTGTACAAATAAAGCAATCTACATCAGGGATTGACAAGTAGTTCAGAAGAGAGGGTTAATTAGTAATTGTGTCTGTGGGTGTTGCAGCTGTTAAGGAAGTTGACGAAGTTTAGTTGATGTTAAAGTAACACAAATCATAGGTGAGTGGTATGGACATGGTAAATGGGAGGGCAAATTAGATGAGTTCAGAGGTAGAAGAGTAGTGGTGTGCGAGGCTCTAGGTCTGGAGGTAAAATAAACAAAGGTGAATGAAAAGTTGTCCGTTGGTGAGTGCTTCTGCTCAGGTGGATGATAAGGGGCCCAGTTTCCGAGAACTGGAGAAGTGACTGCCCCAGTCCTGATGGTGAGTATTAAGTCAGTTGTGTGTTTCTCACTGTTTTGTGTTTTTTCCTGAATGGTTAGGATATCTGGTTATTCCCTACTTGTATAGTTTGGTATTCAAGTCTATTAGATATTAGGGATCCTCTAGCCAGCTTGTGGGGCATACCATAGCCCTTTAGTAAGGAGGTCTCTGATATGAGATATAGGGATGCTCCTCCTGACGTAGACAAGTTATAATTCTTTTCACACAAATATTGGGCTTTATTATAATACAAGGTCTTATTCTGATATAATTATTGAGATGAACCTAATAGCATTTGGGATTAGGATGCAGAGATAAAGGTGGTGTACTACAAAGATATATTTTCGCCAATTATTTAACTATAAACGATTATTGTATCAATCCTCTTTGGGAATTGCCAATATTTATCAGCATAAATCCTGATTCAATTGTAGATATTACTATCAGAAGGTTCCAATTTTTATGCATTGTATTTTAATAGCACCGTTTTTTGTTCCTGTATATTAATAAAGGTTACTCATTTTATTTATGAGTATTAAATCAACATAAACTAAACTATGAAATATGTTTATATATAATCAACCATTGTGTTGTGTACTACCATCAACAGTAGATGAAAATACCGTAAGTTGTTTGGTTAACACAGAAACAAATGCACAGTGAGTTTTTCAATATCTTTCTACTTATTGGAATAGTCCAACTCAGTGCCCCAATACTTAGGTACACACCATGGAATCTGTGTTGAAGATAATATAAAAACATATCTAGATCCCAACTGTTAGTTTTCTGTAATTTTATTTAATATTAGTTTCTGATGAAACCAGTGAGATTGCATGAACACTAAGGAATAATGCTGAAAAGAAAATTTACCTATATTTACATTTCCGACCTTTGGACATGTGCTTTCCATTCTGGTCATGTTGGAATCAGGGACTTAAGACTAATGTATTTACTCTGAATGTTAATATACTGTACTAATGTGTACTTCTGTCTCTGTTTGTGGCCTATAACCTCATATTGCCTGATCTTTACTAAGCCCATCCCAACCCACTAAATAGGTGTCTGTTGTAAATATTGAAGGCTATGGCTAGCATGGTGGACAAGACAAAGTCCTCCACTGAAGAAGATGACTGTTTATGTTGGAAAGGGCCACAATATACATATATTTTGAATTTTGCAGTGTTTGCATAGAAGGAACTGAGGTTATGTACAAAAGTATTATTGAAAACCATCTGTCTACAAGTATCTCCCAGTAGTCTTCTAATAGTGATTTATTCTTGTCTAGAGATTTATTGGATACCCTACAACCTCTCTGGAGTTGTGCCCAGAGCTAAAGATTGGGCATGGAAGATAAAATATAATTTTTTAAAATAACAATTTATTTTCCTATTTACTGAGAATACTACTGTAGTTTCTTCACGATAAAATGCAATTTTCTGCTGTTGTATGAAAACTGCTTTTTTTCTTAGTAAGCTATTACACTAGTGTCTAGACAAACTATGCATGAAATGCATTTATGGATTGCAATGTGTTATCTTTGATTTCACTGTTCTGATGAAATTATATAGGCTTTTAAAAGTCAGCATGACACAATAACCCTCTGCTAAATATTGTTTCCACATAAATTTTAACTCTGTATAAATACTGACAGTATGTTTTAACCGTGTAGTTATCAGAACAATGACCGATGACAAACATAGCAACGTGATAACTCTGGCTTCTGGCTATAATTATGTACTGGATGCATGGCATCTGGGTTTCATTTTTTTTGCTAATGATAATGTATTTATCCACATTAATATAATACCAAAACTATGAATAGATCACCTCATCGGTGGATTAATTTCTGGTGTCATACTAGTACATATATGAATTACTCTTGCACAATATATTTAACAGATATCCTAAAATCATATTCCTTGGTATTGGAAATATTGATATATTTTTGTATAAAACAAAATAATCCAACATTGTATTATATTCATGAGCAAAAAGCATGCAGTAGCTTTAATTATATATTTTTTTTCCATTGATAAATTGAGTTCTATATTTTTCACACAATAAATTTATTCTAGAGTTTAAGTTTAACCAGCTGTTGAATCAATGTGTAGATATGACAATATAAAAAATAACTCCAGGAATATGTGATAAATCTGGTAACATAAAAAATACATAGGATTGGACAACTGGTGTAAGCTATTAGCTTCCACAATATTATTTTGTCAACAACACATAACTCTTGGTCATATTTGTTCAATGTATTTGTAACCACAATCTTAGAGATAGAAATTCTAGAAGTATAAAGACTGTCTAAATATATACAGTAATCCCTCAACATTCACAGGGTTTCTGTTCCTGGGTACCCCGCGAATGCACAAAATCTGTGACTAACTGCAACCTGCTGGAACTGCCGGCAGGAAGGGGGCAAGGGTTTGCTGTAACTCACCCGGCGAGGGAGTCACTCACCAGCGGGGAAATGCAGCTTTCAGGCCCTCCTCTAGGGCCTGGCGTCCCTCTCCCCGTCCCGGAAATACAGCATTCAGGCCCTAGAGGAGGGCCTAGTTAGAGTGTGGGGCTCAGCATCCCTCTCCCGTCCTGGAAATACAGCATTCAGGCCCTAGAGGAGGGCCTGGCAAGTGTGTGGGGCTCAGCATCCCTCCCCCTGTCCCTCTCCCGTCCCTCAGTGGAGGCCTTTCAAATGTAAGTGTGAGAGGAAAACAAATCTGCAAATGCTTAATCCACGAAAGTCAATCCCGCGAATGTCGAGGGATTACTGTAATGAGATAAAATATAACCTGGCAGTTACAATAAATGCTAGATAATGTTCTGCCTTATCTTAATTCCATGATAGTTACTTTGATGCACAGTAATATATTGTCTTGTTAATAGACAAATATGGTGCCCAACACAAACATAAATAAAAAATTTTTTAATGTAGGTATATAAAACTATATTTGGACAGTATAGTCAAAATATGCATTTTAACTTTATATATAGAAATATATACACACACATATATATATATATATATATATATATATATATATATATATATATAAATAGTGGTACCTCAGTGCTTGGCGTATTTTGACAAGAAAAAATTGCTTCACCACTTGCTCAGCACACCGCCCCACATCCTGTCCCTCCAGGAAGTTACAGAGGAATGAAAGAGTAGCTTATGCTTACAAAAACCCTTGGGTAGCTTGTGCTTACAAGGACCACAGAGTAGCTTGTGCCTTAAAGTTACAGCTTCTGGCCACAATTTCCTCTAGGCAGAGTGTAATAGATTGCATGCCAGGCCTTATCTTAGTGAAGGATATTAAAATGGTCCTTCCAGAACTCTCTGTGTCCACCTAAAGGCACCTCTGGAAGAGGGCATTGGTATACAGTTTTGTAAAGTTTGAGATGACCTGCTGGATCTGAGAAGTTGTGTTAAGAGGCAAGAACTTCACAGTTATAAATTAAAATCTTCCAGCAAGTGGTTCTCCAAGCCTGGAGGGTGAGCAGGAGCATTGTCCATTATAACAGAGCTCTCAGAGACAGTTGTCCTGCAAATATATTTTACACTGGAGTCAAACACTTTGTTCATCCATTCAATGAAGAACTGCCTTGTTACCCAGGCTTTGCTCTCCACATTACACTTAACTTGCTTTTTATCACATTTTCTCTTTTGAAAACTCTGGGGTTGTCACTGTGATAGACTAGTAGAGGCTTACATTTTACATCCCCGCTAGCATTCCCACACAACAAAAAAGTTAACCTGTTCTTCACTGGCTTGTTCACTGCCAATGCCTTCTCCTCTTAAGCAATTTAGGTTCTATTAGGCATTTTCTGTCAAAATAAACCAGTCTCATCACAACTGAAGAGTTGTTGTGAAATAAAACCCTCACCCTTTACATAGTCCCTAATTTCCCTGAAAAAGGTTTGGGCAGCTTTTTTTGTTTGCACTGGCTGCCTCTCCATGCCTCAGCTCACTGTGGATGTCAGTTCTCTTTTTAAAATGATCAAACCAACAATGACTGGCTTTAAACATTTCACTGTTTTCACCACTTGTTACAGGCTTGTTTTTTACCAGATCGGCATGCAATTGTTTTGCTTTCTCGCAAATTATTGCCTTGGAAATACTATCACCCGCTGGTTTTCATTAATTTAAATGTACAATTTCTTCACTTCTTTTTCCACTTCCTCCAATGTCTGTGACCATAGCTTAGTCACAGCTTTGACACCTCTAGTCACATTTGGCTACTTTAATTGCTCCCTTATTTGTACCTATCATCGTTGTTCTAGGCATTTTTTACTCAGCAGCAAGATCAGACTGAACCTAGCCTAATAACATTATGTCTCTGGGCCTGGAGGTCAGTAATGAAGACATTGAAGACAAAAACTCAGCACTGAGGAGATTCAGAAACTTCAAAGGGAGCAGCAACAGATAATGGCTAAAGACATTTCTTAAGGGGGAGAGGAGGGAAGGGAGGAAGCACCTACTGTACTGATAAAATAAATGTGTTGAATTACATTTTTTTAATAGTATCATCCTGAGAAAGCTCAAGCAAGCCGAAAGGTGGACTTGTTTACTAATCAAGCAATGTCTCACTTCAGAAACATTTTGAAACATAGGCAGAAACAACTTTCTCTTGATAGATTTCTAGTGAAACTCCCTTTATCAGAGTCTCCAGCAGTGTTCAGTGGTTTTAAGAGAGAGAAAAGAGAAAGAAGCCCTGTTCAAGTGCCTGATGTTTTATTAAAAGGGGACTCTTTTTAGCTGAAACAATTAGTAACTTTCATAACTCTTACCCTGCTAGAAAAAACATAGACATTTTTGTTGAATATGTGGTAGAGCAGTCTTAGCATGTTAATTTGAAGACATTGAGTCTAATCTGCTCGCAAATACATTGCGCATTGTGGGCCGTATTCTATTAGCTGATCGCAAATGCCTCAAGTTTTAGAAGTGTTAATAAGGGATAATATACAAGAATACATCTATTTGAACAAGATTATAAGTAGGAGTCAACATGGATTTATAAGGGGTTGGTCATGTCAAACAAATCTAATGAGTTTCTATGAGGAAGTTAGTAGGAACCTGGATAAAGGCAACTCAGTGGATGTAGTCTTTTTGGATTTTGCAAAGGCTTTTGATACAGTGCCATACGGGAGACTATTGTGCAAACTAAGAGATACAGGAATTGCAGTAAATATCTGCTCATGGATTGAGAGGTGGCTAAAAGACAGAAAGCAAAGGGTTGTTGTAAATGGAACATATTCCTATTTGACTAATGTGGTAAGTGGGGTTCCTCAGGGCTCAGTATTAGGTCCTCTCCTTTTTAACATATTTATTAATAACTTTGAGGTAGGATTTGAGTGTGGTGTCTCCATTTTCACTGATGACATGAAGTTGTGAAGGTAATTAAATCAGATAATGATGTGCTTTCCCTCCAAAGGGATTTACATAAAATTGAGGAATGGGCATCTAAATGGCAGATGAGATTTAATACGAATAAATGAAAAAAATGAAATTAAAAATCTTAATGGAGCAAATCTAGGTGTATCAGATATTGAAAGGGATTTGGGGAGTACTTGTGGACAACCATCTAGGTAACAGTGCTCAAAGCCAAGCAGCAGCTGCAAAGGCAAATAAAATATTAGCATGTATTAAGAAGGGTATAGAAGCAAGGGAAGCAAATATAATTCTGCCACTATACAAAATCTTTAGTATGCCCTCATTTGGAATATGGAGTACAATTTTGGGCACCACTTCATAAAAAGGACATTTTAGAGGTAAAGGTAAAGGTACAGAGGAGGGCAACAAAACTAATAAGGGGAATAAAGGGGCTAAGTTATGAAGAAAGACTAACCAAATGAAACTTATTTTCTCTAGAAAAAAGGCTTCTAAGAGGAGATATGATTACCTTATATAAATACATCCAGGGTCAGTATAAAGATTTGTCAAGAGAGCTTTTTGTGCCAAGAGGTTTTCAACTGACAAGAGGACATCCGTTGAGGTTAGAAGTAAAAAGATTCCATCTTGAAGAAAGAAAATGGTTCTTCACAGTAAGGGTGGTTAATCTGTGGAATTCTCTACCAGAGGAGGTGGTGACAGCGGATTCCATAGATAACTTTAAAAGGGGACTGAAATTATTTCAAATTAAAAAGAGAATTCAGCATTATCATGGATAATTGGAGAGACAGTATTGATCCAGGGGGAAATCTGGTCGCCGGTGTCTGGGGTCAGGAGGGAATTGATTATTTTTTTTATTTTTATATACAACTAATTAATTAATAGTTAATCTGCATATTGCAGATCAGAGGAGATCTTAAAAGGTTGAACTTGATGGACTGAAAGTCTTTTTTCAGCCTTAATTGCTATTAGGGTTCACAGGGATAAACAAAGAACCTTACAACTTACTGGGTGAGATTGATCTAGGATCTTTCTGAGCCCAACAGTAGCAGTGGGTCGTGACACTGTCCAAAAGAGTTTGCAAACTATTAGTAAATCACATACATATTATGAGAACACAAAAAACTTACATTAAAGGAATTTTCTCATGTTTTTATCACATTGTCAATTGTAAGCTCCTAAATATATTTTGGGCCCCATGATACATGTTTGCTGCCTGTCAACATCACATTGTTACTGTTAGCCTCAGTCTGGTTGCCATCAAACATCTCTAGTATCCAGAGTGATACAATCTTATTAAACTCGAATAACATCATTAACCTCAAACCCCCATCCATGGACCACAGAGTTACATTTTAATATGAATATCTATAGACAATGCAGTCCATTCCAAAACCTTATTCCACACCAGCCTTTAATGCACAGTGGGCAGGGACGACACATATACAATAGCAACAGCAAATTCCCATTAAAAGCCCCAGTAAAAGTCACTCTCCAAATGTGCAAGCTTGTGATCTGGTATCCCGACTGACATGATGATTCCACAATATTTACTGATTTATTAGTATTGCATTATTTCTGGAATGTGGGTCCGATCGTAACTAGTAATTCAAACCCGTAAGGGATGGAAATAATTTTTCAGTGACGTAATGATGACGTTCTCTTTTACTATTGGCTCCGTCTATACCCGTAACTATAGGTTTGACTAACTGATCATGTTCACGGCGGCATATGCAATGTATGCAAGAATGGTTCAAGGGTTTGGATGTCGGCCACGTCTGTTGCGGGCTTGGATAATTTAATAGCTCTGTAATTCTGCCGAATTTCAAGCCTGCAGGCTTTGCAGGTGTACCGGTGCCGATACGGGCTGGGAATTTAATATGGCCCTGTGTCTGTAAAAAGACATTTAAAATATCACTCCCTCTGCCATTTGGCATCCTGACAGGGGAAACCTATCTCCTGACACCAATGTGTGAAGTTCCGCTACTAAGTACAAAGAACCAATTAGCCTGGGTAGTAAGTTAGGCTCCAGGACGAAAGGGGGCGATTAGGAGGGGTGACAGCACTTGTTGTACTGGCCTCTGTCGTGGTCAGGATGGGGGCTGGCCAAGATTGCTGGGACTGTGTTGGTGATTGAATATGATTGGACTGTGTTGCGAATATATGCTATACCACCATCAATAAAGGAGTTCGCAATTTAAAGTCTTCTAATCAAGGTGTATGGTTTATTCTGAGGGAATATAATAATTCTAATCACTAGATTTATTACTACAGACACTGCCTGAAATTCTGCTCCTAACTAGTAGGAGTAACACTGCTAAACATGCTTTCTGTGTACCTGTGGTGGTTGTATGCTGTATTAGGGTTCACAGGGATAATCAAAGAACATAGTTACATAGTTACATAGGGCCTCATTCTATTAGCGGCCGTAAATCAGCCGTAAGGCTGCGATTCCTTGCGGGGGTTCTGTTAACTCGCGATTCTATTATACGGCCCCGCAAGGATCTCATCTTACGGCCGGCCGCATATCTTGGAACCGGCCGTAAGCGCAGAAATCTAAAAACGCAAAAATAAATTCAAGCCTGCACTGTACAGCTCTGTAAATGCTAGGGATCATATTGGGGGACATGAGGATTAAAAGGAACCCACTCTCAAGCTTGCACATCAGCCCAAACCCGAGTTCAAATTAACTGTTTATTTTCCGGCTGCAGCGTGGGCGGGTCTGAAGTGCTCCAAGCACTCTGGACTTTTTACATGGATATTTTACGGATATTAAAAATAAAATATTTTACGGATTTGAGTATAGGATAATTATGTGCTATTTTTTCTAACACCTAAAATCCCTTTATAGACTCCGCAAAGTGCAGGATGGCTTTATTTGAGCTATTTTATGTGCTTAATTGGTGCTAGCGGGACCTCTTTCCTGCAAGTAAGCAGCGGCTCGTTTTTAGCCTTGCAGAGAGGTTTCCCGGAGCAATTGAATTGCAAATAGGAATTTCTTACGGCCGAAACTCTTGCGGCCGTTTTAGATCAAAGGCTTTCCTCTGGCGCGAGCGGCCGCAAGAGATAGCAAGGCACCGGCCGCAAGCCTGCCGGAGCCTCCGGCCGTAAGGGATAGAATAGCCGAATAGCTTGCGGCCGGTCCTTGCGGCCCCGCAACGGCTGCAGCCGCTGATAGAATGAGGCCCATAGTATTTAAGTTTGAAAAAAGACTTTCAGTCCATCAAGTTCAACCTTTTAAGATCTCCTCTGATTTGCAATATGCGGATTAACTATTAATTAATTAGTTATATATAAAAATAAAATAAAAAATCAATTCCCTCCTGATCCCAGACACCGGCGACCATACTTCTCCCTGGATCAATACTGCCTCTCTAATTATCCATGATAACCCTGAATTCCCTTTTTAATTAGAAATAAATCCAGTCCCCTTTTAAAGTTAGCTATTGGATCCGCTGTCACCACCTCCTCTGGTAGAGAATTCCACAGATTAACCACCCTTACTGTGAAGAACCCTTTTCTTTCTTTAAGGTGGAATCTTTTTACTTCTAACCTCAAGCGATGTCCTCTTGTCAGTTGAAAACCTCTTGCCACAAAAAGCTCCCTTGACAAATCTTTATACTGACCCTGGATGTATTTATTTGAGGTAATCATATCTCCTCTTAGACGCCTTTATTCTAGAGAAAATAAATTTAATTTGGTTAGTCTTCCTTCATAACTTAGCCCCTCCATTCCCCTTATAAGTTTTGTTGCCCTCCTCTGTACCTTTTCCAGCTCTAAAATGTCCTTTTTATGAAGTGGTGCCCAAAATTGTACTCCATATTCCAAATGAGGGCGTACTAGAGATTTGTATAGTGGCAGAATTATATTTGCTTCCCTGCCTTCTATACCCTTAATACATGCTAATATTTTATTTGCCTTTGCAGCTGCTGCTTGGCTTTGAGCACTGTTACCACAAGCACTCCCAAATCCCTTTCAATATCTGATACACCTAGATTTGCTCCATTAGGATTATAAATTGCATGGCTATTTTTCCTTACCAGATGCATAACTTTACATTTATTACAAACTACTGGGTGAGATTGATCTAGGATCTTTCTGAGCCCAACAGAAGCAGTGGGTCATGACACTGTCCAAAAGAGTTTGCAAACTATTGGTAAATCACATACATATTATTAGAACAAAAAAAACTTACATTAAAGGAATTTTCTCATGTTTTTATCACATTGTCAATGGTAAGCTCTTAAATATATTTTGGGCCCCATGATACATGTTTGCTGCCTGTCAACATCACATTGTTACTGTTAGCCTCCGTCTGGTTGCCGTTAAACATCTCTAGTATCCAGAGTGATACAATCTTATTAAACTTGAATAACATCATTGTCACGACTGGCCAATTTGGGGGACCACGCTCACCCCAAATCTCTCTCTCTCCACGGTCGCAACTTTTTGTTCAGATCTCAACACCAGCAGACACTTCAGATGACAGCATCATTACTGCAGAGACATGCACCTCAGACCCCTATTCTTAGGATCTAAGAATCACACCCATGTACCTTGGATTAGTACAAGCAGACTCTCACACCACCTGTGTTTAGTGTGTCCAAAGTCAGACTGGCCACTTCTTTATTGTTACAAAGATATATAAAAAAAAAAACAGAAAGTTGACACAAAACACCAAAGACTGCCCCCAGTTCTAGCCCATCCTCCTAGGCAAATAGCTTGCTATTCCCCCTCACCCACATGATTTCCTGATGTAGAGAGGCATCTGACTTTCTTCTAATTACACCTTTTGTTTCTCCTCTTACAGAGCCATAAAACTAGTTACCCCTTTCATGAATAAAGCCAGAGCCTTCACACGTGGCCGATCGCAGGGCCATATAAATTCCACTATCCTATTTCTAACACAGATACAGTTTTGCAATGTTAGTCAATTACAGCACCACATGCACTTATTACATCCATGATATAAATGTTAAGCAAATTGTTAGTACCTTCTAACCACACATATAATAACTGATGAACCCCAAATAGTCCAGTGGGCCCTTCTGTTCATAACAGCTAGTTTCCCCCATCCTAGTGTGGCCTAGGAATTCGTCCTGACGGACAAATTTCTAGCCACACTGATCTCACTTGTGCAAGTGATGGTGATTGTAATTGCCTCACAGTCCACATTTCTTCCAATTCCAATGGGCACACAATTTTGGGCATAGCCTCCATGGCTCAATTGCCAACCGCCTTCCTTGGGCCATGGCACATGCCCCCTTCCTCCCCATCCATTGGGGAAAACAATTTAATTGGGCAGCTGCATCTAAAACAGTCCTTGGGCCTATTAGTTCACCCAGTCCAAAGGGTCCCAGGGTGGTACAAAGTCCAGGTGACAGTTCCCAAGGTGACATGGCTCGCCCCCCTCCCAAAAACCAGGGCCAGTGCCCTCCTCTTCCCAATGTCTGAGGGGAAACATTTTCCTTGGGAGTCCCATAAACTAACACCTCCAGGGAGGAACATACCAGTCTGATACTGAACCCAGCATCCATGATGGTGGTCTGGAATGGAGGCTCCACTTTCACCTGCACCGCAGTCTGGGCACAGTAACCCCTCTCACCTGCAGCAATGGTCTGGGCATGGGACTCCATTTCTCCATCTCCTTGGACCACAGTTGGTGCGCTGTATTCCATCTCGCCTGGATTGGGCACACAATAAGGAATGTGGTCCCTCTTTAAATGATTTGCAGTGTCTCTGTTTGGCAGGATCTCAGGGATCATAACCTCCCCTGCCCCCTTGTCTGTGGCTAGCTCTCTGACATTTTTTATCAGCGGGAGCTCCATGCTAGGCCCAAAGTCCATTCCCAGGGCACAGTGAACATAGCTGCTCCTATCCAGACTGTTTGCTTGGCCTGGGTTCTGCCAACAGACCTCTGTGCCAGGGTAATCAATGCAGTTCAAGGGTGCCATTGCCAGCCCACCCCCCAACAACCAGGGCCCATACACTCTTCTGCCCCACTGCATGGGTAAAACACTCCCCTGGGGTGCCCAGAAAAATAGTAATTCCAGGGGGTCATTTACTGGACGGATCTGGAAGCTGGCACCCAATGTTGTGGTCTGGTCTAAAGACTCCAAATATCTATGTGGTATCTGGATCAGCACATCACCTCCCCCTCTCTCTGGAACCACTGCCTGGTCACAGCACTCACCTCCCTTGGGATCTTTGGTCACTGTGTTCCCTGGCAGGACCTCACAGCTCTCATCCAGACATCCCCTTGGGCCATCAGTTTTACAGACATTCTCTGTCTTCTCAATTGCCTTGTTATTAGCAATTGTGCCCCAGCCATTTGGGTCTGGCTGGCCCCCTTGGTCTGACACAGTCCCAAGGTTGTTCTCGGTGTTCGCCCCTGTACCCATGGCTGGTTCCTGGACTGTAGTTATCCACGGGAACCCCATGTTAGGTTCACGATCCATCTCTGGTTCTTTCCAGAACTCTCCCAGGCCCTCCATCTGGCCTGCTATTCCTGTCTGAGACTCAGACTCCACCGGTTTTGAGATGTACCCATAATGTATGGTACCCTCCTCATCTGTCCCAGTTGTAGCAAAAATTAACTGGGCCTTGTCCATTTGTATCTCCACATTGGTATTGTCCTGGTCAGAGTCCACAATATCCTCTCCCCAGACCTCTGGTAACCAATCATTTTCCTCCCTGTCCGCCTGACAGGGTTCCTCCCAACTGGATGGCCAAAACCCCTCCATGGATGCCTCATCCAGCAATTCAACATACTCAGCCTCCAGCTGCAGCTCTTGCTGAATCAGGGGTTCCAGCAAATTAGCCTCCGGGGACCATGGTTCTAATCCCAGACCATGACAGCGTTTAAGAAATAAGTTATTTTTCCTCCTTACAGTCCCCATGCCACATTCAGGATCACCATAGACGATCTCCCAGAGCCCATCTATTAGCTCCAATTGAACATAGAGATCCTCTTCAAGGGCACCAACAGGCCCTATCCTGGCATGATACTGTTTCTCTAAGGCAATCTCTTTCCATACCAGTTTCTTCAGCCAGCATGACAGCTCATGGTCCTGCCACAATCCCAGGAACGCCATCCATTGCTTTAGAAGGGCCATTCCTCTGCAGTCCTTTGCCTCTGTCACCTGGCTCTCTTTCTCTACTGGGGATAAGCATTTCCCCTCCACAGGAGCTGAGACAGGGCCATTGCTTACCCTTCTCCTGTTCCCCTGTACCTCCTGTGTGATCTGTATCCGGAGTTCCCTCTGCTGATCCTTAGTAAAACCTGCAGGCATTACCTCAATCCATCTTTGATACCGTCTGGACACTTCCTCCTCCTCTGCTGCAGACATCTCTTCATAAGCTGCCTTCCTTCTGTGTTTTATACAGAGATCCCCACCGCTGCCACCAGCTGTCAGGACCGGCCAATTTGGGGGACCACGCTCACCCCAAATCTCTCTCTCTCCACGGTCGCAACTTTTTGTTCAGATCTCAACACCAGCAGACACTTCAGATGACAGCATCATTACTGCAGAGACATGCACCTCAGACCCCTATTCTTAGGATCTAAGAATCACACCCATGTACCTTGGATTAGTACAAGCAGACTCTCACACCACCTGTGTTTAGTGTGTCCAAAGTCAGACTGGCCACTTCTTTATTGTTACAAAGATATAAAAAAAAAACAGAAAGATGACACAAAACACCAAAGACTGCCCCCAGTTCTAGCCCATCCTCCTAGGCAAATAGCTTGCTATTCCCCCTCACCCACATGATTTCCTGATGTAGAGAGGCATCTGACTTTCTTCTAATTACACCTTTTGTTTCTCCTCTTACAGAGCCATAAAACTAGTTACCCCTTTCATGAATAAAGCCAGAGCCTTCACACGTGGCCGATCGCAGGGCCATATAAATTCCACTATCCTATTTCTAACACAGATACAGTTTTGCAATGTTAGTCAATTACAGCACCACATGCACTTATTACATCCATGATATAAATGTTAAGCAAATTGTTAGTACCTTCTAACCACACATATAATAACTGATTAACCCTTAAATAGTCCAGTGGGCCCTTCTGTTCATAACAATCATTAACCTCCAACCCCCATCCACGGACCACAGAGTTACATTTTAATATGAATATCTATAGACACTGCAGTCCATTCCAAAACCTTATTCCACACCAGCCTTTAATGCACAGGGGGCAAGGAAGACACATATACAATAGCAACAGCACATTCCCATTAAAAGCCCAGGTAAAACTCACTCTCCCAATGTGCAAAATTGTGATCTGGTAACCTGACTGACATGATGATACCACAAAATGCTTAGAAAAAATGACCACAGTGGGGCTTTAATTATATATGTATCTTCTGCTGTTTTAAGATCTACAAATAGTGTGGTCATAGTGTGTTGGTTTAATGTCATCTTTAACATTGGGAATGACTAGGATTAAATTGCACTACCACTGAAAAGACGTAGTTTCTTTTGATTATACACATAAAATAAGAAAACATTGGCGGAAAAAATATTATTTGTTGTACAATTTGATATGTAGGCATGCACTCCACACCAGAGATTCTTAATCCTAAATTACCTGACTCCCAGAGAGGTTACGAGAGGAGCTGCATAATAGCACATTCTAGCCAATAGGAGAAAAAAAACATGGAAAATATATTTTTTACAGTAAACGCCTATACTGTTTTGTTTACTTCACTTGTTAATCTGAGCAGTGATTCCTCCTTTCCCGAAAGCATGTTAAATGAGTGTTAAAAACAGAGGCTCCAAGTCAGGTGGGTTGTTTGGACGCAAATCCTACATGAATGCACTATGCTGGCTGCATATATTTGTTTGCTTAAGCTCTAGGTTCAATGAGGTCATTTTTCTCATCTTCCCTGTGTTTTTCTGTATATTCCACAAACTTGTCAGCCTTAAACAACAGGCTCTTTCTTCGCATTAGAAATGGAAACACGTCCTCTGCAGGAATTTTCCACTTAATAGCTCCTGCTTTCCTAGCGGGTGCCTCAGAGCTACACTACTGCAATGCTGTATTTCTCAACACTGCAGTTTGACATTTTGCAGCCAGCACAAGATGTGTATTCACTCACTCGCTCATCCTCAGTCTCAAAGGCACTCATTCTAGTAGATTCCGAAATGGAGCGCATGGCGTTCTCGTAATTAGCTGCACATCACTGCCATATCATACAAATCAACCTGTGTTTGTTTTTTAAATATATTCTTTACATTTTTTTACAAGGGAGAAAAATATTTACTTAGCAGCCATCAAGAAAAGCCATTGCCATTAAACCGTAAACATGTACACAATCTACACGTGTAGCTTTTTCACAAAGAAAAGGCGCAAATTGTCTGTAGGCAGAACATTAGCAAACTATTACTGCGGCTGAAATGCTGTTATATTCTCTCCCCAAACGCAGTAACTAGGGACTTTACCACTAATGGGATAAAAAAAGAAGCTCATCAATTTGAAAAGATGCAGCCTGGAGGTTTTTTATACCATCTTTGCTGAATAATAAAATTAGACTGTATCAAGGAGTGTGCTGGTGATAAATAAAGAGCAGCGCTATGATGAAGTGCGTGGCGTTCATTTATGGAAGCCAGGTCTCCCCTGTCTGCATGTAGTGGTAGAGTCTCAGTCAGCTAGGTCCCAGTAGGTCAGACAGACACGTTGTATTGTGTATCAAATGAAAGTGGGATTCTAGAGAAAGAGAAGGAGGGAGGGAGAGAGTTTAGTAGACAGGGAGTGTGGGCTTCTCTCTGAGAAAAAAATGAACGATTGATGATTTGCAGGACACCTAGGGAATTTCTTTCAGAGGCAATGCTTCTACTTTTAGCTTGGAACAAGAGCTGGCAGAGAAAAAAACAAGAAGGACTGACAGTTTGTGCTGATCAAAGGTTCAGAGTATTGAATGCCTTGCTCTGCAAGCTATTTATTAGAATAAGAGGAGGGATCCATTCCTATTCTAATACTCAATGAAGGATTAAAGATCAGAAAAGCAGAGGAATGCCTCAACGCCTATTGTCCACCAAAATGTATTACTCTATTTTTTGGGTGTATGCAACACGTTTCTTTATACTCTCTTTTAACATTTGCCTCTGATTCTGGGCTAGTTTGTGTGTCTGAAGATGAACTATCCCACTTCTATATTTTTATGTTTTGTAAGTGCCCCCATGGGAACCTTGTTAACAGTCTTTTACCCTGATTAACCCAAGATATAAAGTTTAAAGACACTACTGGGACGCTATTAGAATCATCAATTCACATGGATAAAAAAGAAGCTGGTGCTAAAAGCTCTGTGGTGGTGCGAGTGATCTCATGTCATAAAAATGATTATCCCCAGCAGTATAGAAAAGGATTAAGGGGCCAGATCTACATCAGAAATAGGAGTTTCTTGAGTGTTATATTACTGTGATGTTTGTGGGTCACACCAGTGAAGGCTTCTTATAATATTCTTTCACTCCTCACTGCAGACAATACAATTCTTTCTGCTGTCATTTCAAGGACTGCCACAAACGCCTTTCCTCTCTTTTATGTTTTAGATTTTCAGCCTTGTAGCACATAAAAAAAACTTACTTTTCATTAAGTTTATGCCACCAGCATCTCTCTGCAATATTTCCCACTATTTTGTTGTATAATGACATAGATAGGGGAGATGTTGTGTGTTGCCATTGTGTAGCAGGGCACTCTTTTGCCCTTTGGCCAGCTTTTATCCTATGGTAGTAATACAGGATTTCTTGAGCACGTCACTAGGAGTTAGTTACGGCATTTAGTTACACAGCTTGTGTCTAAGAAAAGATGCACACACAGAACAAGTTCTCTATGAACCATGACCGGACTAGATCATTGCTACATATCTTTCCCAAGGCCATCAGCTGCATCACTTAATGTTGGATGGTACTATAGCAATCAGATCTTCTATTAGTGAACATAGAAGTACAGTGATACACAAATAGAGTACATACAGCTGTAGTTGCATTTTTATCAAATGTTTCTTTATTTGTTGAATTCCCTTTTTGCATAACCTCTGATGTCAGGTGACAGTTTTCACTTGAGATAACTTGCTCAATTTTTATGAAAGCTTTCGGTTATATTGGTACAAACTGTGTCATTGAGCCAAATAACAAGTATGAAGAAGATATAAAAGTGCAAACAAATCACACTTGCATACAAACTGTAAACTAGAATGTGCTATATGTGATGGCACTTACACAGGACCCACTCTTAAACTTGTACTATATAATGTGTACCCATAAAATGGAATTTAATGCACCATAACAATCTGATTACTAAGAGTAGTCCAGCCCAGAAATACCAGGCAAGAATCATCTACATAAGGAAAAAGCCTAGATCTTTAAGTTCATCACTGAAGTATAGCTATTCTCCTTTTGCACAGTGAGTTAGGAGTCAAAGCCTATGTTACACCAGCACAGAGGGGCAGTGACTGATGTGCTGCGGTCCATAGGGTCACCAAGAGTCTGACACGACTTAACGACTAAACAGCAAACAACCCTTAAAGGACCAATGAAGTATAACTAGACTGATTTAAAAAATATAGCTCTTTTATTCATATCTGTCAATAAACTATAAATTATTACCTTCTATTTCTCTATACTTTTTTTCTACAGGCTGCCATTTTAATTCATATTGCAATATTTCATTCTTTGTTTTCAGGTTGACATCTCTTACATTTTAGTTGGTTTCTCCCTATAACACCTGATACTGGTTACCGGTACTTTGTTCTACTTACTGTATATTTTTTTGTATTTATTTAAAAAAAGCTGCAGATGGACTTGAGGCAGCACAAAGGGGCAACTAACCCAACTAAAATGTAAGAGATGTCAACCTCAAAACAAAGAATGAAATATTGCAATATGAATTAAAATGGCAGCCTGTAGAAAAAAGTATAGAGAAATAGAAGGTAATAATTTATAGTTTATTGACAGATATGAATAAAAGAGCTATATTGTTTAAAATCAGTCTAGTTATACTTTATTGGTCCTTTAAGGGTTGTTTGCTGTTTAGTCGTTCAGTTGTGTCAGACTCTTGGTGACCATATGGACCACAGCACTTCAGTCACTGCCGGCATATGCTCAGACAATTCAAATGTATATCTCACTCTAATATATCAGTCCAGATCAACCAAACACACCAACATAAAAGGGGAAAGGAAACAATACCAATTAATGGCATGCTTTTATTTCCATTAGCTTCTTATGATTTGGTCTGTATGATAGTAACACCTGATACTGGTTAC